>OY978507.1:3380009-3980009 GCA_963854855.1 Nasturtium officinale | reverse complement strand
AATTTCTTTGTCTTCTCTGTATGTAGCTGAATTTACTAGTAAAGAGAGAAACCGAGTTTGCACGTATGAAGTGAGTGAACTACAAAATAAGCAAGATCATTACTAATTTAAAAATAAAAATAAAGAGGATGTTACTTCTTTAATTTTTTTACAGTTATATGATACTCTCCCAAATTTTACTCAAATATTTATGACATAGATTGAGAGAAGACGTAATACATCGACTATAAGCTCTAGTTGACTATCCCGTTAATCAAGTTTAGATCAACCCTCTTATTTTGCACGACAAATAGTAAGGTCAAATACCTTCGATTTCACGTGTTGTTCCTTATATCTTTGACATATATGTCGACGAAATTTATGGCAATATCATTAATTTTATAATGTCGTTACATAAAGTCATTATCATTAGACAATTTTAGTCCTTTTGTGTGGCTTGGACTCTATCGACCGTTGCTATGTCCACTCGATCTCAACTATTGATCAGTCAATTAAAACAAAACAATATAAAAACTATTGATCAGTCAATTTGGTCCAACAGCTTTGGTTTGGTTCAATGTCTTCGTAAGAATTATTTAAAATGTCAAATCTCTTGTTGTGATTGGTTGGTTTTCGTAATTGATTTTTCTTGTTGGGTGATGTTCATGTTCAGGGAACATAGAAAGCTCACGGTTGCTATATAACATTTCACCCTCAACAGATTGAAAATAAACAAAAGACCCAAGAATTTTTTTTATTTTTTATAATATCACTAATGAAATCAAAACTAGAATATTAAATTTACTGGTAAAAAAAAAAGAATGATTAGATATAATAATTTTTTATAATTGAAACCAAGCCACATTTATCTTTATAAAATCTTTAGAGTTCGAATCACATGCTAATAAAAATAGCTTAACCTAAAAATAGTATATATATACAATTATACGTAAACATATATAAGTTTTGATAATAGTATATCAATTATTTTTAAAATAAGTTATTTCCTACAAAGTTATTGATTTTTATAGCATCTGAAGGTGTGCCATCTGAAACTGCACAAAGATGGCCTATGTTATCTCTAAGATAGACTAGTGATTAATATTATGATATATTAGTAATATCGGAACTACTAAATGCTATATAGTTAAATAATTCAGAGTGGGTTAAGGCTACCACCATGTGCTTAATACCTTATTAGTTATTAGTTATTACCTTCCACAATAACCTAATTTACGAATAACTAAGAGAACGACTAGACCGTATAATATATGTATGAAATAGGTATATCAAGTTGCTCTTTCAAACTTTAAAGTTTAAACAGATATTCACCAAAACCACACAATTCTTGTTTCTTCATATTACTAATCGAAAGTTCGAAACTATAATAATAAAATGGACGATCCTAGTTAAAGTAGGAGAAACTTTATTGCTTAATTCACTACCTCCTTTTCATAAACAATTCGTCTTTACAAAAACTTTATACATTTATATATTCATTAACAATTAGTTGATATATCGTGTCTGTTCTTTATAAATCGATTCTTGGTTGGTTATAGGAAGGCTAAAGCCTACCATCGTAGAAGCAAGCGTGCGTGCGGTGGAGGGGGAAAAGTGACTTTTATTTCCTTCATTATTTTTGAAATTTAGTTCAAATTTTAATGTTGGAATGAGATTCACCAAAGTGATTTTGCAGGTCTGCGTTTTTCTATAGAGATTAAAATATTTTATTTCATATTTAGAGTCCACCAGCCACCTTGAGTTTTGACCTAATAATCATCGGCTATGTTGTTGTGGTCGAACATAATGAGTCTTCCAAGTTTGGTTCACTATCTGAACTGAACCCTTTATGGTTCAACAACTAGTTGAAGCGGTAAAGTATGATAAGATATGTTATATCCTTGATTGATTCCTTCTATTGATTGTGTGAATATTATGTATATAATTACGGTATCTTACATTCGATGTATAGTTTTTCTAGAACCTTCAAATATTATGTATATATAACTAATCACGGCCATCAATAAAACTTACGATTAATTTTATTCAATATGGTATCAGAGCCATAATAGGTCTAACCTATTTTTTTACAGCCGCCGAGCTGATTCTTTCTTATTCTCTATTCTTTGTTCCTTGTTTCTTGTTCTGCAACATTTTCTGTAATTTTTCGTCACTTCTTAAGATGACTGAATCCATCACCGCACACACCTTCGTTTTTAATTCTCAGGATCCACAGAGTATGTTGCTTTCTGTCAACATGTCGAGTGTTACGAAATTAACACAGACCAACTACCTCATGTGGCAACGTCAAGTTCGTGCTCTACTAGAAGGGCATGAGCTTCATCAATTCATCGATGGTTCTCTCACCATTCCGGCTCCAACTGTTGTAGTTGCTGGTGTCTCAGGTCCAAATCCCGCATATGCTCCTTGGCGACGCCAAGATCGACTACTGTATAGCTCCATCATTGGAGCGATTACTCTTCCCATTCAAACAGTTGTCTCCACTGCATCTACAACCAGAGAAGTCTGGGACACGCTTGCTGAAACATTTGGCAATCCATCACGTGGTCATATTAAGCAATTGAAGTTTCAAATCAAGACATGTGTTAAAGGCACCAAAACTGTGAGTGAATATCTTCGACTTATCAAGTCCAAAGCCGATGATCTAGCTCTTCTCGGCAAGCCACTAGACCATGAAGATCTTATTGAGCAAATACTTGCAGGCCTAAATGAAGACTACAAACCTGAGATTGACGCTATCAATGGCCGTGATACTCCAATCTCCTACTCAGAACTCCATGAGAAATTACTTAACCGTGAAGCTATGCTTCTCTGCTCGGAGCCTGTGTCATCGGTCGCTCCAATTGTTGCTAACGCTACGGATACTCGTACTCGCAATCAGCCGCGATACAACCAGCCTCGATCCAACAACACCAACAACTCACAAAATCGCTTTAGTCCCCACAATAATTACAATGGTGGACAGAATCGGTTCTCTAAACCATACATGGGCAGGTGTCAAGCGTGTGGTTCTCAAGGGCATAGTGCCAAATATTGTCCGGAGTTTCGCATTGTCCGTGCGGTTACTTCATCTCAGCCATGGTCAGCTCCTCCGATGAACTCTCAGCCATGGAACCAATCTTCAGCGCCCCAATCTTGGCAGCCACGTGCAAACGCAGCAACACTCTCGGATTCATCAACGTGGCTTCTCGACTCAGGTGCCTCGCATCATATGACGTCGGACTTAGCCAACCTGTCTCTTCACAATCCATATAATGGTGGTGATGATGTGTTTATTGGCGATGGCTCTGCCTTGCCAATTACGCATACCGGTTCTTTTTCTACCCCTTCCTATACCCGTCCTTTTTTTATTAATGATGTTTTATGTGTTCCTTTGCTCGACAAGAATCTTATCTCGGTTTTCCAATTATGTACGACTAACGGTGTTTCGGTGACGTTTACACCAACTTATTTTCAGGTGAGAGACCTTCACACGGGGGCTCTTCGACTGAAAGGCAAACCTAAGGGAGGTACTTATGAGTGGCCACGTCACAATTTGTCTCACCCACCATCGCTTGCATTTGCTTCGGTTCTTACAACTTCTTTGTCCGATTGGCATTTACGCCTAGGACACCCCGCTTTACCTATTCTTAAAAACATTATTTCTCAATTTCAGTTACCTATTTCTTCTAGTGCTTTAATGGCACATCCATGCAACTCTTGTTCTATTAATAAGATGCACAAGTTACCTTTTAAAAATTCTTCTTTAACATCCTCGCATCCTCTTGATATTGTTTTCTCGGATGTGTGGACATCTCCAATTATTTCAGTTGACGGTTTTAAATATTATGTTATTTTTGTAGATCATTTTACTAGATATACTTGGATTTACCCCTTGAAAAAAAAGTCACAAGTTTTTGATGTTTTCCAAAAGTTTAAAGTTTTGGTGGAAAAACGTTTTCAATTTAACCTTAGAACTCTTTATACCGATAATGGGGGTGAATACATTGGTTTCGCGACCTATCTTTCAACTCACGGCATCTCGCATTTGACTAGCCCACCTCACACGCCTGAGCATAATGGAATAGCCGAACGTCGTCATAGACATATTGTTGAGACGGGGTTAACGCTAATGTCTCATGCTTCTATGCCCAAGTCATATTGGACATATGCGTTTTCAACGGCGGTCTATCTTATAAATAGAATGCCAACACCCACTTTAAATTTAAAAACCCCTTTTCAAAGCTTATTTGGTCATGATCCAAATTTTCAAAAATTACGCGTATTCGGGTGTTTGTGTTTTCCATGGATCAGGCCATATGCATCTCATAAACTCGATTCACGATCTACACCTTGTGTTTTCCTAGGATATTCTATTACCCAAAGTGCTTATTTTTGCTTAGATAGAAAGACAACTCGGATTTACACATCTCGTCATGTTATTTTTCATGAATCTGTATTTCCTTTTTCACTTATCGGACCACTTGAAACGTCTACTCGATCTTGTCAAGAAGATCAGATTTCTTCTCCTGTCTCTGTTGTTTCTGTTATGCCACTCAGGTTAACAAGACCAACTCCGCCGGTGCCTGTTCCGTCAATACCTCCAGCCGCTCCAAACATGGAACCCGCACTTGTTTTGCCTATTCTCTCGTCTGACTCAGACAATGCACTAAATTCACCACATATCGTTCCCCCCAGTTTGTCTTCACAAGCCTTTACGCCAACGACATCTGCCTCTTCTCCAAGCCCAGTCCCTCCTCTGGCTCCAGCACCAGCTCCTTCGCCTCCGCCACCTGCTCCGAGAAGGACAAGCTTACGACAACGGAAACCTGTTCAAAAGCTCAATCTCCGTGCATCTGTCTCTGTCTCTCCAGACTTTATTCCAACAACAGCGGCTGAAGCTCTCAAACATGACCATTGGCGTCAAGCCATGAGTGAAGAAATTGATTCACATGTTAGAAATCATACTTGGGATCTTGTTAATCCGTCTAATGTGGTTGGTTGCAGGTGGGTATTCACGATAAAACGACGTCCTAATGGCTCCATTGAAAGATACAAGGCGCGCTTGGTAGCCAAAGGGTACACTCAACGACCAGGGATAGATTATCAAGAAACATTTAGTCCGGTTGTCAAGCCAGCTACGATACGGGTTGTTCTAAGTACCGCGGTTTCT
Source organism: Nasturtium officinale (assembly GCA_963854855.1). Taxonomy (NCBI): domain Eukaryota; kingdom Viridiplantae; phylum Streptophyta; class Magnoliopsida; order Brassicales; family Brassicaceae; genus Nasturtium; species Nasturtium officinale. The sequence goes on along the minus strand of OY978507.1, from coordinate 3,974,857 downwards.
AAAGATTGGCAAATGCGTCAACTTGATGTCAATAATGCATTTCTTCAAGGAAGTCTTCAAGAAGAAGTTTTTATGGCTCAACCAGTGGGTTTTCTAGACAAAGATAATCCACATTCCATTTGCAAATTACAAAAAGCCGTCTATGGGCTCAAACAAGCTCCCCGAGCTTGGTACAATGAGCTACGCATGTTTCTTCTCCACTCCGGCTTCAAAAACTCTCTCTCTGATGCATCTCTTTTCATCTACAACACTGACGGTATCATTATATATATGCTGGTCTACGTCGACGATATCATAATCACTGGCAATAGCTCACCACACATAACGCGGTTTATCTCTTCCTTATCTCAACGTTTTTCAATTAAAGATTTAGGGGACTTATCATATTTCTTAGGAATTGAAGTAACTCGTACTTCTCAAGGTCTCCACTTAATGCAACACCGTTATATTGTAGATTTGCTGAACAAGACACACATGCTGAATGCCAACCCTATCGCCACACCAATGTGTCCTAACACAACGCTCACACTGGTCTCGGGCTCTCCTCTAGATGATCCAACGGAATATAGGGCTGTAGTCGGTAGTCTTCAATATCTCTCTCTTACTCGCCCAGACATCTCTTATGCGGTCAACAAACTCTCCCAGTTTATGCACCACCCAACGGATGCTCATTGGATGGCGGTGAAAAGAATACTCCGTTACCTATTTGGCACTAAAACTAAAGGAATATATTTTCATACCAAGAATTTACCAGCTCTACATGCCTATAGTGATGCGGATTGGGGTGGAAACAAAGATGATTACACCTCTACTGGAGCATATATTGTCTATCTCGGCTCCCACCCTATTGCTTGGTATTCAAAGAAGCAAACTGGAGTCTCAAGATCATCAACCGAAGCTGAATATAGGTCAGTTGCCTCCACCACAGCTGAACTATATTGGCTCTCCTCTCTTCTCTCTGAAATGGGTATACATGTCACCAGTCAACCGGCTATTTACTGTGATAATATTGGTGCAACTTACCTTGCGGCTAATCCCGTCTTCCACTCACGAATGAAACACATTGCTTTGGACTATCATTTCGTACGTCAGTTTGTTCAAAGTGGACAGTTTCGTGTTAAACACATCTCCTCCATGGACCAGCTTGCTGATGCCCTCACCAAACCTCTTCCTCGCCCACGCTTTCAGACATTATCGGTCAAGATCGGACTTACCTTCTGCGACCGTCCGTCTTGAGGGGGTGTGATAAGATATGTTATATCCTTGATTGATTCCTCCTATTGATTGTGTGAATATTATGTATATAATTACGGTATCTTACATTCTATGTATAGTCTTTCTAGAACCTTCAAATATTATGTATATATAACTAATCACAGCCATCAATAAAACTTACGATTCATTTTATTCAATAAAGTAATGTTTAAATACGTTTAGTTTTACCGGCCATATAGAGAGTTTTTAGGTACATATAGACATTAGTGATTTACACGTTGGCGTTTCCTACATATGTATTTTAACAATTAACCTAGAGAAATACTGGATTGGGTTTTTTTTTCTAAAAATAACTTAGAGGGATGTATTGAAGTGAATATTTGAAGTGATTTAAGTTTTAATGAGTTTTGAGATGATTTAGTTAAATTTTGGTGATTTAGAAATTTTGTTATTAAATTTTATGAAATCTCATCTAAAACCATAAAATTTGATTCTTTGTATTTCTAACAAAAAGATCTAAAATCTTATCTGAAATTATTAAATCAAATTCCAATACTATTTTCAATAACATTAGATTTAAAGAAGCATTTTAAAATCATTAATTCAATAACACTAGATTTTAAATGATATTTTAAAATTCATGTTTCAATAACATGTGATTTTTTATTTTAAATCAAATCTCACAAAATACCCATTTCAATACATCCCATTAGATTAAAACCAAACCTTCAATATTCGATTAAAAATTCTTTACTAATCGTATCGTATTTAAAATGAAAGCAGTCCATGTGATAAGCTAAAATAAATCCCATATCTTATAGAATTATACTTAATTCTGCATAGTGAATCAACTATGTGAAGATGAGCTCAGGGATATTAGAGTAGAAAGCTTTTATGTGCATGACTTGAGTGTTAAACATGCTACAATGCAAAATACATTGTTATAGCGCCATCAGAACCTAATTGGGCCATAAATACTTAGAGAGAACCTAAAAAATTAGTCAATCCATGTCGTTTGCTTAAATCTAAAATGATCATTATATCGAAAGGACATTAAAAGATTGATGATGTTAACTTAAAGGTCGTTTAGCTACATCAACCCACTAGTTTTTCAATTACTACATAAATTTGATTTTTTTTTTAATCAGGTTTACTCTTTATTCTATAATAAAAAGAAGAAATTTCAAAATTTTATAGCATTTATGGAATGTCAACTTGTGTTGCCTCGGGTAAACATTACATAAATTAAATAAAAGCAAAAGCAACCAATAAAAAAAAGCCAGTTCATCGTAACTTGGGCCGGCCCATTTCTCTATAAGTTGGCAACACTCACTCTCTCTACCGTCCTTTTATAACTAATCTTTCTATTTGCCCCTAATTTTATCACTTATTTACCAAAAAAACAGCCATTGATCGTGAAACTCGTCGTCCACCGTACATCACCTCACCGGGGATAGTGCGTCGCCACCACGCGCCTCCGTCTAATTCTTTTCCTCTCATCAAACAACACTCCTGGTCTTCAGATTTCATCCGCGAGGAAGCTTGGTCAAAAGCGCCAAGATATTTCCCGCCGCCGAGGAAAGAGCTTGACCGACGAAGATCTCGACGAGCTCAAAGCTAGTTTCGAAATCGGACTCGGATTCGGATTCGGATCTCCGGGAATCGCAGATCCGAGACTTTCAAACACGCTTCCCGCGTTAGAACTTTACTTCGCCGTTTCTAATAAATCCACAAGGTCGTCGTCGTCTTCACTCTCCGACGTTCCCCACACCGTATATAGAACCAGTATGTATAAACCTATATATATACACACAACGATCTGCGTTTGCTTTATAAATTAAATTGTAATGTGAAATTGGTTTTATAATAGGCGATGATCCACAGACTGTGAAGACGAAGCTGAAGCAGTGGGCGAGAGTGGTGGCGTGCACCGTGAATCAATCGCCGCCGACATGAAATATTAACGGCGTTTAATTTAAACGTGGTTGGGATATATGTTAATTCGTAATGGGGATATGTAAGATGATATGCCCAAACAATCGTGGAGCTCATTCTAACATTCTAACTTCCAGCTATACACGTTAATTAAGTACCAATCTATTTTGGACCCAATTTGTATTCTATGTAGATTAAATTATTGTCAAATTGTATAATGCCTGATTTGATTGAAACATTGTTTGATATTTCTGTTACTATGTGACATAATATTTTAAATTTACAATACATCAAAGTATTTTAAGTTTACAATGCATCAAACTTATGTTAAATTTACATAGTATGTTTGTTAGAACAAACTCTGCTTTTGCTTACCTGAATCAAACAAACTACTGAAGATATTGTCAAATTTTGTTAACTTTAATAATCTGCGGCAAACAATATCATTTGGCTTCCGACTCCAATCACAATAAATTTTCATAATCCAAAAAAATTGAGTTACGGTTAAAGGGATTTTTGTAAGATGACTAGTGGTTTTTTGAGTTTTGAGTAGATTGATCAGTTTAATAAAGACATCAATGTCAGAAGCAATCCTCAAGGCCCCTTCATACGAGTGTCCAAATTCTTCTTCAGACAACCTCAATAGATCCTCCAACATTGGATGGTTTAGCAAACTAGCCTCAACCTCTAGCTTGCATTGACTCTCTCTATCTTTACCGACGTAAACTCGAACTCTCCCTTCATCTGGTAATGTTGATGTCCTCGAAGAAGCATAGCTCTTGGCTCCACAAGATACTAGTTTCTTCACCACGCTTCTCATTCTCTTTTGATTTTTTTTTTGAATAAAACTTCTGGTTTTGAGTTTTCTTTCCTCTCAGAAGCTGTTGTATTGTGCTTGAAAGATAACATAGTGGAGATACTTATATATGTATATATACAAGTGTTGTTGGGTTTACGTAGTGGACAAGAAAAAAAGGAAGAAAGGTCGAAGTTCTTGATGGAGAAGAAGATGCGGAGAATTGGATAAATTGTCGCACCATTTTATATTTTATTTCCTCAGCTCATAGTTGAATAGAGGCTAAACCAAACCGGTGGTTTAGTTTTGGCATAGAACGAATATCAACAGATGAAAATAAAAATGATACTAGAAAATACGATTTCATCACTAAAATTATAATAGAAGAACGAAATTTCCAAGAAAATAAGTTTTGATTTCCAATTTGATCGATTGTGAATTTTGGTTAACCGATCGAATCAGACTGATTCATTTCAAGCTGAGCCGACCCGTAAGAAGAAGGAGCCGGCGGTTAGTCATATTATCATTTAAAAAAAAAAATTCAATGTCTACAATGGGGTTTATATTTATTATATTATATCATCATCCCAACTTGTTCCTACAAAATTTCAAAATTTATTATTATATCATCCCTGGATTACTATATGTATTTTTATATACAATGATTATATTTGTAACCATGTTATACCATTTATTGATTTAGCTTGCAAATTAATTCGATTGGTCCGTGTCTTCATAGCTTTAAAGAAAACAATTACAATTGATATGTATATATATATATATATACATATAATATTAGAATGAACATAAACATATCATATTAACAATTAAAAAAAAAAACATTACTCAAAAATTAAAAAACCCAAAGAAATCCCCGCAGGCCGCAGCGCAATCCTAATTCTGTGCATTTTATCAATGCGGTTATGGGCCGAGTTGTTAGGCCCACTTGACCCTTTTATTTACTGCTTTTATATTTTACTGAAAGAAAATAAAACAGTAGAAGAAACGTTTTTTTTTTCTCCGGCGAATTCGACGCGGAAACTAACAGCGAAAGAGCTTTTGATCGAATCTGTGTCGCGGCGAAGAAGATATGGTTCGTATCTTTTGATCTGTACATTCCTTATTTGTAAATATCATCAATTTCTTGGGATCAAATGAGGGTTTTGGTGCTGCTAGATAACAATGTTTCGTTTATGAGTTTTTAAGATCTGTTTCAAAACTTCAAATGTTACAAGTAACGAAATTAGGGTTAGTTATATATGTAGGAACTCATATCTTGAAGATTTTAGGCGAAAAATCATACCTTTTGTTACTTTACACTTGGTTTTTGAGATTTTTGTTTGTATAAACATAAAATTGAGCTCGTCTTGTGTTTGGTGTTTAGATGAAACTGTTGAGATTTAATGTTTTGTCCGAATATTTTTGAAACAGTCGAGTTTGTACAGAGGTGTTTCGAGGAAAGAGAAGCCTAGACGTCATCATGGGTTAACAACACAGAAGAGGCAAGAGATTAAAGAAGCTTTTGAGCTATTTGACACTGATGGATCTGGCACTATTGATGCTAAAGAGCTTAATGTTGCCATGAGGTGATTTTTAGAGTTTCTCTTGAGTTTATGATGATTTTGGGATTCTTTTGGAATTTGATTTCCTGATAATTATTGTCATCTCTGAATGATATATATATATAGGGCGCTTGGTTTCGAAATGACTGAAGAGGTATTGTTGTATGTTTCATTTTGAGTTTTTTTTCTTCTTTCCATTTTAAGGAATGATGGGATTTGATACATAATTGTGTTTGTTTTTGAAGCAAATCAACAAAATGATAGCTGATGTGGACAAAGATGGAAGTGGAGCTATAGATTTTGATGAGTTTGTTCATATGATGACTGCTAAGATTGGTGAAAGAGACACTAAAGAAGAGCTCACTAAGGCATTCCAAATCATTGATCTTGATAAAAATGTATTTGTTTACTCTAATTCACTTACTTCGTTCCATCTTTATTTTCTCTAGAAATTAAGCGTTTTCCCCGTTAAATTTTCAGGGGAAGATCTCTCCTGATGATATTAAACGCATGGCAAAGGACTTAGGTGAGAATTTCACTGATGCTGAGATACGAGAGATGGTTGAAGAAGCAGACCGAGACCGTAAGTTTTTTTTTTTCTCTTTTTCTTGTGGCAATGCTTGCTTTAATTAGCTGATATATGATCCACTACACAATTCAAAACTGTAGATGATGGTGAAGTTAACATGGAAGAATTCATGAGGATGATGAAGAGAACAGCTTATGGATCTTAGAAAGGTTCTTGTTATAAATGTTATTACTGATGAGCTAGCTCTGTTTGTTTTATACATGTTTAACTGAGGCATGATTATCTATAATATTACTGAAGACACATATATCAGTTGTTATATCTATTAGCTTATCTTAATGTCAAGTCTTGGCCTTCACTCACTGTCTTTGTATCAGTTTTCTCTGTATATTACAAAAATCTCTTTGGATTTGCTGGCAAGTATTGTGAAATGTGCATACTTCCTTCTGTTTATGGTGGTAAGGTGTATCGATGTCTGCAATGTGACTTCATTTTACACGAATCATGCGCATATATTCCCCGAGTGAAACAATTCATGCTACATCCTCATCGATTCATTCTACTATGTTCCACAAAGATTCTAATAGTTATTGGTTCCAATGTAGCAAATGTGAACGTCTCTAATGCGGTTTCAGATATGTGTGTCATCTTAGAGCTTGTTTTTGGCAGCTCGACACAGTTTGTGCAATCTCTATGTGAGCCATTCGAAAAAGCAAGTCACAACCTTTGAGCTGTTATAAATGCAATTTTATTTTGTGTTCTCGTTGCGCCACTCTTCCATATAAGGCGAGGTACGAGCATGATGAGCATTCATTGCATGCATAATACCCTCTCTTTGGATCTATATCTTCCTCGTATATTTCGCAACAATAAACCTCATTATTTCTTATTCGTAATAAAATAAAATCAGGACAAACTTTCAGATTCCGGGGAGATAAGATTCGTATTCTTACCAACACTTGGTCAACTCGACTTGTATGCAAAAAGTGCAGCCCTTACAAAATAAAGATGGAATCACATTTTTCTGCCGCCACATTCTCCTCACTTGCTTAATGACACTCTAATTCATTGGCTGATTAATTGACATTTGCCACTGTGTATATTATATGCTCCAATAATGCAAATGATGGTGAAGAGAACAGCTCATGGATCATATAAATAGATTACTGTCTACTGATGAGAATCAGGTGAACGGTATATACTTCCATCAAGTTAAAACATTAAAATAATATATATATATATATTAATTAATATAAGAGTTGCTGAGCATAATGTTAACAACAGATACAAAGGGGAAAACATTGGAGCCGTGAATTGGCCACGCTAATATTTTACCAATGTATAATAAAACTAATCATAACTCCCATATAAGGAAAGTAAACAGGAGACAAAATTCTAATTATCTAATGAAAAAGAACAAAAAAAAAACTAATGTATTTATAGGAAATCTTACGAAAAAAACCAGACCACCTCCTTGTGAAGCCAAAGCTGGTTGGGTTATTCGAATTGGTTTATACCTGAACGGACCAATCTGATGATGATGAGGAAGACTAATCAAATCGAGGGGGTAGTGGTGGTGGTGGAGGAAGCAGAGGAATTGTTGTTACCAGTCTGCTTAGCCACATAAATCTGCTTTACCCTGGTGTTATTTTGAAAGCCTCTCTCTCTGGTCATTGGTTGGTTTCTACCATGGAAGCTCGACCTCCGATTTTGTTGGTGTTGATGGTGATGGCTCGATCCTGAACCACCAACATGCTGACACTGTGTTTTCTTTTCCTGGGAGGAGTTTAGTTGCTGTTGTTGTTGTGGCTTGAAGCCAGGACCAGTTGGATTCTGAGTGTTTTTGATGTTGGGTTCAGACAATGTGGTAGTGTGCTTTGGCGGAGAAGCACAAGTGGTGGAAGTGAAAGAGTTTGAGGGATCCACCATTGCATCTGCAACTGAGGATGTTTGGACGTTGGGATTTCTGTGAGGAGGAAACATGTTGTTAAACTGAGGAGGTGGAAGATTAGAGCCATCAGCTACTTCTTGCTGTTTTTGCATTTGCATTGTTTGAGGACCCGGAAATGGCATGTAAGGCCACCGTGCTCGGACAGGCATTTCCTGAGAAGAAGACTGATCCACACCATAAAATAAATATGACAGTCCATGGATTCTAACAAATTAGCAATGTTGGGATCAAATACCTGGAAAGGGGATGGGTCAAACATGGCAAGAGAAGATGGCATAGGGAGGTGCTGAAGAGACCCAGGCACAATGTTACATTGCATGGGGGCAACATTTGGATTGTTCACATCACCATCTCCTCCAGCCTGAGAAGACGACACGATTGGGTTGTGTTTCCAATCTGGTTGTTTTCCAGATGGGATGTATGTTGTCCCCATGAAACTCAACCCTCCAAACTGTCCAACAGGTGCAAAGTGGTTATAAACAAACATGTGCGGAGGGCCCTGAACACCAGGAATAGCACCGGGTGGGGTAAGGAAAGGACCCGTGAATCCGGTAGGAGGAGCATAGAAAGACTCTACTCCAGAATGACCCTGCTGCTGCCAGGTCGTAGGTGGACCAGAAACTGTTCCTGGACCTTTCTGGGACTGTAATTGGTTTGCTCCTGCGTCATGGTGCGGACCAAAAGCAAAGATAGGTCCTCTTAACATGGGGTTCACATCATAGAAAGGGTAGTGAGGAGGGCCTGGAGGGAAATGAGTAACCATTTGGTTCGAGTTGTGTGGACTTGGTAATTGTGGCCACAGAGAGATTGGAGTGTCCACTGAAAGATCTGCTGGGAGAGAAACAATGAGAGACTCTTCAGCTTTTGATAGTCTAGGTTGCCCTCCAGCAGCACCTGTCAAAGCAAAAGAAATGACTTTAAACAACAAATTACAATTTGGGAATATGCATGAACCCAAGACAAAGCAAATATTACCACTTGCAGCCCCATCATCTAACTCTGTTCCTCCGTAAATTTTGGTTTCAACAGAGCCAGTGAACAAGGCATTCCCACCGGTTTCATCATTAGTTATGGCTGCAACAGCAATAGCTGAAGCAGCTGCCTCTGCTTCACAAATCTCCATGCCAGTGGATGATGGATTTCGATGTTTATTATCTTTTTCAAAATATAAAGAGCTCTCATTCTCCGTATGCCCACCACAGGTAGGGATAACAGTGGAAGAGGCAACTGCACCTAATAGAAAAGAAAAGACGCATCGTATAAATGCAAAGTTGAACCAATTAAAAGTGAAAATCGAGGTGTCTAATCCATCAGCTCACCAAATTGAATTTTTCCCTCCGTAAGCAATGAATTTATTGGGCTTGAACTGCTTGAAAAAGTATTTTTCTTTAGCACAACAGAAGTTGATGTCAGATTAGCCTCGCTAATTCGATTGGCACCATTCTCAACAGAAACACATGAAAGAAGGGATACTGGTTTCATGGCTTCATCAAGCTGACTCTGGGTTAGGGCCATAACCTACAAGGTAAATATTAAGAGGCTTTAAATATTTGCATAGGCGTAAGCCATAACTAGTAGAGCATGAGTCGAAACTATTTTGTTTTTTTTTTCCACAAAGACTTTCTTTTCCACAAATTTTTACACCTTCATATTTCAGTAAATCATTCTCTTCTATAGTATGAAATGAGTAAAGGTAAAAGCAAGCAAGAATTTTGCAGAACATGGACCCCAGTCAAAACAAGTTAACGAAACCTTGAACAATATATACTTACCGGCTGATAGGTGAGTTGGTTACCCCAAGTCCCCACAGATGTTTGAATATTATCCAGAACCTTATTTTTGTTGCTGACTACAAAACCTGACACTTGATTCTGATCATTTTCGGGCATAACTGGATGAGAACTACTTGCCTGAGTGGACCTGCATAATAAAATAAAAGGTCACTTAAAATAAACAGAGGGATGCTATTTCAGCAAACAGACTTATAGCAGTTCAATTGATCAAAGAGGGTAATGTACTTGCTGCCCCCGGATTTTTCATCAGCATGGGAATCTGTTTTAGGAGATGGTGTGCCAATTGGGGCTAACGACTGTCTGCTGGAGACGGGATTAAACTGCTTACTGCTTGAAACTCGGCTAGCAGGTGGGCTTCTGTTGGATCTGGCTGCAGCAGTATTGTTCTGCAAAGATGAACGGGATTTTTGGGATGCCTGCAAGAAAACAAATCCACTTAAGTGAGGTTTACCTCTGAGTAGGTCACAATTTACAAGTAGGGCACTAAAGAATTTAGATTGCATTAAAACCTTGTATGCCTGGGACTTTTCTTTGATTTCTTTTTCTCTCTGTTCACGCCGGTCATTAAGCATTTGCCTTTTTGATCTTACCTCAATAAAATCATCATCATCATCACTAGGAGCTTCAATGCCATGTTGCTCAAAGACACGAACGGTTCCACTCTGCAAAGGTGCATCAATTTTTTTTTCAGATGTCATATTTCTTTTAAGGTTTGCCTGTTCAGAATTTGGACTGAGTGGACTCTTCACGACAGCATCTTTCCCCAGTCTACTCTCAAATGAACACCCAGTATTGGTTTTCTGCGTAGCATTCAAACCGGACTCTGAGCTATCTAAGGCTTGTTTCTGGGACTTGTTGGACACGACATATTTTCTACTTCCGTTTCTTGAAGAATTTTGTGCCCTTCCATTGCCATTTCGATTATCCTCGGAAGATGGCCAGTTTGATTCCCGAACTCTAAATTCAATCCTCTGACGCCGATACCTTCTATAACCACCAGAATCTACCCGAGAAACCTCAGCAGTACCTGATGAGCGCAAGCCAGAATTTCTAACTGCAGTTGTGTCAGTTTGGACTTGGCATCCTGATTGTCTTTCAACTAAATTTGATTTTCCATGACTCATCCTTCGAGAAGATAATTCCGACTTACCAGACAACTCTGGTTGTTTTTGAAGTGGCACAGCAACCTCAGTGCTTGCTCTCACTGAATATGTATTAGTATTGTTCAGTGTGCTCCCATCAGAAATATTAATCGGTCTCCTAAGAACACTAAGCTGAGGGTTTGAGCTAGAGGTTGCTGCATTTCTAGTAAGCAGATTAGCCGAATTTCCTTGACCAAGCTGAACCGTCACTGAAGATACAGGATTCTGATTCAAAGTATAAGTTGATAAACCATTTGCTTGGAAAACTGAATGAGTTGGCGATGGCAGTACCCCTTGGGACACTGGGGACGTATATCGTAGTTGACCAAACTGAATGATAGGAGACTGGGGCTGTTGGATATGGGAAATTGAGGAACCAAACTGGGGATGAATAGGAAGAGGCATTTGGATGGAACCAATCTGTATAGCAGGGAAAGGAGAAGGTATCAGCGAAGGACCAGAGAACAAACCAAACTGAAACTTAACAGGCTCATCCATCTGTGCCGAAGTAGCGGATACAGGAGGTACAGTCGTCTGAAGAGGTGATGGAAGCAGATCAATGCTGTGAGATGGTATGATAGGATGAGTAGAAACAGTGAAGATACTCTTGGACTCTACTTTATTGGTCAACTCAAAGGACTGCCGGCCACCATTTGGGTGAATTGTCAGGTTCTGCATTGTGGTTTCAGTATCCTGGAAGGTCCTAGATGTATTATGCAAGGGGTCAAAACTTTCAGCAGGTTGGGTAGCTTGTTCACCATGGCTTGTCTCAATAGAAGGTCTTTCAGCATGTACAGAATCGACAGTATGTTGAGAAAGTGGAAATGTAGCTTCGGAGTTCTGCTGACATTTTTCAAAGTCATCACTGGGTATTTCAACCTCCACTCCTTCATTAAAGCCTAACACTAGATTAGAGTCTTTATCCTCGAGATGCATTTCTTCTAATTCTTGGATGAGATCTATGTTCTCATCAACTCCGTGTGTTTTATCCTCTTCCTGGTATCCATCTTCATCTTCCTCGTATTCTTCTTGTTCCTGCAACCGCTCATTACTGTCAAGAGTCCATTCTTCATTATCCCAACAAGACAAAGAGCCTGTGGCAATCATCAAACTATCCTTTCCAACATCACTAGAGATAATTGGTGCTCCCCCCTTCTCTAGTAAACCGGTATCTTCTCCCTTCCTGGAAGCAGCTAAGACATATGAATCTGCTGATTCATCCAAGTCGTCATGAGAGAGATGAACAGGGGAATCAGGTGGGCTAGTAACGGAAAGTGAAGACTGGGAGTCACAGTTTTCAGTAAGCTTGCTATCAAAACGGTTATGTTCATCGATACCACTACTGGGCAGAACATGATGATCCCCTAAGTAACTGGCGAGAACAGTTGAATTAGTTCTACCTGTATGGCTGTAGCTATTCCCTCCAACAGAAGTTGAGGGACCAGGATGCTCAACCTCGCTTCTAAAGGATGACTTCTGCCTAGACTCCTGGGGAGGGGGAAGAACACGTGGCTGCCTTACTGAATACCTTGGCCTTCCAAAAGGGTAATAATCATCCCCCTCAGGATTCTGATACATTTTTTCAGGATAAGGAGAATATGGACCATGGCTGGCACGGCCTTGGCTTTCTCCCCATCCGGGATCACCATATTGCTCTCCAAAACTTTCACGAGATTCAGATCCCATCCCATAATTCCTACTATGGGTCCTTCCATCTCCAGGAATTCTCCAACTCTGATCAATCGAATGCTCTGGGAATCCTGGTTTGAAGTAGGAAGGGGCACTGAGATATCCAGTTGTCCCAAAGAACTCTTCCTGCGAGCTATGTGGAACATTTTCCATATTTTGTGGAATAAACCTCGAATTGTTTCCACTCTCAATGTCTTCCTTTCTCCAAGTAGGCTTTTGTCTATCAGGGAACCCAAAAGAACCATCTCTAGAAAATTGAGATGCGGCATTGCTTCCAAATGATCTACTAGGTACCGATAGATCTAAAGTTGATGAGGTAGTAATTCTATCCACCATCCTTTCACTGTCTTCCCAGTCAACAACATCTGCAGACTCTTTTTCTTTAACAATATCTAAGAATTTATCCTCTGAAACAGTTGAAGATATGCTGCAACCCTTCACAGCTTCAGCCTGTCTCCTGGAAATCTTTTCTTCCAACTCTAGAAGCTTTTGCTTAGCAGCCTGCTTCCTCCTTTCTTCCTCCATGATCAACCTATGTTTCTCCTCTTCTTTTGACTTCCTCAGCTCTTCTGCCTTCCTTGCCGCATCTAGTCTCTCCTGCTCATTTCTGAAAGCAGCTTCTCTAGCCTCTTCTTCTAATCTTCTCTGCCGCTCATCTTGTTCACGAGCAAGCCGCAGTCTCTCTTCTTCTTCTGTTCGAGCTAGTTCTATCACCCTTTCCTGTTCCTCGATGATCCGCCGACGTTCCTCTTCCTGCATCTTTTGAACTCGCTCAAGTTCAGCCTCAAATGACTCCCTGACAGGATCATGAAACTCTGTTTGCTTTAAAGCCTCTTTCTTCTTTTTAGCAACACCAAGTACTGGGAATGGATCATGGACATCGAAACTAGAGTCACCAAAGTCTTCCACATGAGGTTTGTCACTCTTGAAGAAGGGGCGTTTATCCCTGCAAGAATAAATCATGATATCATTAACTAAGATCACAAGAAGTAAGCTAACCTCTTGAAGTAGAGCCATACTGGAAATAGTGAGTACCATACCTATTCTGATTATCAATTCCATACCCATCCCGATGAAAAGTTCCCCTGTTGCTGGAGCTATCCATATTATTATTATTATTATTCCATGGCTGTCTTCCTCCTCCATGCTGATATGGAGCCTCTCTAGCTCCAGCATTATTCCAAACATTTTCCCTTGGCGCTGACAAGAGGTAGTTATTTTTCTTAACAGTTTCTCTGCCCCTACTAGACGGCCTTGCTCCATAAATACTTTTACTATTATTTGCACCTTCATTTTGGAGTGGTGAGGAGACTCTCCAAGAGTTGGCCTCCCTTCCTCCTCCACTGACTGGTCTTACTTGAGTCAAAGAGGACTTTGCATTTTGATTATCACGCTGTCCTGGTTTGTCAAATAGATTAGGAGCAGCATGCTTCTGAGGTAATACCTGAGACCTCGGAAGATCAAACCCCCTATCCCAAAATGGTTCATTCTTTGAATAGCCATGATCCCTGTCCCGGCCTCTTAAACCATGACTAGTGTCACGCTCATCATCAGCCCAATCAGATCGTGGGGTCAAACGAACAACAGGCAGCGGCCCTGAAAAATACTCTTTTTTCCTCACCTGTTCTGATGAATGTAAATCATCTGAGAAATAAGTATTCTCACTGAGCTCATTACCAAGCCGGCTTCGCCCAGACTGGTTTTGAGGTCTCATATCTACAAGTGAACTGCTCATAGCAGAGACACCTCTCGGCTCTTTTGAAAGTTCTTCATCCGCAACTTGCTTCTGTTTCTGATTCAGACCCTCCTTCTGTTTCTGCCCAGACACAGAAGCTGAAGGCAAAGAAGCCTTCAGGGATGGGAAATCTTCACCCCTCAAAGTTGCAACTTTCTCTACATGATGAAAAGACCGTTCCATATGTTCAGCTGCACCAACCCGAGAAACAAAAGGCCTATTCAACCCATTACTCTCCCTGTTAACACCTTCAACACTATGATTACCAATATCACCATCTTGTAAAGCAGCTGAAGCAGCAGGCTTACTCCATCCCATGCCGGATGAAGCAGGTCTCGTTCCACTCCCAGCAACTCCTCCACCAGAATGAAAGCTCGAACCTGACGAATCAACCCTCTCATGCTCCTTACGAAGTGAAGGAAGGTTCAAGGGGGGTGGAACAGATAACTTTGGCCCAGCATTCTGCGAGCTTCTTGGCCGTGAAAGTACAACCATACTTCCTCCTCCTCCTCCTCCACCACCACCACCACCGCCATAGCCACCAGCTCCTCCTCTCTCCCGATTTGCCCCATATCCTCCAGATTGATTATACTGATGATGATGCTGATATCCATAAGACTTATTCAGATTCACAGACGCGTACTTATTACCATCTCCATGATTAGCCATATCACGCTTCCGCCGATCACTAAACATCGCCAACGCATCAAATCTTAAAAACTTAGATCTGATTCTCCCCCAATCAAATTCGTCTGCAGTCTATTACTTCAGATCTACTAAAGTGACGAATTGATCAAAATTGAAAACTAATCTCACGAATCTCCCCTGATCAATTCAAAACACACACAAAAATCAACAATCAATTCCCAGATTCGATCCTTGGTTAAAACCAGCGTAAAACAAACGCGGGAGCTAGAATGAGGTGAAAAGGAAGATAAAAAAGTGATTGGAATCGACGAATTAGGGTTTCGCTTATGAATCAGCTCAAAGCGACGGTTTAGGAAGGCGTAAGATTACCTCCGGCGGTGGTGGGCGGCGTATGATATCAACGATAGTGGCTAACGTACACTGATGTCAGACGACGAAGCGTGAGGGAACGAATCGTCGGAAAAAAGAAAGCCCTACCCCTACCACTTCCTCTTTGTCGGAAATAATTCCAAACAAAAAAAAATAGGAGAAGAAGAAGAAAAAAAACAAAGCTGAGGCACGAGAGATAAACCAGGACATGGTTTATTACTTTTTATGTTTTTGACCTTCTATTAACTAATTATCTCTTTACTAGCCATTAACTGGGATTTCACTTTTTATGTTTTTGACCTTCTATTAACTAATTATCTCTTTATTATCCATTAACTGAGATTTAGATTTTATCTATCCAAAATATATAATTATATTGAATTTATATATTTATTATAATATTAACCAAAATATACTTTCAATAACAAATAAACTAAAAATCGACTATTTAATTTTTAATTTTGTATTAAATCTAATATTAGTTGTTATTATTTTAATATGCGCTGAAATTTTGTTTCTCAAATACAACGTTGTTTAAGATTGATAAAAAATTGTATAATGTATTTGACGTATATTCTATATAGCCAAAACTTTACGGCATATTAACACAATATTGATTAACGTTGGATTTAACACAAAACTAAAATTATATGTCGATATTCAAATTATTTGATATTAGAAATCTGCCTCGATTACCAATCAATTTTGATGAATATTACCCTATATTCTGCCTTCGTTTTATATTTTGGTAACGATTAATTTGGTTTTCTTGCAAAACATGAATTATAAACAAAAAAAAGGACATTAGTTTCGTTACAAAGTTGTTAAATCTAGTCACAAATAAACCCTAACTAGGATATATATATATCTCCGATCGATGCTAAAACTCTTCCTAGTCTTTGTCCCTTGTGGATCTCTCTATTCCATTATTGGGTTTTGTTTTCAAGAATGGTCTTCCAGTGATCAACGACAGCTCTTGACTCAGACCGGATTTTAGGGTTACCATTCCTGGAGAGGAATACAAGAGATCTGAAAGCGTCAGTCTCCTTAATAAGCCGAGGGCTCAAAGACATGCTTCGCATAAGTCTGAGAGAGTCAACGCACTTAATGGCTTCGGGAGATACGATGTGAAATCCTTTGTCTCCTGCAACATGAGCGGCTCTTGTGGCGGTGCTAAGTAGTTCTTTTAATTGCTCCTTTTTGATCATTCTTCTTCTTTTGTTTCTTCTCTTCACATCCTTCGCAGATGGTGGTGGTGGGAAATCGCCGGAAATAACCATAGCTTTCGAGAAAAGAAAGCACACAGAGACGAGATGGGGATGTTGAAGAACTAGAGAAAGAATGAGGAAATAGAGAAGTGTATGATGAGTAATGTGGGCGATAGAAGAATAATACAGTTGAATATATAGAGAAAAGTTTCCAATTTCTAGATTGAATTGGATTTCGGAAAAAAGGAAAATATGGATTAACATTTTTTTTACGTTGTTTTATGAGAACCGTTGATTTCCTTAATTATTTGAGATCGGCCAATAAATAAATAAAAAAACTAGTATTTATGTGCTCACAAAATTACATGTGTTAGCTCCTATAAAAACAAAATTACATGTGTTAGCTTACGGGCCAAGTTACAAAATTACATTTGTTTCGGCCGCTGAATATAATCTATGAATTGGTTGAATGGCAAAACAAATCTAATAAGTTGGAGAAGTATTGTTTTTGCAATTGTTTACCTGATCGTCAATGACTTTGACTCTGAGATATTCTTCATAGCTTGAAGGTATCTTTAGATGTATAACTGTAAGGACTCAATATGAGCATTACACATTCAAATCTAGCAAGAATGTGTGACAATGATTCTAAAACTTTGAAGAAAATAGTAGATGTAAAAGGGAGCTTATTCTTTCAAGGTTTTACATGTTAAGGAAGCCGTGACGCCCCTCTATTATAAAGTGAAAAAAAAAACTCTACACGTCGAGTTTTCTCAGTTTCTCCTTTTCTACTTTATAGAAATGAAAAATGTTGATTTGAAAGTATAAGGCAAGGCATGAAATATCACCTCATCAATTCCGGGACTACGATCAAGCTTAATTGTTCTATCAGGTCCACCTTCCATCAAAGCTGTTTCCTATCACTGAAAGTTCCATTGTTATAGTTTAAGGATTTCATGGTGGAAACAGCTAACCTGGGAGAAGACAGAAAGATTATAAGAAGACCATAATGGTAATGAAATTTTATCAGCCTAAAGGAATACGTAAACAAGCCCTCAATAGTCCATCACACACCTTTCATTTCTGCACCCCTTAGAACAGAGTCGGAGATTTCAGTGAGAGCAACGAAGATGACATTGGATCCTGCTGTTCTTAGCTGCAACATGATATTTGCATAAAAGGTTGAATAAAGAAACTAGGGAATTCACAAGCGATATACTTTATAGTCTATATGGCTTATATGATACGTAAAGTTTTCCCAAGATAACAAAATTAACGTCTTGTCCCTTACAATCTCTTGATGTCAATAAATTTTCTGAGGAGTTTGAAGGTGCCTACGACAGATATAAGCAAATGATATTTCCACCTTAATCTAGATTTGATGCATATAGAAGCCAAAAATAATGGTAATGATACCACGAACGCTCATCGCTTACCCACTGTCAAACCAGGGACGTTCACCAAGCCTTGAGAAGGATCAAAAAAGGCATAAAGAGAGGACGATGCAAAATCATCAAACATTGGTGCAAAAGCTGGCGGGAGCAATGGACTGCCCTATGCAATGTAGATTGCTCTCATTGCATACCTATGGAGCACTTGTCCAAGTCAGTAATATCTAAACAACAGAGAGCGCTTTAAGTAGATTACCGTATAATGAGACCTGTTTAATTGGACGGATGTGTTTGGTGTTGAGGTATAAGAATGGTTACAATCGAACCATCTTTATGTGACTTGATGAGAGCTAATTGGTGTGGAGTCATGGGTTCGATTCCAGGGTGGTGCGATACAAATGGAGACTTTTTTTCAGTTTACACAGACGTCGTCTTCTTATGTGACAGGACTTGATGATACTTAAGGAGGAGGAGGAAGTGATATTGACTTGTTATAATAAACGCATCTCCTCTCTAAGGTCAATTATGGGACAAGTGATTGATGGAATCTCATCAGGAAAATAAATAAAAGTAAACTTAGAGAAAAGATCGTTGAAGAAGATATAAATTAAGAAATTAACCATCATTATTGATGAAGGAGATGAGGAAGCCTTCGTCCAATTATTTTCCTTCATGCAAAGATTCAACAACAAAAGAAGAATAGTACTTGAGTAGACAAATTCGTATCGCGTAATATGCGTCTTTTCTGTGAATGAACATAAGTTTAATCGCGTAATTAGTATCTCTCTTTGTTTGCTAATACCGTCTATACGTTTATTATGCGTGTATGATAGAATTTTAATGTGAAAAGTTATTGACAATATGCACAACATATAGAAAATATCTAAATTCTACTCGTTAGCTTGAGAACCAAAGTACCAAACCAACATGTCTATTTTAAGGACCAACTACTACGACTCTTTAAAACCCCGAACTAAAATCTCTAACACATAAAAGATGTTTAAGTATTTGTATACACATTTAAATCTTTAACAATAAATAAACAAGTTACAACCGGACTATGTTTTTCATCTAATTTACGTAGGAGTTAGGACCATAAAATATGTAAGCAAACCTAATAATAGAAAATGGATGTATATAAGAGAATTTCATTAATAGGACGATGGTGGATTTATTCTCTAATAAAATAATAAAAAAAACCTAGTAAAAATGCAAATTAAAAGTTCTCAAACAATAAAAAATAATATAAAAATTAATATAGGATATCAGCCTAGATATCTACATCTCTCATTTAATGATTTATTTTTTTATTTACAATTAAAATTTAAATAAACATTTAAATTATATTTAAAATATTATTGAATTATTATTAAGAAACTCATATGGATATCTACATCTGTGGTCTAAGCTATACTTATTCATGGTCTTCTTCTTTCTCGACAGCTAAAATTCTTGATCCTTCTCTATAAAAACCTATAAAATTTTCTTCCTAAATAAACGGTTTCAATTTTAACACATAAACTATATATAGATATCACAACGATGCATAAATTCCATATACACACCATCATCTCAAATCTTTTTCGTTTTCCTCCGACATTGTTTTAGTGACAAAAAAACAAAAAATCATCCAACGATTGCTTCAAATGCTTAAGAAAGTTTCAAGCAATGGCCAATCATTTTCAAAACTCAAGAAAGTAGAAACTATTCCAGATCCAGATATATACGACATTACATACGTCGACATATCTCCATCTGAAGGTTCATCTTCTCCATTATCAAAATCACCATGGACCTTACAAATCGATCCCACCGCCGTAGATCCGCCGTATTATTCATCGAAAGTAACAACCGAAGCCACAACAGAAAAATCTAATCATAAACATACTCCAAATGTTCTCTTGGGATCTATTGTTCGTGAAGAAGGTCATATCTATTCATTAGCTACATCTGGAGATTTATTATACACTGGATCTGATTCCAAAAACATTAGAGTTTGGAAAAATCATGTTGAGTTCTCAAGTTTCAAATCTAATAGCGGTTTGGTTAAAGCGATTGTTCTCGCCGGAGATAAAATCTTCACCGGTCATCAAGATGGTAAGATCCGTGTGTGGAAAGTTTCATCTAAAGAATCTAACGTTCATCGTCGTATAGGTACAATGCCGAATCTTTGCGATTATATTCGAAACTCCATTGTTCCTACTTCTTACTTCAATTTCACGAGACGAAATCGGAGCAGCGGTGCGTTAGGGTTTCGACATTTAGACGCGATTTCGTGTCTGGCGTTAAGTGAAGATAAAATGCTTTTGTATTCTGGTTCTTGGGATAAAACGTTTAAAGTTTGGAGAGTTTCTGATTTTAAATGTTTGGAGTCGGTGAACGCTCATGAAGATGCAGTAAACGCTGTCGTTTCCGGTTTTGATGGTTTGGTTTTTTCCGGTTCAGCTGATGGAACGGTTAAAGTTTGGAGAAGAGAAGATCAAGCGAAAGAGACGAAACATTTCTTCTCTCAAACGCTTTTGAAACAAGACTGTGCCGTTACGGCTATAGCTGTTGACCAAAGCGCGACGTTAGTTTACTGTGGGTCATCTGACGGAACTGTTAACTTTTGGGAACGTGAGAATAATATGAGAAACGGTGGCGTTTTGAAAGGTCATAAACTCGCCGTGCTCTGTCTTGTCGCAGCGGGGAATCTGATGTTTAGTGGTTCTGCTGATTTAGGGATTCGTGTGTGGAGGAGACCAGAAGGTGGTTGTAGTGGAGGAGGTGAGCATGTTTTGCTTTCGGTTTTGACGGGACATGCAGGTCCGGTGAAGTGTTTGGCTGTGGAGAGAGATCAAGAATCAGTTTCCGGTGAGAGACGGTGGATTGTGTATAGTGGGAGTTTAGATAGGTCGGTGAAAATGTGGCGTGTGTCGGAGAATTCACCTCCGATGGTAAATCAAGAACTAAAGGTGAGCCCTAGCTTCTCGGCTCAAAGGAGAAGTACCTCCAAGAAATAGTTGTTGTTTTTTTCTGTATGTAAAACTGAAATATTCAAATGTGTATGTAATTTAAATTCAACCATGTTTTAGCAATTACACGGAATTCCGGTTCGCCTTAAACCGGAATACTGACAATTTGTTTGGCAGACAAGTCTACGATGATTTAGAGAAGGTCATGAATTCCCACAGCCATAAAAATAAATAAGGTTTCATTAGTTTGAAGCGTACAGATTTTATTTTGTTTGGAATATTCAAATTGTTTAGACCGACTCTAGACAGACGCACTCTTATCTAACCATGGAAATGAAAGTGGACACGAGTCATGTAATAAGTAATTGAGTAAAGAAGTGATCACTCTTTGGCAAAATTGTTTCTTCTTGTTGAACATGTTTTACCACCAAATGCAAGTGGTGAAGCAATATTAAATTGTGCGAACTACGCATCAGGTGGTGGTGGAATTCGCAATGATACTGGGAACCATGCCAACACTATCGGTCGTGTATTATACGTCACGTTAGTTTGGTTGGCAGAAAAAGTTTACAATAAATCTTTTTTTATAATTCTATAAATATGGGTTAAATTTTGTTCTCTTATTCAAATTTTATGTTTGTTTGTGTACACAAATGTGCAAATGGACTTTTACATGTTTTACAATTTAAAAATTGTGTAGGTAAATCGATTAGGAATGGATATACAAATTGATTACTTTAGCATAACAAGGAAGAAATTTGACAAGCTTTTGGGTGAGGATAAGGCTAGAGATTACATTAGAAAGAGATTGATGTTCTCTATAGTCATTGGCTCAAATGATTTTTTCAACAACTATCTAGTCTCTTTTGTTGCGGCTCAAACAATACTAACACAAACATCTGAACTTTTGTGGAAGATATGATTAACCACCTCCGCAACCAACTCAATGTACATGATTAAGAAACTTAGGGAAATCAAGTTATTTTTATTAAACATTTATTGATTTTTGTGTTTGCTAAATCAAATGTTAGAGATTATATGATTTGGATGTTCGAAATTTGTGGTGGGAAATGTGGCTCCAATCGGATGTATACCATACCAGAAATCTATAAATCAACTAAAGGATAAGCAATGTGTTGATTTGGCAAACAAATTGGCTCTTTAGTACATTACTCGTCTCAAAGATCTCTTGATGGTGGAATTAAAAGATAGTCTCAAAGAAGCATACTTTGTTTATGCCAACGTCTATGATCTCTTCATGTACCTCATTGTCAACTTCAAAGACTACGGTAAGAATATATATATTCAAAGTCCATGGGCTTTCCATAAGTGTTGTATTCATTTTAGAATTAAATGAAAGAAAAAAATGTTTACTTTTTTTTCTAGTTAATTATATTGAGTTTTGACTTAAAAGTTTTTCTTTATGAAAAGTACGATGATTAAATTTTAATGTAGAATCTAGTAAGAATCAGTTATTAGGATTTAGATTTCAGTTTTAAACTAACTTTCTTAGAAACTACACTTTTTAATAACTTGAACGATTTGAAAGAAACGGTTTTAACATTTTTACCATATCAATTATAAAATTCTTCTGCTAGACTCACCTATCATATACTTTAATTAATCTTAAAAAAATGCCTCAATTACAGTGAATTTAATTATTGTGGACTAATAATAAATAGGGTTTAGGACGGCGTGATGTGGGACGGGCGGAAGATTGGCGGGGATATTGCCATGTGGACCAACGTCGAGCCTCTGTACGGACCGGTCAAAGCATGTGTTCTGGGACCCGTACCATCCCACCGAAGCCGCTAATCTTCTCATTGCTGACAAATTACTCTAGGGAGACTCCAAATTTGTTACTCCCTTTAGCCTCCTCCACCTTCGTGACCTTTGAGTTAACCTTTAATTACTTTTTAGTATATTCAAAATTGTAATTTCTATTTCCATTTTATGAGTTTTTTTTTGGCTTATAATAATTCTATATTAATTACTGTTTTAAACATAATATATTTGTTCATTTTTTGCTGATTTTATAGTGAGATATTGTAGTTTGGTTTCATTTATGTGCATGTATTTTGCTTTTATGTTTGTTTGCGTTGGAATCTACAGGTGTCGTCGGATACTAAGAATCACACTCGTCTAGATGACAGAGAGCTGAATTTTTGTTTTTTATTTTTTTAAATAAGCAAGAACAAACGAAACTTTTAAAGTGGAAGGGAATAACCAGTTGTATACTTGTTTATATTTGGTAACTTTTGGATAAACAATATTGGACTGTTGGGTTAGAGCGATATAACAGATAAACGCAGAAAATACGAAACTAGTATACCTCTCTTTGATGGCACATTCAAAGACAAAAAAAAAACAGAGAGGATGCGAAAGACAAAAACACCCTTCGGATCAATAGGAATCATAAACACAGAGAGGATTTAGGAAGAAAAAGACAAGGAGAAAGAGAGGGGAATAAGGTCAAGTGTCAGTGGTTTGATCTGATAGGACCGGTCCGGACCGGACCCGAATATCAGACAATGAAAGGACGGCTGCAAAAACAAATAGGACACATCGTCCCATGGGCCATGGCATACAACACACACATAAACCACACCTCTATGTTTCTCTTTCTTTAAGTTTCATTGTTTTTGGGGTATGAAAGCGACTAGAGAGAAGGTCGTTGAAGTGGGAGGAGGTGGCTTACTGTGTGGGTCATATCATTCTCCGGCCGCGCGTGCTTATCCACCTCCTTCAACCCGACCCGACAGCTTCACTCTTGTCTCTTTGACCATGTTTTTTTTTAAAGATTCTCCCTCTCTTCCCCGTTTTGCTACGTACGTACGTATTTGTAAGCTTTTTTTTGTTTGTAATAGTTTTACGTATTTGTAAGTTGTTGTTATTTATATATGGACTACACCAGTATAAATACTTTATTTCAAAAGAAATGAAAAAAACATTTGAGTTGTCTTAGTCATGTTATGGTTTTGTAGGGTATTTTAATAGTTCTCGACGTTCTACAAAGTTGTTATCTAAAACAAACAATTTCAATAATGTTTTAGAATAATCTGAGGAAACGAGAAATGCGGACAGAGACAGAATGATGGGAAGGGTCGGGACAAGGCGTGAAGAATTATAATTACACCATTTCCCTTTGATTGCGGACTCTTCCTTCTCTCTCTATTTTCTCAATCTGATTCCCTCCGTCACATTTGAATAATTTACCAAAATTGAAATATTATTGTTTTGTAAAACCAAAATTGAAATATTATTGTTGTGATATCTCATTTTTTTTAGTAAATGTATAATTTAGAACCAAAGAATAAAAAGTGGGAGTATGCTGATTTATATGACAAACAGTTTTGCTAAATTTTATAATGGATTCTGAAGTACGGTGCTATATTTTTTCTTTTAAAAGGTTGTATTTGTTTTCGTCTTATAAATTATAACTTTAAAATCAGATAATCCTATACCTCTCGTATAGATTTGGTGTTGATGTGGGAATTGGAATTAGTGTGGTCCTTGAGAGATCAAACTCCAATACAAAAATTGTTAGTAGAATATGGTCTATGATAGATTCTGATTCGCTTGTCATAATCAAATCAACGTAATAATTTAAAAAACGTGAATCTAATTATAAAGTTGATCATCCATCGTAATACAAATTAGTGATTAATGAAGAAACACGAGCGGAGTCCACCGCCCACCGCCACTACCGTTTAGAATTAAAACCCCGAAAACTCATAACTTTGAATAAATAAGCGACTGTCACCTGTCTATGTACTTTGAATACTTAACAAAAGTGTTAAAAAAAGAATAATCTCCAAATAAAAAATACAAAAGCTTTTGAGTACATTACAATATAGTATTGTCTTTCCTAAGACAGCGAACAATGAAACAAGATAACTTTTTTGGAATTTAATTTCAAAAGCTGCGTGATCGATAGACAATAATTTAAATTAATCTCAATAAAGTAGTCTAATAAATCCAATAACCATAATCAAGTTAAGTTTAACGAAGAAGATAGAGAAACGTGTCCCTTCATTCATTCCCTTGTTTCCAACTTTCTAGAACATCCATTCTATAGTTTATATTCTTATTAATTTGCCGAGGAGTTACGCTTTACGATACAAATTTTTTTTTACCAGCTTGCGTTTCATAAATCACTCATATAAAAACCATATAATTTATGATATTCACACAAACGTAAATACATTTTTTAAGAAACTAGTTCTGTCTATGAACACATAGTAATTATAAATTTATTGGAAAATCGCATGATATATTATAAATGAAAGCGAATAATAATTTAAAGAATCTAAAAAGATAATAGTAAAATGTAAAAATTACTGGGAATGGCCGTACATTGATAAGCTAAATAGTCTACCTGTTTTGCCTACAGCGACCTACTCTCTCTCTCTCTCTATGCCTTACCTCCGTATCATTTTGTTTTTATTCACACCTCTTGGTGTTTTCCACTAAAAGATAAATTATGTCATTATTATTAGTTTTGACTGTTTTGTTTACTAATTTAAAACTTTAATCACAGAAGCAACGTCATCACTAAAAACTTTTAACATTATTAGACAAACGAGTACAATAATTGTTTTATTTGTTTGTTGTAAAAATGATTAATAGGTTGGTAAAGAAAAGACTAAAATTTGTATCATGATGTTTTCCAAATAATATAGCTACCAAAAATTTTAGTTATCATAGAACCACAACGTTGAATCATTACATCTCTGAAGTTTTGAAGAGAAATTAATTCCATTCTAACTCATTTTCATTCACATGTCTCAAATATCCACATAATATATAAGTGTTTCGGGATAGTCAAATATTGCGACGATCGTATAAAAATATTGTTTTTCATGACATGCTTATTTTTCCTTCAAAGGTATGCATATAAACAGTAAATATAATTCGGGTATGACGAAGCTAAACAAATCATCTACAATAACTAAAAATATGTATAAATAACCTAGATAATACTCTACTATCACGATTGGTTATAAACTATGATCACACCTCAAGGCCCAAAGCAATAATCTAACATTTTTTGTTATAGATTAATTGATTGAATAACTAATGAATTGATGTGTTGTTCAAACTGAAAACTTTGAAAGACGAGCCACCTACGGATGAAGAGAGCCGACTCATAGTGTTTAGGGAGGAAAAACAGAGCACATCACACTGTTTATAGCCGACTCAACAATTCCTAAAAATACAATAATGATTTAAAAACTCCTACAAATACAATAATAGATTATAAATTCCCAAAAAGACAAATTTAAAATACAAAAGAGAGAATACAGAGCGTGGCCTGTAATCAACCCAACACCCTCTGTCAAATTAAAGCTTCGCTTTCTTCTTCATCCCCATTTCTATCTGCGCATGTTTCTCTCTCTCTCTCTCTCTCTCTCTCTCTCTCCACCTCCATAAAAACCAAACAAAGCCCTCAAAATCTCACTCTCTCGTTACCATAAAGTTTCAACCTTTTACCCTAACAAACCAAAAGTAAAGCTTCAATCTTTATCTTCAATTCCCGCCGTTTTTTCCAAAAAGCTTTCATTTTTTTCTCCGATTATGCCGACGTCTGACTCCTGTGATTCACGGCGAATAGCTATGAAACCTCATGGCGTTACAACAGCTCTTAACCCAGAGCAGCAAGAACAACTTCCTTGTCCTCGTTGTGACTCAACCAACACTAAGTTCTGTTACTACAATAACTACAACTTCTCTCAGCCTCGTCACTTTTGCAAATCTTGTCGCCGTTATTGGACTCACGGTGGTACTCTCCGTGACATTCCTATCGGCGGTGGTTCTCGTAAAGGTGCTAAACGCTCTCGCACTTGTTCCTCAGCTTCCTCTGCTTCACTCGTCTCTACTTCTAACGGTGTTCGTAACGTTCCGTTACAAGCGACATCTGTTCTTTTCCCTCAGTCGTCAGTATCTAACGGCGTTAGTCACTCCGTAACTGCTCCGCTTGGAAACGACGCGAAGGGAAGTGCTTTATCTCTCTGCGGAAGTTTCACCTCTCTGTTAAACCAAAACGCTACCGCAACGTCAACACATGGTTCCGGTACGGTTATTGGACTTGGAGGATTCGGTATTGGACTTGGCTCGGGTTTTGATGACGTTAGCTTTGGACTTGGAAGAGCGATGTGGCCATTTTCAACTGTTGGTGACGCTGCAACGACGAATGTAGGAAGTAACGGTGGCCATCATGTTGTTCCTATGCCCTCCACGTGGCAGTTTGAGGGATTAGAGAGTAACTCCGGTGGATTTGTCTCCAGTGAGTACTTTGCTTGGCCTGATCTCTCCATCACAACACCAGGGAACTCACTCAAATGAAAATTACAAAGCTTCTGTTTTTAACCGAGGGTTTCAGTTTCTTTGATTTTAGTCTCTATTGGCTTTGTTCAATCTCTTAGTGTGTCTTTGTCATTTAGAATTTGTGGACTAGTAACTAGAAAAACAGAGAAAGTTTGTGTTTATTTGGCTCTATGATCTTACTTTGTTACTTTCTCTCCTCTGTTCGCAAATGATTTCGAATTGAAGTGATGATACTTGTTTAAAAACAACTTTTAATCTGAATAGACAAGTCTTGTAAGGAATGAATCGTATTCATTGGATGGTGATGATCTGAACAACATATTACTCTTTAACCTATGTAATTCATCTTGAGCTTGACTTACAACTTCTGGGATATTGGATTGGTCTCCAGAAGAGAAAACTTTTGTATTGTTGTTATTCACTTCAATCCAGCTCAAATCTGGATTTTTAGCAGAAGCTAATCCTCTAATCTTCCTTCTCGTCTCTGCAACATTCTCCCATCTCCCACACTGCATACAGATTCGAAACTAGAATGTGTGTTGCAGTGTCTTCTGGATCAAGTTTCAGTATTTGCACAGCTGCGTATAGTCCTATCTGAAAGTTTCTTATGTTAACACATGCACTTAGCAGAGTTCTCCAAAGCTCTGTGTGGTTGTTCCCAGGAGAAGATTCTTCTATCAGTTCCAGTGTTTCGTCTAGTAACCCAGCTTTTGATACCAAACTCACCGTTGCAAGAGTACCCTGCTGTAATGCCATGTTCCTTTATTTGGTTCCACAGGAACTTACCTTGTTGCGTTGATCCGCTGTGGCTGGAGGCTGCTAATAAAGATAAGTATGTTACAGCATCTGGCATGAGACCGCTTTACAGGACTTGTTCAAAGAAACTCAGAGCCTTTTCTACCATTCCATGCTGACTGTAAGCTCCTAGCATTGAGTTCCAACATTTCCAAATCTGGAATTGAAACAAGAGAGAATATTGATTCTGCAGCATCGTTTTTGCCGTTTTTTGCCATACTGATATATGACTGTAAGCATGTCTACTACGTATGGCTCCGCATACTGATATAACACTATCAAATCCTGTCTTTATGGCAAGAGAATGGAACACTTCACCTTGTCTTAGCATAGCCATATCTGAACATGCTTCTAAGACACTACTCAGGGAAAAACCATCAGTTCCACTTTTTCTCCGTACATCTCAATGAAGAGTTGGACTGCACACCCATTGTCTCCCATTCTAGATTGCCCTATGATCATCTCAGTCCAGAGAACAATATCCTTCTCTTTTACCACACCAAAAACCTTCAGCGCAGATACAGCTTCTCCGTTTTTGAAGTACATGGACAAGAGTGTCGTTCAAACAAAAACACTCCTTTCATATCCTAATTTCGTTACTCGTCCATGGAGAAGCTTCCCGTGAATAGATCTTTCTGGTTCGGCTGTCGCAGATATAGCAGCAGAGAAAGTATATTCATCTGGCCGAGGTGTGACCATCCTCTCTAACCTTTTATACACAAGAATCGCTTGCTCTCCCAAGCCATTTTCGGAGAACCCCGAAATAATCGAGTTCCATAAAACCAAATTTGGTTTATTAATCCTCTCAAACACATAAAATGCTTCTTTCATGTCTCCATAACTGCAATACATGTCAAGAAGAGCATTTTCTACAGGTGAATCAGCTAAACCATCGGAGACTATTATCCGGGCATAGATTAGTTTCCACAGTAAATAGCTTCCCAATTTACTACAAGCATTCAGCACCATCGAATACGTGAACTGTGTGGGATCGACACCAGACATCAACATGCTTCTAAAGAGCATAAGCTCATCTTCTATCTTATCATTTCTCAAGCTCCCAACTATCATTGTGTTCCAAGCCACCACATCTCCATCATTTACACACTCAAAGATCATCCTCGAAGATTCCAAGTCCCCACAACTAAAATACATCCGCAAAACCGAAGTCTGAACAACTACATTATCTAAATATCCAAGCTTTATAATCTGCGAATGTACTGCTGATCCCATCAAAACATCCTCAAGCAACATACTTGCACTAAGCTAGTGAAAGTCGAACTATTGGGCTTCAAGAACTCAAATTCCATCTGGGTTACAAAAAAACGCATAACTTGCATAATCTGGGTTACGAGAATACGCCGAATACAGAGCATTGTAAGAAACTAGGTTTCTGTGAGGCATTTTATCGAACAGTTTCCGTGCTTGTTCCAGCGAACCGCACCTCACGTACATTGAGATAAGGTTGTTGTTTGAGTACGGAGATTCCACATTGCCACCGGCGGTGAGGACAAGAGCGTGGAGCCGACGCGCCCGTTTAAGTGCCGTGAACGATACGCATTGCCGTGTAAGTTGGACTAAGGAAGAAGCTACTTCGTTGAATGGCATAAAAATGGCTACAACTCAAAACGCTGCGTTTCAGTGTAATAAAACGGTGCGTTTAACCGATCTCTTCTTATATGTAAAACGCCGCGTTTCTTCCCGACGGGATAAAAATGGCTACCGGAAAGATATTTTCTGGACTTCATCTCTTGATGGATCGTTATGTTCGAGGATACACGGTAAGTAGTAGGCTCCATCTCTTTCTCCATTCATGAAAGAGAAGAACAAAGAAAGGAATTGGAGAAAGTTCTTCGTCTTGACCTATCTCAGGTAATGCATTGTTTATGTCCTCTGTGTTAATCTTCGATTCTCCAAAGGACGATTAATTGGTTTTCCTGCTGTGGTGAGGTCATTGGTTCGAGGACTCTAAGGTTTGGTTGTTTATGATTATTGTTGCTATTTGATTAGTTAAGTTCAAACAGGAAGCTGGAGAGATGGTTATTGATCATCAGGAAGAAACTGATGCTGCTCTATGCTTAGAAAGACTTGTGGCTGAGCTTGTAAGTTCCTTATAATTTATGGTTTTGCTTGTTTATGATTTGGTGAACCAGTTAACAAATTTTTGTCTTTAGGGGTTTGCTTGTAGGTTGGTTTGTTAGGTATGAAGAATGTTCATATTAAACATTTGGCTGGCAACATTCTTGTGCAATTATCTGAGTCTCTGCTTGAATCTGTATGTTGTTAATTTATGTTTGCCTCACTTGTGAATTTAGAATGTTGTATCGTCCAGCTCTCATGCTTACTCATTTGTTTTCTCAGGGAAGTCAATGTGATGATTTCATTTGTTTGCTTTGTGAATGTTTTCGTTTAGCAGTTATCTACAGCTTCCCAATTCCTGCTGTTTCTTCGACTACTGGATTTGGAAGTCTGGATCTACAATAACTTAGGTTCTGATGTTCTTAAATGTAAGCTGGAAAAGGCTAACTGGTCTACGGTGTCTGATATCTTTCGAGTTCTTCGTAATATATTGAAGCGCTTGAGCCAAGAAGAAAATGAGGAACTTCTTGATGTATACTTGGAAACTGTTTACTCTACACTTGCAAAAATTCCTTGGTGCCGAGTAGATACTTTTTTCGCATCATAATTGTAGTGGTGAAAGAAATTCCCAAGGTAATAAAGGAACGCTAGAACGCACGGGAGGAAGTAACTGTATTTCTTGGGACTTTTGTTCAGTTTCTCTATTCCGTGGTTCAGCTGGATCGCTTTGCAGAAGATTCTGATGGTTTTGATCCTACACATTTGATCCTCCAAAAAACCATCGAGCTTGTTCCGGATCTCCTCCGTTGGTGCCAACCAAAGTTAGAAAGTCATAGTGGCTCTTGCATGCCAAAATACCTGGGTCACAAATTGCTGGTATTTTATTTCATCTGTTTATAACTTCTTTGCTTTGTTTCTAGATATATCACAGATAGTAAGTTCATCCTGCGCTACCGTCTCCCCCCTTTTTGTAGGTGTTGATTACCAGGCTTACTTATCAGTCCAATCTAAAATGTACCATTCTTCTTTCCTGGTTGTAGTATCTGCAATGCCATTTTCAAGGATTTCTTCAACACGTCGTAACTAGATTTACACCCGTCCAAGATAATTGTTTGGAAGGTTCCCCATTTTTTGTGAGTTTGTATGATAGGGAGGTGAATGAAAGTATGAAACAAATTCCAATCATTTGCAAAGACTCACTGTTTCTTGTTCCTAAGATGCTCCTTCACTTTGCTTTATTCAAGTAGACATATCGACAAGCACTGTGAGTTTGATTATAGAAATAAAGGTATGGAAGAGATGTTTAAATGGATTGAACTACAGATTCCAGGCGATACATTTTCTGATCACGGAACTTATATGAAGAAGAATGTTGACTTTTCTACGTCCTTCGTCCGGCTGTTCATGCATGAGGTTTAGTTTACCCTTCTGTATCTGCCATTTATATTTTCTCTATATTTAGTTGTAGGATGATCTATTATTTAAAGTCCTATTGCAATTGCTGTCTGTACCATGGCATGGAAAGGAACTGTAAGTGCGGTAAAAACATTCCCTTTCTGCAAACAGTTTACCAGATTTCTGTGAGCTCTTATTGGCTTAACGTGGAAGGTCATTCGCTTCAAGATGATGAACAAACAATTCTATTCTGTTTGTCAACCTTGTTCAATCCCGTAAGGTAACTTTTCATATAACATTCACATAAGTATTTCTTGTGCTTTGTCCCAATTAGGCTTCGTTATTTGTTCAATCATTGATGAAAAAATCCTTAATGAGACGCACCTTTGTTTCTATTGTCAGCTGCATTATGATCATCAAGTCCTTCTTGATTACCTTATATCTAAAGTCATTGGGCCTATCTGTGCAGAGTACCTACTGAGGTTAGTCGTTTTCTCTTTAAGTTGTTTCATGTTTGCATATCAACTGCTCTGTCCCGAGTATGAAGAGTCAAGATTGGATTACAAGTTACTTATTTCGTTTTCCTAACAAATACATAATATATGTTGATTCCCTTTTAACATCCATTGTGTTTTCCTAGTAGATGCTTGCGTGCAGTCTGTGATTCATGGACCCTATTTGTGAAATTCCCATTTGAAGGAAGTACATATGCTTCATCTGCAAAGAGAAGAAAAGTTTTGCCTGAGACTTCTGAGGTTGAACAAAACGGGAAATTACACCCCCAGGCTTTTGAAAATGCCAAAGATTGTCAAAAATCAGTTGTTAAGCTACATCAGAAGAAACTCTTCCATACAACCCAGAGGCTCTTCTACGACGGTCAGTCTATCTTCGTTACTGTAAACTCACCTATTTATCTCATCACTTAAATAGATCTTTCTCTATTGTGAGGCAGTTTATCGAGGTTTCAAGAGCTCTGTCTATCTCAGGAGTATCTCATCTAGACCAAAGGTATATATGAGAACTCCATGATATCATATACTTAGTTTAACAAGAAAAATGTGGTTTGTGGGTCGCTGCTAGAGAAGTTTCTAACCTTTCACTTTGGTGCTTCTCCTCTGAGATTCTCTGAGACAGAAGGATCAGATGCCAACACAAAAAAATCATTTTT
The DNA here is from genome assembly GCA_963854855.1 of Nasturtium officinale. Taxonomy (NCBI): domain Eukaryota; kingdom Viridiplantae; phylum Streptophyta; class Magnoliopsida; order Brassicales; family Brassicaceae; genus Nasturtium; species Nasturtium officinale. The sequence goes on along the minus strand of OY978507.1, from coordinate 3,942,176 downwards.
CAAACTAAGTGGCTCACCAGGAGAACTGTATGTAAGTTAGAGAATCTCTAGTCTAACCGAACTTTATTGGGTTCTGACACAAGTTTATCTGACGAAATGAGTTGTGTTTCTACAGAGAGATCCAACATTCTTGGTTGGTGTAAGAGGGATGAATCAGTGAGCATTATGTTCTTGCCTCCACAATCCAATTCTGAAAGGTATAAGATACTGTGGTCAAGCTAATGTGAAACTGCCCCAGCCAAATACAGCAAAGCAATGAATTGTCCAAATTACACAGCTAATAATCACAATTTATTGCAACTCTCTTATTCACATCATAAATTTGATGAATCCCCAGATCATACAGAGTTATTACATGTTACATTCAGTTATATGTCACCGCAATATCCTGCAACATGTTGGAAAGCTGTTGAGGCTTAGTAAGCATAGCCATGTGACCAGCTTCTTCAATCAGCATAACTTCATTAGGTTCATAGTTACTAATCATCCATTTCTGAATCTCCTCTGGAACCACATTGTCGCCTTCACATACAATAAATACTCTCTTCCCAGATCCATATTTCTCCTTCGTTATCAGATCTTCACTTCCCATTTCCTTGTAATATAACCAGCTTGGTTTAACCAACGCCATGGCTAATTCTTGATCCTGCAATCATATGAAGAAGATTATTTTAACTCACATGTAGAGTCCGATGCCGTAATAATAACTGTACATAAAGAACGAAGTTTTTTTTTTATTTTCTCAAACCATGGATGTAAAACTCACCTCTAACTCGCAATTACTATATGCCTTCTCCTTCAAGAAACTAGTACCGAACAAAACTGAGCTTGGAGGCTGTTCTGGTCCTTCCTCAAATGTAAACTCACAATCCATGGCGAAACCCTCTGGTAGTCTCTTAAAATACTGCAGACAAACAGAAAGTGACATGCGAGTTTAAAATATGTACTTAAGAATGACCCCAAACAAGATAAGATTAAAAACTATTTATTATTTTTTTGGGTGACCTCTTGAATCAAAACAGCCGGAGGAGAGTCATGGTGTGGCATATAAGCAGAGAGGAAGATTCCGACAGAGACTTTGGTTGGAAATCTTTCCATAGCGAGAGAGGTTGCGATGCCACCATAGCTATGACCAACAAGAACCACCTTCTCTTCCTCAGGAAGAGACTCCATGAAACTCATCAAAGGCTCTAGATACGCCGATACCAAACGAACCTCTTCGAACCGTCTCGTGTCGATCCCGGACCCACCAAGCTCGATCGCTGTCACCCGATGACCATCGACCTTGAGCTTTGCGGCTAGTTTGAACCAGCACCATGCTCCATGACATGAGCCATGAACAAAGACGAAGTGTTGTTGTTGTTGCATGTTGTGTTTTTGCATTTGGTATTGTTTGGTATGTGGAGCGATGACCGAGTCTTGTTATCTCTCTGTCTATACGTATGTTATTTATAGGCAGCCATATCCATCAGGAAGCATTGGTTTCGTCTTCTGTTTAATTGGTTTAGTTGCTGGTTTGCCAATCCGGTCTGATATGGACGGTTACGACACGTGTTTAATTGCTTATATATATATCATTACAAGGAAACAAAATCAAGAAACAAATCTTTAAATACTCCTCCTATTTCGTGATATCATTATATTTGATGTTTTAGATATTTTTTCCTATTTTTCAAATTTTGAATGTAAAATGTTAGATTCCTTGAACCGAAAACATACAACTATTGTAGGTTTAACACATAGTGTAAGGTATTTTTATAATTTTTAGAATAACTACAGTTTATGAAAACTCAGCTACTTAAAATGTACTAAATCCTTTCTTTTTATTTGGTCACATAAATAATTTGAAGAAAAAATAAAGAATTACGAAACATAGGAAAGTAAAGCTCATCAAACCAAAACAAGCAAAATAAATAAATAAAAGAACTATAGACGTTTGTCATCTTCAACTCGAGTGTGAAACTACACTAGTCCTCAAACCAAAATACGAATTGAGTCATTCTTCTTCTTCTTTTTTTTTTTTTTTTCACTTTTTGAACAATTTCTTGACTCTTGAGCCTTAGAATTCTTTTGTGGCAACGGCAATAAGCCATTTGCATCAATACGAGCTAAAATCCAGTAGAAGCTGGCAAATCTAATCATGTTAGGTTTTGATATGGGAGGCCGATATCAGGATGAACTACAGTCACACCACACCTTTAAGACTCCACATGAAGATCCCAAAGAAAAAGAAAAAAAAGACATCAATTTAATCGAAAGAAAAAGTTTTGGGCGGTTAAAGTTTTTTTTACCTGAAATACATAATAACAAATTTGAAACTTTTCAACAATTAATCCTGTCAGTGCATGTCAGATCAGTTAACAATCAATGATATTACTAGCTGGTCTATTTGTCCACTGCAAAATTTTGGAGTCAATTTGGTGATCTTATCTAAACGTTACGAGGATAATGACGACGAATAAAAAAAAGTTGAAAATATAATAAAATAAAAATGATTAGGTGAGATTTTGGACTTTCTAGAAACTTTTGTTTTCTGTCTGTTTAAATTTTTGAGGCTTGAATTTATTTGTGGTTTAAATGTGAAATAAATCTTAGATTGGATATTATTCATTACATTTAATGAGTCAATAATTCTCATACAAATCTTCTCGTTTAACAAATTATATGTAATATATTATATAACATAAAATTATATGGTTTTATGTTCTTAAGAATACTTATCTGAATCCAAGTATACATATTTATATATTTACTAATAAATCTACATATAAGTTTAGGTATAATAAACCTGTAGAGATTTTACAGACACACAAACATACTAGGTATATTCGTTCTTATAAAATCTTTAAGTATTTTTTACAATATATTGTAAGTTAGTCTCATTTTCTTATTTTGGTTATGTATTTCATACATATTTTCATAATTCTTCAAAGATATATAGATTGGGAGTAAAGTGTATAACGCGTGTATTAAGCTTATCCACCCAATATTTATGAGTTTTTGTTCTTCTACAATATCCTTTTAATACTACTAAAAGATCATTTTTGGGAGTTATTTTGCTTTAAAATGAATAAATTTCAAACTTGGAAGGAAATCTAAATGCGCAAGTACAATCCAATGCCAAAACAAACTCTCAAAGATATTATATAGCACAAAGGAGTTAAAGAAGGGAAAAAGAAAACAATAATTCCTTCCGGAAAAGTATAAATGACCCAATTTTGGAAATTGTCTAAAAGCTAGAAACCATTATAAGAGTAAAGAGAAAAGAGAAGGAGAAACAAAGAGTTGAAAGAGACGAGACAAATAAATATTTAATTAGTATCTACAGTAACATGTCCTACAAAGAGAAAGACAATATATCTATCACTATCAGTGACGAATTGAATGACCCCAGAAGAAAACTGTTGAAGACCATCAAAGAGGCATTTTCAACAGTAAATGCAACTAAAGAACATGTGGACAGGATTTAGCCATGTGCAATTTTAACCATCTTCTTTGGTCAAGTTCATCCATCTCAAAGGTTGAGACCAAAAATTTCTCAACTGAGCATGAACTATCACTACAAACTATACAAAGTCTTGAAAATATGATCAACATAAGGTGGGAAGAACCTGAACAATTTTCCTCGTTTATGAATAATTCTGGTTTGAAATATAAGATCTCTTAAAAGGACTATAGAAACAAGGCCCTACAAGATATATGATTAGATACCTCAACCGTTAAAGATAATTAAGATGAAAACAAGATATATATATATATATATCAGTTTCCACAATAAATATCACATGTTTACCTCAAGTGTCTACGTCTACTTTAGAATGGTGGAACTTTCTAAATTTGGGAATTTGCAGCGTGTGTCACATTAAAGATTTGATCAACCATTGTTCCTACCTAGTAAGACCATTCAGAATTTTGTTCATTAACCATGATGGTTGCTTTGCGTTTTCACTTGATAGAACAATGTAACGTATCAGTCATTGAAAATAACAACCAAAATGATCAACATTAAATCAATCCTAGCTTGATCATGTTGTTATCAAACCATATTCATCATTTGGAGGTTGAACAACAAGGAGAAATCAACTTAAATTTCATAAGAATGAATAAAGCCCATTTATCGATTAAAAGGTCCATTTATCGATTAAAAGGCCTAAATAGAGTATCTGAATTAATAAGTTTCAGGCTTTCAGCTAGCTGTGGTTTTCTTGGCTGTGAATCTCATGGGCCAAAGGTGCTTCTGGTTGTTACTGTTTAGTGTTTACACATGAGCTTAGATCAGAGATAGGCACATTGTCCCACGTCAGAGGGGAAAAGGAGAAGTTTTAATGACCCATATTAGTCGTGGACTTGTGGGAAGATAATATGAAGGTTAAATTTAATACTACCACTAACAACTACTATACGTTAAACCAAACTTAATAAAATTGTCAACGACTTGATAAAATGTTAAAAGAGAGAATATTCTATAAGTAGGGAAAAAAAAGTAATATTCTGGAGAAAAACAATCACAACTAGTTTTAATCAAAACTTGGTTGAAATATTCTTATCAATTATAAGGAAAAACTTGATCAAAAGATTTCTTTTTAATATGTATGACCGAATATATTATATTTTGTTATAGTAAGAGCACCTTAAAATTCTAATATGAACATATGAAACTCTAATATGAACAAATAAATTTAAGATATAATAACGTTAATTTTGATACGGTAAGCTGCTGACCGTAAGCGTTAATATTTTGACATCATAATATTTCACGTTAATGTCATTATATAATACGTTCACACCTAGCTGGCTAGCTATACTATTTTTCCAATAAAACAAGATTCTTTGAATGTTTTAGAGTAAGTCAATGATTAAGCAACCGTTTACCAAAAAGAAGTCAGTGATTAATTAAGCAATCCTATTTGCAATTCGATATTTGAGAATGATTTGATTTCCTTCTTTTGTTTGACTTCATATACCCACTTCCAAGTTGTTTTTTCTGTACTAGCTAGTCGCCAAAAAAAACTTTAATAATCACAGTAAGTTGGAAAAAGTCAACCGAAAAATATGCTTTTGTTCAAAGACCAAATACATTTAGATTCATTTATATACCTATAACCTCATGCTATCGAGAGCTAAAGCTAATTACGACAAATCTCCTCGGAATTTAATCAAACCTTATAATAATCTTTAGAATATGCCTCTTAGTGAAATTATTGCAGGGGCTGCTCTTGGACTTTCTCTCCAAATCCTTCACGAAGCCATCCAAAAAGGAAAAGATAGATCATCAACCACAAGATGTATCCTGGAGCGTCTTGATGCTACACTCTTTAGGATCACTCCACTGGTCGCTAAGGTCGAGAAGCTCAGCGAAGAAGCCGATGAACCTTTGAGGAGAGTCATCAAAGATCTTAAACATCTTCTCGAAAACGCCGTTGTTCTTGTCCAAGCTTATGTGGATCTCAAACGCAGAAACTTACTTAAGAAAAATAGGTTTGTGAATGTCTTATTTTCATCATATAAAAATGTAATAATGAATTAAATCTTATATATTCATGAATAATTCTGTATATTCGTGGTCTACTTTATCTGATCCAAACATATTATAGATATACTGAATCAAACAAAACCTAGCATTTTTTTTTTTTTTGGTTTTACTTTTATGTAATAACATAATACAAAAGTGTGACGCTGTTTTTAGGTACAAGAAAAGTATCGAAGAGTTGGAAGCTTCATTAAGATGGATGGTAGATGTGGATGTTCAAGTGAATCAATGGGCAGATATCAAACAAATCATGGCTAAGATGTCTGATATGAATACTAAAATAGAAGAGATCACGTCTCGACCAAATCATTACAAAGTCGAAAAAGTTGAACTGTCTTTAGAAGCCAAAGACGGATGCTCAAACGATGATCCTAAACCGAAACTAGATATACACCTTCGATGGCGAAAACAAAACAAAGATCACGGAATGATATTTGGTTTGAATTAGTTTTCTTGATGTAGCAACTATCATAGGCCAAAATTAAGAAAAAATGTAAAAATGTGATTGATTTCCTTTTTTAGAAGGTCATAGATTTTTGTTTAATATTTACGGTAAGTATTATTTACCGAAGTAGTTTGGTTTTATGAATAACGTCTGCTTTGTATAAAATTACTAAAGAATTTTGGTTCCACTTTCTTTGAATGATAACTCTGTGATATTGTGGGGTTTGGTCAATTACTTAAATGTGCATAAATTTACTTTTTGGCCTCAAAGATCTCATAATAGTTAATTAGTCTTTTTATTTATATATTAAACTATTTTTATCTAATATTTTAATGTGGAACGTTATTTTATACCCAAAAAACTTAGCACGTAGATTCACCAAGAAAATCATCGAATATTTTACACATCTTTTTAAAAAATCCGTTTCTCTTGTCGAGGCTTATGCTAATCAGGTTAGACGCATAAATCTTACTCAAGAAGTACATATACATAATCGTAAATTATATGTTGAAAATTTGAAAATATATGTTGGTTGCGATTTTTCTTCGATGATTAGACGTAGAGAACGAATTTTGGGGTTTAGCGGTAGAAGAATATATATATATATATATATAGGAAAAGATAGCAAATCATTTGCTTGATCATTTTCTTACCTTAATCATATATAATCGTTAGAATCAACTACACTATGCATTTTACAAATACCAAGGTGTGACTAAATCACATATATTAGCCGCCAGACCCGACCCTGACTTAAATACAGAGAAAACAGCTGTTTTATGCATCAAAAGTATATAAATTTGTGAAGGACATCAGTATCAATAAATGTGTCATAGTCTAGTGGTAAAGTGAACATTTAAAGCCCCAGAAGTGCCAAATTTGAAACGTATTAGCTGTGGAAAATCTGAGGAGAGATATGTGATTATGTAACATGATAACATCTAACGTTTGAAGCATGATGGACATGTTCAAAACCATAGCTAAAGATAGGAAGTTGAAAAACATGATGAATAACGTTGTTCCACGTCTGGTTGTTATATTTTTTGAGCTTTGATATCCACGTTGTTCCACGTCAGGGGGAAGGGAGAAATTTCCATACTGCACTTGCAGGACGAGAATATTAGATTATCCTCAAGTAAAATGTTATACTATCTATCCCACATTATAAATAAAAATCAAACCTCTTGTTGACTACGAACCAGAAGATTTGTTTAGTGTAATACCTAGCATTAACAAGTGGCTACTATATAAATATAAGGACAAAATATTAAGAAAGTGTTTTGTTGTGGCAACCAAAATTAACATACTATTTCAATCAAAGTGAAAAGAGTCATTTTTGTTATGCATGATAAATATATATTATTCTACTTTATTTTAGTAACACACCTCTAAATTAATTACAATATGAAGATATAAATTAATTATTTTTGTAATATTTAAATTAAAATTGATAAATTTGATAGAAATGTTTTCATATGACAATCATCATAATATCTCACGATAATGCCTTGAGAGTTTATTTTTCCTACCTATGTAATTACAATGTAAAAATACCAAAACCTTTTCGACTACACACCCCTTTAGATAGTTTATCATAAGTCAATGACCAATCATATTCCTATCTATCACTGAGAAAGACCATCTTCCCTTATTTTCTTGAATTCCTTATTACCTACATTAACTTGAATATTTTAGAGAAAGATTCTCTTCTAACTCTACATTTCTTGAAATCCTTAATTACAACAAGTTGGAGAAAAAAAAAAGCATTCACTGAGAATTTACTTGAACGAATATTTAATCCACATTGAGACTAATTCTCTGCTCTTCTTTTCTTTAATTCCATGATGATAACAAGTTGAAAAAATCAACCCAGATATGTGTATTTGTTCAAAGACCAATTACATATAGATTCATTTATATACATACACTAACCTCGTACGATAGAGAGCCAAAGCTAACTGTTATAAATCTTTAGAAAATGCCTCTTACTGAAGTTTTTGCAGGGGCTGTTCTTGGACTAACTCTTCAAATCCTTCACGAGGCCATCCAAAGAGCAAAAGATAGATCCTCAACTACAAGATGTATCTTGGACCGTCTCGATGCTACACTCTTTAGGATCATTCCTATTATCACTAAGATCGAGAAGCTATGCGAAGAATCCGATGAACCTCTGAGGAAAGTCATCGATGATCTTAAACATCTTCTTGAGAAAGCCGTTATTCTTGTCGACGCTTATGTGGAGCTCAGACGCAGAAACTTACTTGGGAAATTTAGGTTTGTGAAGGGTCATAATATACATGAACTAGTAAATTTTTTTTTATCTTAGATTCATGAATATTTACTATATATCCTAGTTTAATTAATCTCTCAACATTATATATAAATAAACTTGATGAAACAAAACCTATCCATTTTTCTATGTAATAACATACAAAAAAGTTTAACGTTATTTTTATAGGTACAAGAGAAGAATCAAAGAGTTGGACGCATCGTTGAGATGGATGGTAGATGTGGATATTCAAGTGATTCAATGGGCAGATATCAAACAAATTATGGCTAAGATGTCTGATATGAACACCAAACTAGATGAGATCACGTGTCGACCAATAGATTGTATTAGATCTGATGATGTCAATAATAATCAGAACATAGTTGAAAGGGTTGATCCATCTTTGGAAGCCAATGATGGATGCGCAAACGATGAATCTAATCCAAAGATCGATATTCACCTTCGATGGAGAAAGCAAAGCAAAAATCACGGACTGCGATTTGTTTTGCATTAATGTTTTTGATATGTGTCATAGCTTATTAATGACAAAGAAAATAAAAATGTAAAAATTGATTGATTTCTTTTCTTTTCAAAAGTCACAGAATTTACTTTGAGTGTTAGTATTTAGTTATTTACATATGTACAATGTCCGGTTTGCATAAAAATACAAAAGTTGATTGGTTACAACTTATTTTTGTAAATTAAGATTTTTGGAGCTAGCTGTGCAAGTCAAATCAATACAACCTATCAGTGAGATTGATTCTTTTCGATTCTTCGTAATTTAATGATCACAACAACTTGCATATAGATCTAACGCTCTCCTTTCACCTAGAAGAAAGAGAATAGACCAATAGAGCCAAGTCTAAGTCAACGTTTCTTGTCTTCTTCAACAGCACGTTTTCTAACAAAAGACTTTTTTTAGTTCGTGTCCTATAGGTTCCTTCATACATTCACCTCGAGAGCTAAAGAGTTAGTTTCCTACTAACCGGTGATTAATCTTATCTCAAGAAAAATGCCGGTTGGTGAGGTTTTTGCGGGTGGTGTTCTTGGAATTTCTCTCCAACTCCTTCACGAAGCAATAAAAAATGCTAAAGATAGATCTTTAACCACAGAATTCATCTTGGACCGTCTCCAAGCTACAATCGTGAATATCACTCCGTTGGTGGCTCAAGTCGATAAGCTTAGCAAAGAAGTGGAAGATTCACCGAGGAAAGTCATCGAAGATCTAAATATTGTCCTTGAAAAAGCTGTTGATCTTGTCGATGCTTATGCCGAACTCAGACGCAGAAACTTACTCAAGAAGTTCAGGTTTGTATACAATACATGAACTGCATGCATTATTTTGCTTTTTATAGTCTCCTTATTTTCTTAATTTAATAGTTTAGAATCAATCTTTACTTTTTTTTTTTGTTACTGAGGTTACATATATCGCAAAATATGGATATCAATAGAAATCTTAGATTGAAATCCTGACTTAGGGTGATTAATTTCATGGTTTTTCAAAATCAGATCTCTTGGATTAGGAATATGTTCAACCGTGTTTTTCCGATTCAATTTTTTTTGTTGTAAATACATATACTGGATATTAGTTAATTTCCTATCTAGGGTTTCGACTCAAATTTGATTTTTTTTTCTTTCTAAAAACCAAGTTTGTGGCTTGGTATTTTCAGCTTGATTTGTTTTATCCAAATTATTGTTAATTTGGCTCTCTTTTTTTGTATATTTTGGATGAGCATTTCTCTATGTGATTTTCTTAATCTCTCATCTCTAAATATAACAAACCCTATCATTTTCAATCAATTACATGTGTATTACCTTTTTGTTCTTGATTTTTAGGTACAAGAGAAGAATCAAAGAGTTAGAAGCGTCATTAAGATGGATGGTAGATGTAGATGTTCAAGTCAATCAATGGTTAGATATCAAAGAACTCATGGAGAAGATGACTCAAATGAACATTAAACTTGAGGAAATCACGCGTCAACCAACAGAGTGTATTTGTCGAAAGAGAAGTCAATGCTTATCATCCCAATCTAGTAATCAAAGAATTGTCGAAACAACAAACCTATCTTCAAAAGAAGTTGCTGAATGTTCGAGTGATGGTTCTAAACCGAAGATTGATGTTCACATTTGTTGGAGTTCAAGAAAACAAAAGAAAGATCGTGAGATCCGAATTGTTGTGAAGTGATGATTCTTGATTTGTATCAAAACACTCAAATGTGTTAATAAGATTAATTTAAATTGTTGATTCTCGAATGAAACAATTTGTAGAATTTTTGTTCTCTGTTTCCTCAAATCTAAATTTCATATAATTTGTATAAAATGTGCCATTAAACAAAGATAAAAAAAAATACATAAAATATATTACATATATATGTATCTGAATCCAAAGTTTATAGAGTAAACAAACAACAACGGATCCAAAAATGAACGATGAAGAGGAGCTTAAGACCAAACTCCAATGGTGTCTGAACAGTACGGACAAAGCAGACATTGTCCTAAATTCTCAGAGAGCATATACTATCTCTCCACTACTGTCAACATCAATCTCAGATTCAGAATCAAAGTCATCCATATCATCGTCTAGGTCAAGATTATCCGCCATGAAATCATCAAGGCACCGGTTTCGAACGGATGGAATCGTAGCTTCTGATATTATCTGCATTATAGTGTCAAGGCTCTGCATCGGCTGCTCTGGCTCTTGGAACTGACTACCCATTATGTTCTCGTCCATCAGATCACCGGGAAGATTCTTCAAGAACCATTCATGGGATCTGATCTCTGGAATACTGATTCTCTGCCACATTGGATCTCTCAATTTGTCTATTTAGAACTCATTATGCTTTAAGAACCAGAGTAGTTTTTAAAAGTGTAAGACTTACTGTTGCAGGATCAGCCACGAAAATCCTCGATATTAGCTGGCGACATTCCGGTGAAAGTTGTAAGTCCTCAGGGATTGAGTATGTGACACTAAGGATTCTCTGCGTTTTAAGATCAATGAAGAAGCAAACTCAAACAATCAGATGTTGCGGATGATGATGATGAATGAGAAAATGTATGGCATTTTACAAACATTACTTGTATTGTCTTTCGATAATCTCGTGGCTCTTGTGGATCCTCAAATGGATAAGCTCCAACCAACATTACATATAACGTTACACCGCATGACCATACATCTGCACTCTGGGAAATGTAACACCATGTAATTCAGTTGTCAATTCAAAGAATATTTATGATATAAAAAATCATGGTTAAGCTGGTTTAACTCTACTCTAGACAGAGAAATTGGTCTCATGGCCTACCTTGCCATCATATTCCTGTCGAAGAAGAATCTCTGGTGCAATGTATGCAGGAGTACCAACAGTTGACTTTGGTTGCGAATGAAGAACAGAAGACTGAAAGAAAGAAATACATAGTCAGGACTTGAGAAGAAACAATCATTTCAACATTACTCAGTAACTAGGAAAACATAAGCAGCTGAAGCAAGTAATAGAACAATGCTCTTGGCTGTTTCTGCTCAGGGCCATATTATAACATACATGAAGTAGGAATTCAGAGAACAAACCTTGAGAGAAATAATACCTTGGAATAACCAAAATCACATATTTTCAAACGCGGTGCAGGACTTCCATCCAACAATGTATTTTCCAGTTTCAAATCCCGATGGCATATTTGCTTCATACGGAGATCAACAAAAAAAAAAAGTTTACATGAGTATATATACTGGAGTGTTTTCATAGGCAAACATGAAACAAAGGTAAAGTCATAGAATTGGACAATAAAAACTGAAAATGTCAACTTGGCAAAAAAAAAAAAAAAACACTGCTCTGCATACCATAGCATGGCAATAGCTAACTCCAGATATAAGCTGCTGAAAGAAGAACCGAGCCTATATACATCAAATACTCAAATATCAGTAGTAGATACATCAACACAGTAAGCGAAGAAAATAGATAATAAAGAATCTAAACCTCATCTTCACTAAACCGCCCTGCATTACAAATCCGCTCATAAAGTTCTCCACCAGCAGCATATTCCATAACAATAGCCAAATGGGTAGGCGTCAAAATCACCTATAACATCATAAACCACACTACCTTATTATACATACACAACACAAATGAGGAACATCAAAAAAAAAAAAAAAGAGTTAATTTTTTTACCTCTTTAAATCTCACAATATTAGGATGTCTCAGTGATCTATGGTTAATAATTTCCCTCTGAACATTCTCATCAATCTGTAACACAAAGTATATACCATCACAATTCACAAATTCATAACCGAAAAAAGCATTTAATAATCGTAACACCACCATTAAAGGGTAAATCGACAAAGTCTACAAAAAGAAGGATGAGAACGGATAGCTACTAAATCAGGAAACTAAACCGAAATCGTAGTTTAATTCACTAATAAGCCTATAAATATCAAAACTTTTCATTCAAAAAAAAAAAATTAAATCTTTAGTAAAAGGACGAAGATGATAAAAAAAAAAAAAAAAACCAAACCTTGTCACCTCTCTCAATATACTTGACAGCAACAAGCTCCTTCGTAACTCTATCAGTCAAAAGACGAGCAACACCAAAATTACCAGACCCAATATCTTTGACGAACTCATAACGATCACTATCGTGCATTATCGGTAAATCAATTGGCATTATCGGTAATTTACCAGAAGGATCCATTCTCAGCTCTTTCTCTCTCTCTCTCTCTCTCTCTCTTTTGATTTCTCAATCACATCAGCTTAAGCCCAAATCTGTAGTAGAGAAAAGAAGCAGAAGAAGAAGCTTCGCGTGGAATTAGCCAAAACGAGAAAATATCTGAATTTGGGGAAAAGAGAATGACAAAGGCAATTATTGGTCAGCTCTCTAAATTAGATAAGAGAGAAAATATATAACTTTTAAACAAAAGTATTTCGTTGAAAAATACCCTTTTCATAATTTGAAAAATACATTTAAAAAAATAAAAAAATCTACTGTTTAACTTTTTAATATGTGATAATATGTCACTTACAAGTCACGCTTTTAATTAATAACACAACAATTTTTACTCAATTAAATTTAAATTTGGTAAAATAATTAAACTAACACTTTAATAAATAAGAATTGAGGTTTTCTTAAATTTTCTCAAATAAGAACTCTTCTTACCCTCTCTTTCTAACTTTTTGATTTATTATTATTGTTTTAAATGGAGGTTCTTACACTTAGCAAACGACTAGATAAGAGACATAAAATAATTAAAAGGAGTTAATATTGTTATCAAAGAGTACGTTCATGATTAATGTAAGCATGCATGGTTCAAATCTTTGATAATATCTTTTCGTCACGGACATGCATCACTCTCTCATTCTCCTCCACCTCTTCCGTTTGCTGCATTTGAGCGTTTTGTGTGGATGCAAAACGTTGAGTCTCGTCATGCAACAGTTGAGTTCTAAACAAGCTTTCGCTGTTATTAGACATAGCCGGTGCCATAGGAATGTAATGGACTTGTTGATAAGTAATAGGAGGCACTGGCACAAAGTTCGGGACAACTTTGTAAGAGGCGAGCTCTTTCTTGACAATTGCGAGTTGGTTTTCAAGGTCTTTAATCTGACATTGGAGGTGGTGAATGATAGCAGTGCAGCCATAGATCGGCTCGGCTTGACGAACTTGTGCCTCGAAAACAATTGAGTTCATAGCAACTTCTCTCTGGCTTGGGTCAACATCGTTGACAATTGTAGCTACATGACTTGCTCCAAATACTTTGTGGACTGCTGTGTACTGAGATTGCTTGTTCGTGGGGAAGTAAGGTGCTAATACACACTCTTGAGTGCATTTTCTCTTTAGATGCTTGCATGCTGCGCATGGTGTCGTGAATTTATCCATTTGAATAAACAAAATCTGTGAAATAAAAAAGATGGATTATATTTATCAAAAAAATGATGGACTATACTTGTTTTTATTGCATGTAAGTTCTTGAAATTAAGTAAATAGCTAGGGATCGTCAAAAAGAAATGCATTAAGGAACTTGAGTTGCAATTTGGTTATGAAATTAGTGGTTGGAGAGAAACTTAACTAATTAAGCTGACCCAAAATTATTGCTGAACCGATTTTATTTTTTTTAACCTTTTTTACCTTTGGTATCACAATATATCAAAGGAACGGAAAAGTTAAAAATGTTATAGTATATACAAATACACAATGTTAATGTTTTTGTTGTCTAAACAGAATCAAACCAAAAAAAATTCAGATTATATTTTCACCAAGCACGAAAATCCTAAACACGAGAAAACTGAACTGGATTTTTTTTTTGCCTAGCCTATGTCTATAGTAAAAAGTAAATATTTTTTTGTGAATTCTAAACAATAAAGAGATTAACCAACCAAGAGATTATGTTTTTTCGTACGTATTCAAAATAATTTCAATTTAGAATCGTGGTTTCATTACGTTATTGTGAAAAATTTTGGTTTCAGAATTTTATGTTAAATTTTATAAGTTTGTAACTCAAAATCAATTAATAATATATATTAGTGTTGTTCTTTTCGTATATTTATTTAGAATCTTAAACATGCTATATATATATATATGATTCCCTTTCATCTCCAAAGAATCTAGGACAGGTATAAAAGTCTCAGATATGTTAAGAAAGCCGAGAAGAGTAAAACACAAACCTAAATGTATAAGAAGATGAATCTTACTGAAGATAATCTAATTTGTAAAACTAGGTTTCGAGAATTTAGATAAAATCAAATTAGTAACTATATGAAGTTTTACAGAAAAAAACGAAGAAAATCAGAGATTGAGGTTTACCTAAACAATACTTCTCCAAAATCTCTTCCTTAATCACCAAAACTTAGGTCAAACTTCCCACCCCACAATTATATTTAAAGTACAAAAAATATTCAGCTAATTAAATATTTTAGAAATAAAAAAATCAAAATATTTTATATCGGCTATAGATAAGTAGGGAACCGTAATTATCTAGGAATATGTTAATGCAATTATTAATCCAGAAATATTATATTGCCGTAATTATCTAGAAATATGTTAATACAATTATTAATCCAGAAATATTATATAAGTATTAAGACAAAAATGGGTAAGGCCACTGGCCCATTAATAAAATCAAAATTGAAGCCCAGTAAGTGTTATTATCATGACTCCATCCATTTATTGTTAAGCCATTGACCGATCTTAACAAACTCTCCAATGGCGGAATCAAGCTTCGAGTATGCTTCTTCTTCTACCTTCTTCATTCTTTTGCATATCGGATCTCTCTGACTCTTAATCCTCCAATCGAAATACGTATGAATTTGATCTAATCGTATTTTTTGTTTGTTTATTGTTGGTAAGTACAGTTCCTATGATCGTGATTATACAGAGATTGTTGTTGTTCGTCATGGAGAAACATCTTGGAATGCCGAAAGAAAAATCCAGGTGAATTTTAATTTCACTGCGCGATAGGTCTTGTAGCCTAATAAATTCCCAAATTTTCGAAATCTTTATATTGTATTACAGTTATGATTTAGTAACATAATGATGATTACAGTTTTTTTTTTTTTGGGGAAATTTTGATTGTAGATTAAGAAATGTGGTTGATGTTTTAGGGTCATTTGGATGTTGAGTTAAACGATGAAGGAAGACAACAAGCAGCTAGAGTATGTGTTGTTGTCTTTTGATTATGATGTAACATTGTCTGATAATGATGATGATGATGATGATGATGATGATGATGATGATGATGATGGTGCGTTTTATAACTTTTCTTTGATTTGAAATAAAGGTTGCTGAGAGGTTATCAAAGGAGGCTAAGATATCTTATGTTTACTCTTCTGATTTGAAGAGAGCTTTTGAGACTGCGCAGATCATTTCAGCTAAATGCGGCAACCTTGAGGTTAATCCACTTCCTTTTGTATTATGATTCTGCTTCTAAAGTTTCCGCCTTTTGTATTCTTTATGTTACTTTGTGGAACTGAATACTTTTATGTTCTTAACTTTGTATAATGTTATGAAGGTACTTACTGATCGTGATTTACGGGAAAGGCATTTAGGGGATATGCAAGGTCTTGTGTATCAAGAAGCTTCAAAACTTCGCCCTGAAGCTTATAAGGCCTTTTCATCTAACCGCACAGATGTTGATATTCCTGTAAGATACTATTAACCAAGAAGACTAGTTATATGAATGTGATGCTTTGTCTCTTAATATCAACTTATCTTGGTCTCTTCATTTATATGAATCAAGGGTGGAGGAGAAAGTCTTGACAAACTTTACGATAGATGTACATCTGCATTACAGAGAATCGGCGACAAACATAGAGGTTTTCTTCCTTTTCTATATGTGTTCAGTTTCTTACAGAGTATCACATTACGACAACTATAACAAATGGTTTTAAGTATTGGGTTTTTTTTTTAACTTTCTTGGTGATAAAGGTGAAAGAGTAGTTGTAGTGACTCATGGAGGTGTGATTCGATCTCTTCACGAAAGAGCTCGTCCAACTGCACGAAAAGTTGAAAAGATACTCAATACATCGGTTAATGTGTTCCGTTTGTACGATGGAGACAAATGGACAATCCATGTTTGGGGTGATGTGAGTCATCTTGATCAAAACGGGTTCTTACAATCTGGTTTTGGTGGTGATAGAACCTCTGGTTAGGTTCAATATTCTTCTTCTCATTCGAACATTTTCTGTAATTCAAGTTTCACTCTATAACTTTAAAATATTTGAGATTATTCTACATTGTCCGTGACTTCGTGCTAGCTTTTGAAACTCGTTACCCTAATTGTGGAGGATAAAATTAAGTATTTTTGCTGTGAAAATTTGAACAGTCAAAGGAAATATTGTCTACTAATATATATTAAATATAACGCTCATGCTAACTCTTTTAAACTATTCGGCATTCTCTAGTCAGGAAATAATATGTATTCCGTGATTCGTGAATATATTAAAAATATTTATATTTTAAGAATGTGTCGTCTGATCAATATGGACTTCTGACCATAAATTTTTTAAAAAATGATCATTAGCCGAATAAATAGACGATTAACTGATTAGTTGGCTGTAAACCGACTAATTAAGCACATAGCAAAAATCATCGCATGACTAATCCGCTACAACTTATTTTATTGTAATAGAGCGAAATACTTATTAAATAAATTTTAAAGATAAGATGTGACATTGAAGACTGAAAATAATCAATATGGGAAATGAAATAAGATTCTGGAGGGGGGGCAAATAGTGATGTCCCAAATACCACTATTGGGGTTTTGAGATACAGTGTTGGAGTTAGGGAATAGAAACATTGAACAATGAAGTGTTTGGTAACTTAACTAAACTCTAAATTAAACTTAGTTACCATTAAAACATTGGGATCATCATCTTATTTGCTTCTGTTTCTTGGCATTGAGAAAGAGATCTTATATTTACATGATTAACCCTGAGTTAGTATCCTTTAATTTTGGCGCCATCACTATCATAAAGGAAAAGGAAGAAAGGTACGTTGAGTCCATTTGACCATTATTGGCCCCAGAACCCCCTGATTTTGGCGGCAATGGGAAAGGGGCAAAAATGGCATAAACATAAAGAGATGAACAAAGTAGAGATGTGTTATTTTCCTAAGCTCCATGATTGTCATCATTAGGAGTATACGAGTAACAAGTTGTTGCTTTCTCTATTGGATAGCGAACCTATAATTTTTTTTCTTACACTAAAGTCTAGATTAACTTCTGGAGTTTGTAGTTGCTAATTGAAATTTACAATACTAAGCTAGAAATAGCGTTTAGTTAAAAGTATTCACTACTTAATCATATTTATCTAATAAACTTGTATATTTTAATACGTATATCAGAGATGTAAATGATGGTGTGATGAAATACTCACGTTCGAGAGCCTTTTATGTATGTTTTATATTGTGCCGAGATTGGTTCTATGGAAGAAAACATTAATAGAATATGAAACAAAGACAACAAAAACATACTAGAAGAAAGAAAATGTAAGAGTATAGCGGAAACATGGAAGACGAGAAAAAAAAAGGGTGGCCAAATTTATCATTGCATTACACCATGCGATAAATCATAATCTATATATCACTTTATATATAATCTTCCTGCACCATATATGTCATAAGATTTGCGAAGTTGACTTTGGGACCTTTAGTGGAACATCGATTAAATTTAATTATTCCTCCCTTCTTTTAATGAGAAGGCACAAAATTAAATAAAGGGAAAGAGTCCATTCAAATTCTTGGATCTTGTTAACATTTTTTTAATTTATATGTTTTCATATAGTAGTAGTATAATCGTATAAACGATTTATTTATCCAATAAACAAATGATAGGTTCATGGGATGTTAAGCTTTGAGCCATTAATTACTTAATTAGTCACCTTGACAATATGAGTCGGCTCACGTATCACGTATGACAGACAATTATCAAATTTGTTTATTTTTAGTTTAAAAGAATCATTTTCGAAGTATTCAAGTCCGACCCTAAGGTAAAGCAGAGGAAACATATGATTTAGGCACCAAAAATATATACAGGGCATCAAATTTGGTATATGAGTCTTAGTACATTGGTTAAATGTTTCAAAAAAATTAAAAATCTGTTGAGTTCGATGCCCCTTAGTTGCTGAAGTTTTATATATCGTTATTTATGGGTTAAATTTTTTTTTTTGTTTTATGCGCATATATATGGCCGGTACTGTAAGCACAACAACATAATTTAGTAGCCAAAACATTTATAATATATAATTATATAAATGTTACTAACGCAATCACAAACTCAAACGTAAACTAATAACAATCAAATCTTTGACTGTCGATCTATATATATAGTATAGATAGTAATTGTTTCTTTCGGACTATAAAAAATAATAAGGGCTTCAGTTGAACGAGAGATAAATAGAAGGAAAATACATTCAAGCTGGTCTGAAAATGATGTTAATATCAATAGGGAAATACAGATTCATAAAACATATATCATATATATGGATACATCATACATAATGAATATGTTTACCACTACGTGTGCACAAATTATAATACGAATATAAGTGGGGGAAAAATGATAGCTAGCTGCAAAATTTGAATTGGCTTCTCAATTTGTCGGGGTGGAACAAGAAACTATACATAACCAAGTTTTTCATTTCATCATGACTGATCTCATACAAATAC
Source organism: Nasturtium officinale (assembly GCA_963854855.1). Lineage (NCBI taxonomy): Eukaryota > Viridiplantae > Streptophyta > Magnoliopsida > Brassicales > Brassicaceae > Nasturtium > Nasturtium officinale. The sequence continues at coordinate 3,922,790 of OY978507.1, read as the reverse complement.
ATAATCATTAGTCTCACGTTGTATTTTTTTTTTTTTAATTTATTAATTAGACGAAACCTCTGACATTTAAATCAAAAAAAAAAAAAAAATCAGCCTGTAACGTAGCTTATGGTTAAATAGTCAACATCTTCGAAGTAGCAGTTATTTGTGTTCTTCTACGTGAAAAAGCTAAACATCGTTGACCAATGACCATATCGAAATTGAATTACTGACGTGTCAAAAATTAAAAGGTTGACAAGGGAAAATAATAATATAGTTTGTAATGACGTTTATACCCTTTAAGGGAAAAAAAATATAGAGGAGGCAGTTTTGTTACATCGCAGCATCGACACAGTCCCCACCACACAAAATCGGGCAATAGCGTTAATTAAGGAAATAACAAAACTAATTCTATATTACTATTTGCTACAACTTATTAATTATGATTTAATTACTATTTAACGAGCTGGACCACCAGACTCGAATACTACTGGGTCCTACTTTACCCACCACATCTCTGTTCCTCCTTACGTCGATCTCCGATTATTATTACATCACATTTTTTTTCTACATTTCTCTCTTCTTGTTTTTAGTATTTATAATACATAGTTAGAAATTTTTATTTCTGTTCCGATATACTTTTATTGTTTCAATATATTGAGAGATTCCTTGTCTTATTAATAAAAGGAGAGTAAGTTATTAAAAAAAAACAATTTAGAATTCTGGTTGACTGTTTTGAGATACTGAAGCAATATATAAATTTTTGTCTTCTGACCATCGTTTCTGTTATATGGATAATAATGGAGTTAATTCCGTCAGACTGTAGTTTATGTACTATTTATGTTTTTAACAATAAATATAAGTTTTAAAGGATATCAACAAAACATTTTGGACATATGTATATTATGATCGTTATATCATATTTTGGTTCAAATGGGATAATGTATTTGTATGAGTTAAAGACATTACTTATAGTTGGAAACAAAGTTAATTAAGGAGATAGAATTTGAACTGGTTAGCATATGAAAATCTTTTGATGCCATTTTATCTGGTTTTTCTTGTGACCTTGGTATTTAGCTAATATATTTACATATAATGTTCTATTTCTAAAGTATGATATGGCTATAAAGTAATTAGTTTAATGAGTGGGAAAAGAAAAGAGAAAACCAAAACGCGTTTTCAAGTTAAATCCATAATATGAAACTATGATTGGTTAACTTACTAACTATTAGCGGCCTTACCAAAAAAAAAAAAACGTAATCTTATCTGGTTGAAATCTTATACTACATTCAAGAGTTGGCAGGATTTTAAATGCATCTGTATATCTATAATAATACAATACCCTGTCAATGTCTATTAAATTGTCGTATTAATTCTCGTCGCAAACAACTTATTCAAATAATAATCTATACAATTAATGAAGTTAGTTAAACTTTACATTCTTGATTGTGATAACACCAAAAAAATTATACTCATTACAAAAGTACACCAAACAAAATTATACACTGCCTTAATATCCTATTTAAATGGAAAATTTTCACCGAATTCTCCTATTTTCTAGTGTGGTCTTTGTCTCTTTCTATACAAGTATTTATTATATCACCAATAAAAAAAATATAAAGATAAATTACGATGATTTTTGTTCAGTTGTAGCGAAAGCTGCGTAATAAATTAACTGATTAGTTTAATAACTGATTTAAAACACTAGTTTAATTGTAATTAATTACTAATTAGTATAGTTGTTGAATGTAATATTCTTTTTAAAAAGCGAACGTATCGTCGTTTCTCTTTTTAACTCATTCTCTTTGGATCCAAATCTTTCGCTTTGGAATTCGCCGTAGACAAAGGAGACCATTCCAAAGAAGAAGAAATCTTCACTCCCCAAAATAAAATAAATAAATAAAATCCATTTTTTTCATTAGCAAGATTTGAAAGTTCGAATTTTGATTTCTGGGTTTTGTTTTGTTTTGTTGTTTTGGTTTCGAAAATGGTACATTTGAGATTTTGATTTTCGTGTTATGTGAGAGATTCTTGATGGGTCTTTGTACTTCTAAAGCTCATCCTAATCCGAATTCACCTAATTCCGATCAAACTCCGGCAAGGAATAGTCCACTTCCGGCTTCTGAATCTATCAAACCTTCAAGCTCCTCTGTTAATGGAGGAACCCCTAATAACATTGAAGGTCAATGTGTAGCTAACAATGAAGGGAAGAAATCTCCGTTTTTTCCTTTTTATAGTCCAAGTCCAGCTCACTACTTCTTCTCCAAGAAGACTCCGGCGAGATCTCCGGCGACTAATAACAACAACGCTAGTGGAAACTCAACGCCGAAACGATTCTTCAAACGACCTTTTCCTCCTCCTTCTCCAGCTAAACATATCAGAGCTGTTTTAGCTAGACGTCATGGCTCTGTGAAGCCTAATTCAGCGGCGATCCCTGAAGGAAGTGAAGCTGAAGGAGGTGGTGTTGGATTAGATAAAAGTTTTGGTTTTTCAAAGAGTTTTTCGAGTAAGTATGAGCTTGGTGATGAAGTTGGTCGTGGTCATTTTGGATATACTTGTGCTGCTAAGTTTAAGAAAGGTGATAATAAAGGACAACAAGTAGCTGTTAAAGTTATTCCCAAAGCTAAGGTTAGAGATTTTTTATTGTTTATTTGTGTTTTTGTGGATTGTAGTGACGAGTTCTGGCTTTAGTCTGTCCTGTAAAGCTTTTCAATTTTCATGTTTTTGTGTTAGATTTGTTTGTCTGATTGTTTGTTTTTGTTGTTGTGTAGATGACGACGGCCATTGCAATTGAAGATGTGAGGAGGGAAGTGAAGATATTGAGGGCTTTGTCTGGTCATAATAATCTTCCTCATTTCTATGATGCGTATGAGGATCATGAAAATGTCTATATTGTGATGGAGTATGCTCACTTTTGCTATAATTTATTTGCTTTGGAATTAGCAATTGATCATTGACTAGGTATAACAAGTGTTGTTTCTATCTTTGTTGTTTTAGGCTATGTGAAGGAGGAGAGCTTTTAGATAGAATTCTTTCAAGGTAAAAAGGATGGTCTCCACTTTAGAAGTAGGATTATTGGGTTTACTAGTAGTTTCGTGATCATGTTTTTACTGGAGTTGGTGGTGGTTTATGTGCAGAGGTGGGAAGTATACAGAGGATGATGCAAAGACTGTTATGATTCAAATATTGAATGTGGTTGCCTTTTGTCATCTCCAAGGTGTTGTTCACCGAGATCTTAAACCAGAGGTAATAAAAGCTCTTTGTTTCTACTTATACATCTGATGTGTATCGCGATCTTAGAATCTAGAGACTAACATTTTGGATCTTAATGAAGTTTTCTAACTGTTTGGATCAGAATTTTCTATTTACATCAAAAGAAGACACCTCTCAACTGAAGGCAATAGATTTCGGTTTGTCAGATTACGTTAGACCAGGTAAAGCCCTCAGATTATATATACCGTCTGCATATTTTGATTTCAGAATCTAGAGACTGACATTTATTTATATACTTTTGACAATTGCATTTGCAGATGAGAGGCTCAATGACATTGTTGGCAGTGCATACTATGTAGCACCTGAAGTTCTACATAGATCTTACAGCACAGAAGCTGATATTTGGAGTGTTGGTGTGATTGTGTATATTCTATTGTGTGGAAGCCGGCCGTTTTGGGCTAGGACGGAATCAGGAATCTTTCGTGCTGTTTTAAAAGCTGATCCGAGTTTTGATGACGCTCCATGGCCTTTGTTATCTTCAGAAGCAAGAGATTTTGTAAAGCGCCTGCTAAACAAAGACCCGCGTAAAAGATTAACAGCTGCTCAAGCCTTAAGTAAGTGTACAATGCATGCAAAGTTGTTTGAATTTGAAAACATTGTAATATTTTCGATTGTTTCAGGTCATCCATGGATAAAGGACTCAAATGATGCGAAGATTCCATTGGATATTCTGGTTTTCAAACTTATGAGAGCTTATTTACGATCATCGTCTCTTCGCAAAGCTGCATTACGGGTTTGGTGGATTGATTTGTCAGTATATCTACTTAAACGGTTGCTTCTTGTTTAGCTTACCTTTCACCATTTTTCTTGCAGGCCTTATCTAAAACACTTACGGTTGATGAACTGTTTTATCTGAGGGAACAGTTTGCTTTACTAGAACCTAGTAAGAATGGAACCATAAGTCTAGAAAACATCAAATCTGTAAGTTTTGTATCTTCGGTCCTGTATCAGTTTATTCTCTTTTATGCTTTGGTTATTAACTTATTATCATGACACTGGCTTGAACTCTCTTTGTTAGGCTCTGATGAAAATGGCAACAGATGCAATGAAGGATTCGCGTATACTAGAATTCTTAGCACAAGTAAGAGTCTTAACTCATGCAATTTAGTGTTTAAATTGCACAATTTGACTTGGTAGTTGATTTTCTTATTGAATCATCTCTGTAGCTGAGTGCTCTTCAATATAGAAGAATGGACTTCGAAGAATTCTGTGCAGCAGCATTGAGTGTTCACCAGCTAGAAGCTCTTGATCGATGGGAACAACACGCTCGTTGTGCTTATGAGCTTTTCGAGAAGGAAGGAAACCGACCCATCATGATCGATGAACTTGCTTCGGTCTGTCTCTTTTATCTAACCATTCTTTTTAGACCACAAACATATGAAAATGGTTCTAATGGACTCGTTTGTTTAAACCGTATTGCAGGAACTTGGTCTTGGTCCTTCTGTACCGGTTCACGCAGTGCTTCATGATTGGCTTAGACATACTGATGGGAAGCTTAGTTTTCTAGGATTTGTGAAATTGCTACATGGTGTGTCTAGTCGCACAATCAAAGCTAATTAGAAGATATGTATGAGATTTGTATTGAGATATTTGTATGTCTCTCCTAAGAGTTCTACTTAGAACTTGTTTGGTTCTCTGTTTTCTCTTCTTCGTTTTAGTATTCGTGTCTCCTTCGTAAAGGGTTCAAATCATCCACAAAATTTCTTCAAACTTAGTTTGTAAAAGCAATTACTTTGTTGGCTTAATACATTTTACCAAAAACCAAGAAGCAAAAGAAAGTATGTAATGCATAAAAAGACGATGTAAAAATTAATACACATCACAAATTCTCTTATTAATGCAACAAATCTTAAAATCTGAATGGAAAATACGTACAACAATATGCTGTTTTTAGAGATTTCTTACATAAAGACACATCTCAACTGAAGGCATTAGATTTCGGTTTGTCAGATTATGTGAGACTAGGTAAAAATTCCATTGGAAATTCTGGTTTTCAAACATATGAGAGCTTATTTGCGATCATTATCTATTCGTAAAACTGCATTAAAATTTGTCAATAAGTCTACAAAAATGACCGCTTCTTCTTTTATTCACCATTCTTTTGCTTACCATTCACTATATTAACTAATAAATACTCTAATCATTCTACAAAATATTGATTGTCTTTGCCTCAACCAGAAGCCATTTGATTTTAATCCTTTTAAACCATCTCAACATCCAGTAAATATCAAATAAAATAAATGACACTAAATACCAATTTAGTATCAATTATTTATGATTAACACATATTTTATTATTTTGACATCAATTACTATAAATGATGCTAAAAATCTTCCTTGTATATAATTTTATGTCATTTTTGTAAATGATACTAAACAACTGATGTAAGAAAATTCTTTTCTAGTAGTGTGATGTAAACATGAAAAAGATTTAAAAATAAAATAAAAAGTCTTTCTTAATTTTCTTCCAGAATATTTTGGCTATTTGGCAAATTAGTTAGTCTATAATTAAGAGTATCCCAATAGAGAGTTTCACTTAAAAGAGAGGACCAAACTGTAAATACTCCAGACAGGCGGCTCCAGTTGGACAGTTTCGGGGCTCCGACAATATTTTAAAGGTTACCAAAAAAAAAAAAAAAAAAAAAACGTTTGCTTTTTGAAGTTTCCATGGCGGAAGAGAAGGAGATCAACAATATTTGTAGCTCGGATGAGGAAGATGATATCGATTACGATAGTAGCGAAGAAGATGATGATGAGGAAAACGAAGAAGAAGATGATGAAGATCGGAGTTTGAGGTATTTGCGATAATCTATTTATTTCCGATTTAATCGTAGTTTCTGATCGATTCTTGATTAATTAGATTCAGTGGAGATGATAGAGAGTGTAGTGAAGATGATTCGAATTCGGATTCTGATGATGATGATGACGAGGATGAGGAAGACGAAGACGAAGACTCTCTTGTAGATAAAGTCACTCGTCTACTCAAAGGTTTTTCAATTTAGGGTTTTATAAAGTCTTTATTTTTTTTTCACAATTTCTTGTTGAGCTTCTTTGAATTTTACTGTAATGTAACGATTTGGTTAATAAATCCGTTTCTGTAGTTAAACAAACAATCGTTTATAGGTAACTATTTTGTTTAATTTAGTCTGAAATTTATTGAATTGGAATGTGAAATTGTGTTATAAACATTTGTTTTGGGAAGAAAAAATTTCAAACTAAAATCTCTTTAACGTGTCTCTGTAGGGATATGGTTTAGGGAAAACAAGATTCAATCATAAACATGTCTTATCTACGATTAACCGAACATAAGCACTTTGTGTTGAAATGAGTTTCTAATTAGCATTGATTTGTATCCATTTTGTTTCTTCTATGTTCTTTCTTGTTTGATGTTGTTTCATTTTCCTACCATTTTTGTTTGAATCTATCTGTGTGTGTATATCGGAATCTCCGCGATTATTGTGATCTTATCGACTTCTCAGGATAAAAGATAGGAGCAAAGAAGCAGTTTATCAAAAAGATCAGTCTCTTGCAAAGGTACTGTTTCTATACATGCTCTTTATTTTATACAAGAGATGTTGAAAACTTGTTCTCTTCACACTTATATAAGTTTCATCAGAGAGTCTCAAGACTTTATTATGGCTAGCCCTTAATACGATTGGCTTACTCGTTAATGCATGAGATGTCGAAATTTTTTTTTCTACAAAGGAGATTTTTTTTTTTTGGTTCTTTTCAAACTTATATAAGCTTCTTCAGAGATTTTAAACATTTTTTGTTAATGGCTAGTGTTAAGTTGTGTTTCGATTATTCATAAGTCCGAAGTATTTTCATATAAGGTAATCATATAACTGTACTAAACCTCCTCTAGGCGAGCAAACCAATGGTCATGATCATACAAAGAACACAATGGTATCTCAAATCTGTAGTCAAAGAACTCTCATTGTGTTCTTGATCAACATTACTTATCATTACTTTTTAATATTCTAAAAAGGTGTGAGAGAGCTTCAAGACTCGTTAATGATATTATTCTCTTTGAGGAATTGACCCATCATCAAAGTTTAACTCTGTTTTGTGAAACAAAATGGACCCAAAGACACACAAGTTTCTTGACATGACAACACTTAAAAGGACGATTGTTTCTAATTTTATCTTTACTTGGGTCCCTTTTTTTTTTTTTTTTTTTTACTTTGTAATCGGATCTTATGTCCATTCACATGACTTGTCGGATCCTCTTTGTGTCCCCAATTTGAACACGAAGTCACTTGTACTCTTTTTAACTTAAACGCCACAAGAAAAGGTTCAAGTCCTTACCCAACAAGACCAAAATCGATTGATAGGAGAGACTGATAGATCATTCACACCAATCATATAAACCAACTCTTTAAAAGTACTTATAATTACAATTCCAAATACAAGAATAAACATACATATATAGATGGGTTACAATGAACATTGAATCAAATCATGTTTTTTAAGTACTAGCTAGAATCTTGTGTTTGATGGTCGAACATCGAGTTCATGTGTCCAAGCTCTCCGATCTTGAACGTGGAGGTGCCAATATGTTTGAGCCAAAACATCAGGATCCATTCCCATCACTCCTGAGCTTTCTCCTTCTCCTTCTCCATCTTCACCTCCTACGTTGAATGATGATTGCTCTGCGACCATTCCTCGAGAAGGGATGTTTACTTCTCTGAAAATTCATTTGCCAGATATATTATCTATACATTACTATTTCTTTTCTTAAGGTCTTCAAATGCTACATTATTGTGTGGACCATTGTGGTTGTGGGGACTCTAATTAAAGTTCTTCCCATTTTTTTAAATCTTTGACCGTAAATTTCAAGAAATAAAGCAATGAAATAGAGGCTAAGGAATCACAGTGCAAAAGAAAACTAAATAAATCCACAAACATTGAATGTGAATGTGAATATCGAATCAATTTGTGATAAAGTTCGATTATAAAGAAGAAGAAAAAATAAAACTTTATTTTACATATCCTAAAAAAAAAAAACTTTAATTTTTGTTGGAGGTAGAGAATCTTGTCGGTTTATATCAGAATCTTGCCGTTTGTGGAAGCTGTGAAAAGTTAAAATACCCTTTTCAGACAGATATTTATAGTTTACTTCCGTCTTGTTTTATTTATTTTATCCTATTTAATGAAAATTTTGAGGAAAATAAATAACCACATAATTGCCTTACCTTGGAGGTCCAACCACACCGTCAATGATAACATGAGCCACATGGATTCCAAAAGCTTGATATTCTCTTGCTAAGCATTGAGAAAGTGCCCTCAATGCAAATTTCCCACAGCCTAATCCAATTTCAAATATATTTTAATAGTTATTAAACCTTCTTTTTGAAAAGATATAATAATATAATCTCGAGAAAATTACATAGTTCGGAGAAACCAGCAACGCCATTCAATGACGCCGAACAACCGGTGAAAAGTATTGTTCCTTTGCCTTTCTCCATCATTCCGGGAATAACCTTTTGGTACCATATTTATATTTATACAAATAAAATCAAATGAAAACCTTACAAAAATAGGAAAAATAATTTTTTTGAAAATTTTAATGTCGAAATCACTCAATATTATTTATACCCTACAGCTTCATGACACCCAATAAAAAAAGGTATCTCGGCCCCAACTTGTACATCAGCTAATGATTACTAATTAATCTATCAAAAAGTTACTTTTACGATCAAAATAACCACTAAATGATTATATATCTAAATTTTTTGATATATACTGATGCTAACAAGTGTTTTTCATAAGTGGATACATTAATTATGGTTTGGAAACACAGATTATCCTGAAACTATATGTTTCTAATATTCTCGATCGGGACATGATATCAAAATCCAATATATTAAAAAAATGTCGCAATTAAATTTAGAAAAGGTTAGTAATATAAAGAAAACACAATGTTCATAAACATAATAATCGCGATTTCAGAAAAGGGTCACCTGTTGTGCGCAAAGGAATGCAGCGAAGACAGAAACGGCAAGAGAAGTTTGAAAAGATTGGAAAGGAATGTGGGTGAAAGAAGTGGGATGGTGAGTTGTGTAAGAAGAAGAATGATAAGCATTGTACACCAAAACCTCTACGAACCCTAACGACAAAACTCCTTCGAAGGCTTCTCTTACGCTTCTTTGATCCGCACAATCAATTCTTATAGCAAACACTTGTGCCTTCTCTTCTCTTGCTATCTCTTCTGCTACTCGAGATAGCCTACCTACACAAGTTACCCGACCATATATAGATCTATTTATATGCTTATCGTGAGTGCATCGTTTTGTGATTAATTTAGGTGTGACTTGTAAAATGCTAAGAGGAAAATATAAATATAGCCAAGAGAAATTGAAAATAATAAAAAAATATCTACTTATTGTTGCAATTATATACAAAGTTACAAACTAGCTAAATGTTTTCATCGCCGAACATGATGAAGGGTAAAAGTTTAACTGTTTCAACAAATTTTTCGTGTAATAAAAAAAAAACTGTTTCAATTACTTTTGTGGAAGAAAAACTGCAAGTATTTCAAGTTGAAGTAAATAAGTTTTTACAGAATTAGTTCTAAAAAGCTGATTTCAACGAGACAACTAATTTTTTTTTGAGCTTAATGACGGGAATACTTATCACTATACTACTACAACGACTTTTGTCAAGACAACTAATTAAACTGAAAATTTTACACTATTCTAGCGTATATAGTGTCTTGAAAAACTCTATCTGAAATCCTGAAATTATTACTGAAATCTAAATCTGAAATACTTTTTAAATCAACATTCGAAATATAAAAATACAACTTTTGACTTAAAATTATATATGACGGCAGTATTGGTGCGTGTGAGTGTGCGTGTGCGGTTTGAAAATGCTAGCGCAATAATATATTTGTTAAATCTTGCACGAAAAATCATTCTAAAATAAGTAAATAACTCTTTTTGCGAAGAACACTGCCGCAATTTTATATATTTATCTTCTTGAAATGTATAGAAGAAATATTCCGTGGGCAAGAAAAAAAGAAGCATATGCTAGAGATATGGATAAATAGAAGCAAAAGAAACGAGAGAGAAATATAGATGGGATCAAACCGAGATCTCGAGCAAGAATAGCAACGGTATAGCCTTCGTGTGCGAACTTACGAGCGACGGAACGGCCAAGCTTTGGACCGACGCCGACCACCGCCGCTATGCCTTTACCGCCGGAGCTCGAACTCCCTACTTTTCTCATCTTATGATCTTTCCTTTCTTCACCTTCTTGATCTCTTTATATTTATTTCTCTTCGAATTGTGGATACAAATAAAAAATAATAATGAAATTTTAAAATAATTCAGTTGTCGACGTAAGATGCCCCCTGAACCTAGGCCAATCTCTAAGCTCTCATTCTTTGTCTATATAATAAACAGTATAATATTGTGTTGAGCCTCGAGAGAGATATATATAATCTTGTGGACTAGATAAATTTTGGTTGCTTTATGTTATATGTATATTTTAACATATATACACACATCCACATCTTTCTTGGTCCTTTATGTGATTAAATTTCATATAGTTCAGTAGAATAATAAGTTCACTTTGCCATTTAGTTTTAACAGCATAATTATAAATTACGTTAAATAAATCAATATTCTATTTATAGGTGCATGAAAGATGGTGCCCCGTGTATCGTGTAGTTCTAAGCCGACGATGTTGGAAAGCAAAAACCAACAAAAGAGACATGTCATGTGAAAGAGATTGTAGCAATTGGTTATTACTTGTTAGACTAAAGAGATGGTTCGAAAAGACGAAGGTGGGCTTTTGTAAATTAAGTAAGTGGTTGAGGATTACGTTCGATATATTGGTCAAGAAGAGGAATCAAATGTGTCACTAAATGCGAGTTTTTGAGTAATATATGGTGGAATAGTCTTCATTTCGTCACATAGTTACTCAACTCTAATGAGTATAGTAAACTTTTGTTAATATTTGATTTTTAAAGATAAAGTATTGATCAATTTTATCTGATCTCTTTGATATAAAACCATATACATATAAATATAATTTTATCTGATTGCTTTGGTTATGAAGAAGATAACTATTCATTCAATATGTTGACCCATTAGCTCTCCTTTTATGGGGAATATTATTATTTCCCCTTTGATTTTCTATATAGATTTGGCTTTTATTTTTGTCTTGCAAGTTGGACATTTGTTGTCCCTTTGCTCTTCTGTGTACAGCTCATTGGCATATCAAACATATACATACAAATATAGCATATGCATGTATCTCTTACCAAAAAGAAAAATATAACAGACATTTGCAAAAATATATTTCCTTTTCATATTTCACCGAAACTTCTAGATATACATATATACCACTCATAACATATATTAAATTCAGTTTCCGAAACTTAGCACCATGTGATTCGCCGGTAACATTACTTTTGCACTTTTGGAATTAATGAGTTATGAAGAACACTTCCCTTGCCTTAGTTTACTTAAACTTATTAACATTCTTTCTTACTTTTGGAATTTTCAAGATAATCCTACAGTAGAGCCGTTCTTAAGAATGTGGAAGCTGAAAGCAAATAGTAGATTATAACCAATTAGTTTATAAGTTTAATAGACTACAAATGTATTATATGGTTTTAGCAGCTTGTAAAATATTTATTTGATTTTAAATCTAAGAGCCTAAATTTTAATATTTGTTTTGACATAAGACCCGTTCTGTCTATAACTGTTATTTCATTACAATAGATCTATTGGACGGGGATGTCAATGTGATTTGTGAAAGACTAATATTGTGTTGATAGACTCTTCTATATACATGGAGAGAAAAACTTGAAAAAACTATATATGAAAAATGGCAATAAGAAACTAACAATTAAACACATATAGTATGTTGCACAAGGAAAAAACGAACAAATATAATTCAGGCTTGTGGCATAGTGGTAATGGATTTAAAGTTGTAAGTTCCGCTGTTCGAGTCTTGGCCACTGCAGATTTCACATATGGATTACAGCGTCCCAGGAACTGACACATGGAATGCCATTTGGTCGCCTGCGTGACTAGTCTGATCGAACCGATAGATCCTGTTGGAAAACCGATAGATCTGGTTTGTCGGAGAATGTTAAGATACCTGGATTATAAAAAAAAAACGAACCGATAGATCTGGTTTGTCAGGGAATGTTAAGATACCTGGATTATAAAAAAAAACGAACAGATACAAATATCAAATCATTATATATGGGACCAGAAATGGGGAAGTGAGTATCCCATATCCTCCATGGACCATGGTTGGTCTAAACTTCTCGATCTTTCCTCCATCTTTTAATGCCCCTTCGATCATCTTTATCTAAAATAGATACGCATATTCATCAACTATATATATATATAACATCTTGTGCATGTATGATACTTAGCATATAATTACCTCATGCGTAATCAAATATATAATTTATGGTATTTAAATGGTGTTCAATCTGCTTCCGGTTTGTAATTTTTGGTTTTCTAATCTATATGAAAGTATTCAATATGATATTGAATCTAAAATTTTAATGGAAGTTGGTTAAATATCAATGTGCACGGTATTTATTACACTCAATGATTTATTTGTTTTTGGTTTTATTTTCTATTTTAAGTCGAGTCTTTGAGCTAAATTTGTATTAAGTCGAAATTACAGATTTAACATCCTTTTAAGCATACATTGTTTAAAACTGTTCAAGAATATAGTAACTAGTAAGCCTGTAAACGGTTTTATAGATTTACTCTTTTATAGTCAAGATCATACTATATAAACTGTTAAATTTACGTTTTTATAATACAATGTTAAAAATTTTACTTTTAAATAATTTTACAAAAAAACATATAGCAATATTATTATTGTGTCAGTATTTAAATTCAAACTCTTACATTACATGTATATACTGATGATGAAAAAAAAAAAGTTATAACCCCTACTTAATTAAGCCGTTTTTGAACAAGCTTATGATTATAACGCAATGTCTGGTCATTCTCATCGTATTCTTGTTAAAACAGTGACTCATTCTAGTTAACATAGATAAGAGAGGGAATGTCAAAAATAAAATAAATAAATAAGAGAGGGGAACAAATTATTCTGATTTCTATCGCACCGTCACCAAAAATAAATTTAATATTTTTGCTTTTAAGTTTTAACAATGCGGGTCCTTGAGCTGTGTGGGGATGAAGTCAATAATAAACATTAATTCTAGAGGTCCCAAAAGAGTTGGTGAGTAGCTGTGATTGAAATTTACAAATTCATTTTAAATATACTTATATTTATGTAAAAGTTTGTACTATATCGATATTCAATTTGATTTCGGGCTCATATTCATTCATCTGCATGATCTCTTTGGTCCCTGGCTCTTTGCTAAAAAAACTAATTACTATCTGTACAAATATTTTAATTTCATCTGTACAAATATTTTAATTTCATCTGTACAAATATTTTAACACCGAAGTCTAATATGTATATATATTGTTTGGAAAAAAAAACCATTAAAATTTGTTAAATGCACAAGTCTATCTACTCCGTGGATAATCCGACCGGTAAAGCCCATATTAGCCCTATATATAAAACTTCTTGGCTTTATAAATTTATAATGTTATAGTATTACGCCTATTTGGATACCCAATGGATCAGACCCGGGAAAGAGAATACCCGCAAAGTAACAACATAACATCTCCCCGGAATTTAAAGCGAATCTACGAGCACGCACATGAAACCGAATTACACAATTGAGGATATAATTCGTAACAGAAGAGAGAACTAAACAATTTCAAAAGAAAAAAATATTTTATTAATTATAGGAAGAACAAATCAAGAGATGTCCATGAGAAATGGACAAGAAAACAAAAACTAACAGAAAACCAAACAAAAAAATGAATAAAAAACCGAAATGGAGGAGACACGTGAGAAAGACGTGCTTAGTTCTTGGCATTCTTGATGTGACAAGAGTATTGAAGGAGAGGAGCAAAGAAATGACTCTTAAACATCATGTGAAGATGAGCATAACACCTCTTGTTCATATTCACAACGATCTCACAACACTCTTTGTCCAATACGAAATCATTCTCGGCCCAACTCGAAAATACTTGCGAGAAACATTTCTCATTCGTTTTCAACCCATCTTTGGACAAGCACTTCTCTAACTCACCAGATTGAGAAACAAGAAGAGATTGGAACGGAGGACTTGGTAGTCCCGGGATGTTGGGAAGTCCGGGGATGGTCGGAAACGGTATGTTTGGGATTCCCGGGATTTTGGGGATGTTAGGGAACGAGCCGGGAGGTGAAGGAGGAGCGTTGGGGTCTGAGGAGAAGGAACAAGCCCAACCAACTTTAGAGTCACCCAGGTTTCCATTGTGGTTGGCTAGATCGGACGGTTTAGGCCACGGTTTCTTTTGCAGTCCGACGGTTGGCTTTGGGAGAGCGACGAGGCATAGGAGAGCTACAATGATAATGATGCTCTTCATGGTTTTAAGGCGATGTAAACAAAGATTTTTTTTTGGAGTGTAGAAACGAAAATGAGGTGAGAATGCATAGATCCGTTTATATAGAGTTTAATTATTGTTATTGAAAATATAAAATGATGATGAAAATAGGATTTGTATATACTAGGAAAATGTTGTTGTAGAAGTTATTATCTCTATGAAATGATTTGTTGCAACCGTTGTCTCGTAAAAAATATATTTTGTGGTTAAAAAATATATTTCGAAATGGTGCTTATACAACAGGAAATTAGCAAAATCTAAATAGATCAAATATAACTGAATATTGAAATTATGAAAATAATATTTGGTAGAGTATATAGTTGCTAAACCAAAATTATGTAAAATAGTCAACATGAATATCATTAAATATTTATAATGGAAGGCTATTTCCCATTAAAAAGAATTAGGTAAATTTATTAACAAAAAAAAATATCACGAGTAAAAAGGAAGTGAAACATTCAAATCTTTAATACACTTCGTCTTCTTAATAGTTATCCCCCACCCCGAATATTCGATTATAAATCCAACTAGAAAATCCAACTCTGTTGAATGGATTTTTCTTGTAAACGTTAAATGAATGGATATTTTAATGTTTATATATGGCTTAATTAAAGATTATAATTAACAAACCGATATAACAGAAAGAGAGATTGCGCCGAGATCGATATGATACCTAACTATCTTTTCGGGTCAAAACATCCATTTCTTTATATGATCTCACGTAAATTGAGTGCAATTATATTTACTGATCATTAATTAAGAGAAAACAACTTAAGAAAACTAGTAGGTGACGTCGCATTCATTTTTCATGTTGACAATAAGATTTGCATAAACTAATTTGATTATTTGCTCAGATATGAGTATTTTGTCTATCATCCCATCCCATGGGTTTATCTAGGCAAAGAGGCATGACACTTTCAAGGCCGTGTCCATTTGTTATCCTCAGGATTTTGATGAGATAAACATTCAAATCGTTTTTGGTTTTCTTTCCCAAGATATAACAAGACCCCTCTTCTAACTAATATAACTGAAGTGGTTATAATAATACAACGGGTTTCTATCCTAAAGATCTTATAAAAGCTATCGAATCTTTTGATAATTGGTTTTTTTTCTTCACCATTTTGCGAATATAAAACAAGCAACAAAGAAAATGGAATTTCATTGACCGGTTGTATTTCTTTTCCTATATAAAATCTCTGTGTTAGCCTGTTCTTTGTAACCTTTGTAACATTACATCAAGTTATATAATTCTTCACATTAAAACCAAAAAAAATCCCCAAAGAAAATAGAAAGCTTATTCATTAATTAAACTTAATGAAAGATCTAATGAACGGAACAAATATTGCATGACTCAACGAATCAAAAGCAAGAACAAATTAACAAAGAAAAAAGTCCTAATCAAAAATAAATAAAACTAGCAGTTGACGTGGCAAGTGTAACGAACAAGAGGAACAAAGAAAGGATCGGTAAAGAATCCCCAAGCGACGTCATCGCATTCACTTCTCATGTTGGCAACAAGGTTGCAACAATAGTTACTAACACGAAACAACCTCGTATGGAAACTCAGCTCCATCTGCCACCTACACATCCCAACTGGTCCCATGTTTCTCATACAGCTTTCAATGTGTTCCCATGGATTCTGATGATGATGATGGCTGTGATGATGCTCCGCAGGTGGGTTTGATGGAGTTGTTGGCTGATCATCACTTGGTGG
The DNA here is from genome assembly GCA_963854855.1 of Nasturtium officinale. Taxonomy (NCBI): domain Eukaryota; kingdom Viridiplantae; phylum Streptophyta; class Magnoliopsida; order Brassicales; family Brassicaceae; genus Nasturtium; species Nasturtium officinale. The sequence continues at coordinate 3,906,339 of OY978507.1, read as the reverse complement.
TGGCGATGGAGACTTCTTTGGCGTTGGAGGTGGAAGAGACGGTGGAGACGGAGACTTCTTGGGCGTTGGAGGCGGAATAGACGGTGGAGATGGAGACTTCTTGGGCGGCGTTGGAGGTGGAAGAGACGGTGGAGATGGAGACTTCTTGGGCTTTGGAGTCGGAATAGACGGTGGAGATGGAGACTTCTTGGGAGTTGGAGGCGGCGGAGACGTTTTAGGAGTCGGAGGCGAAGGCGAAAGAGACGGTGTTGATGGAGTGGGAGATCCTGGATCGGAAATAGAAATGGCTGGAGCAGATCCATTGCTATAAGTACATTTCCAGACTTTGGAATCTCCATAGCTAAAACTATGGACATTGTTCAAAAACATCATCTTGTTTGTGAAGATTTCAGACGGATTTGGCCATCCATCCAAATGTTTTCCAACTGTTGTGGTTGGGAAAGTGACGAGGCAGAGGAAAGCTGCCGCTAAGAGGACGATAGAGTTTTTCATGGTTTAGGAGAAAAGAGAAGATTTGTGAGTGTCTCTGTATAAAGAAATGGAATGGTATTAGACTAGATTGGTTTTTATTTATAGAAGGATTTATTTCTTTTTTTTAAGGTCAATCTCAACATTATAACGAATATAAATTTCATATCTTTTCAACACTATCTCTTTTAATTTTTGAGTTATCTCTATATATTTTTTGGAAAATCAAAATGATTATTTCAAACAAACAGAAGAATAAAAACAACAAATATTGTGTATGTAATGTTTTTTTAGTTATTTGTAATGTAATATTTCAGTAAATATCCTGAGACCCGTAACCGTAACAAATATCAAAGATCCAGTAAAGCCCATTTAGGCCCAAGTTATTAAATTTTAATAAGTTAAGGCCGAATAGATAAATCGGCGTAGTTTAGAATTAGAAGCTGGGCAGTGGATCCGAAATATCGGACCCGGAGAAAACAGACATCCGGATAACCCGACCCAAAATTTTGACATATTTGGTTCGATGTTCATCTTCCTCCTCTAGCTTTTACCGGGTAAATAAATCTATTGAAATTTTCTAATCTTCCCGTTCGATCTCACTCTGTTATTTTTCTTCTAGAAACCTTCGTATCGTGGTGTGCTCAGCATTGGATTTGAAGCAAATTGAATGAACTCGTAATCCACAAGCAGATCTAAGAGCAGGTAAAGCAACAAAAAAATGAATAGTTGAAGAAGCTATCAGCGAATTTTCTCATTCATTTTTTTTTTTGAAAATTCATATTTCGAAGATCAGATCAGTAATCTTATTATCAGCTTCTCGTTTTCTCTCTGATCGATCTAAATCGTAATTGCTCTTTATGTTTGCGTGATGATAAACCAGAGAAGAGTTATGGAGTGGGCAACGGTGCAGCATCTGGATCTACGCCACGTAGGTCGCGGTGTCAGCAAGCCGTTACAACCTCATGCGGCGGATTTTCATCCGACGCAAGCCGTAATCGCTGTTGCCGTTGGCTCTTACATCATGGGTAACAAAATCTTACGAAATTAGTATCGTCATTTGCGTATGAAAGTTTTTTTTTTTTTTTTTGGTTCATAGTTGTGATTTTGAAATCTATTGGCTTGCAGAATTTGATGCATTAACCGGATGTAAGATTGCATCAATTGATATTGGATCTCCAGCTGTTAGAATGTTGTATAGTCCTACTAGTAGCAATGCTGTTGTTGCCATTCTTGAGGTTAGTTTACTCAGAATTCTATTTGAAAAATTTAATACTAGTTTTAGCTCGGTGTTTGGTGTTATAAAGTTTTGAACTGATTTGTTTTTGGATCGTTTAGGACTGTACAATTAGGTCTTGTGATTTTGAAACGGAGCAGACTTGTGTCTTGCATTCACCGGAGAAGAGGAGTGAGCACATTTCCTCGGATACGGAAGTTCATCTTGCTGTGACGCCACTTCAACCGGTTGTGTTTTTTGGATTTCCCAAAAGAATGAGTGTGACAGGTTGGGTTATTGTCAGTTCATGAAGTCTTCTATGTTAAGTGATTTGAGAGTATATGAGTAGGTGTGATGTTTATTTTTCTGATTGAATTTATTGTGTATTATGCTGTAGTTGTTGGAACCGTTGAAGGTGGACGAGCTCCAACGAAAATTAAGACAGACCTGAAGAAACCAATTGTGAATATTGCTTGCCATCCTCGACTTCCTGTCCTGGTATTGATTAAATATTCTCATGTTTTCGTCACAGAATCTGGTTTTGTTGTACAAATGCTTAATTTTATTTGTGCAATGTTGTGTCTGCTCAGTATGTGGCATATGCAGAGGGGTTAATAAGAGCCTACAACATTCATACATATGCTGTTCATTATACACTACAGCGTGAGTATAGGAGGATTTCATGTTTATCATTGTCTTTATTCTTCTCGTTTGGGGTATCATGAGGAATAGCCACCGCTTAAAACAGTTCTTTGATATCCTTGCAGTTGATAATACTATTAAACTCATCGGTGCCAGTGCGTTTGCTTTTCACCCGACACTAGAATGGATTTTTGTTGGAGATAGGAGGGGTACACTTTTAGCGTGGGATGTTTCAACTGAAAGACCCAATATGATTGGAATGTGAGTTAATTTTTGTTGCATTCAGCTTTCTGTCGCTGGAATGGGATTGCCATCACATTTTTTTCTGTAATAATTCACTCCTGTTTGTTTTCTTTTGGTACAACTGCAGTACGCAAGTGGGTTCACAACCCATCTCTTCAATATCTTGGCTTCCTATGTTGCGTGTACTTGTCACTGTGTCCAAGGATGGATCTCTTCAAGTGTGGAAAACAAGGGTAATAATCAATCCCAACAGGCCTTCGACACAAACAAACTTTTTTGAGCCTGCCGGTAAGTCTGATGTCTCTTAAAGTGGATCCACAAATGAGGAAATGTCTTTTTCTAGATTTTGGAACAATGCACATAATTGGTTTGAAAACTATGATTATGTATTGTAACACTATCCTGTTGCTTTTGCAGCTATGGAATCGATAGACATTCCTAGAATTCTTTCCCAACAGGGTGGGGAAGCTGTTTACCCTTTACCACGAATCAAAACGTTAGAAGTTCACCCAAAGCTGAACTTAGCAGCTTTGATTTTTGCAGTTAAGAATATCCATTTTACTTCCTACTGGCATTTCTCGCTTAGGTAGAAAGTGGCGTCTATCTTTAATGTACTGAATTTTTACAGACCATGGTGGGTAATGAGAACACTCAAAATCGAGCAGCTCAGACTAGGGAAGGAAGGAAGCAGCTCTTTGCAGTTCTGCAAAGTGCCAGGGGATCTTCAGGTGAATCTTGACCATTAGTTTAATTTGCCCAAAACAAGTAATGCGCTTATTAACATGTACGGATGTGCCTCTTGAAAGCCCCTATTCCTGCTTTCTAACATTTGAGGTGATTAACAGCTTCTGTTCTAAAGGAAAAGCTTTCATCTATGGGTTCCTCTGGGATTTTAGCTGAGCATCAACTCCAAGCTCTGCTACAGGAGAATCATCACAAGGGGTAGGTGGATTCTGCCTCATGCAATCAGTGTTTGATATTGCCTCTTGCTGTGACTTTTGTACCAGACAACTCATATGCCAGTCTTTTACTTCCTGCAGCCAGAGTCAGCTAACAATTTCAGACATTGCACGGAAGGCGTTCCTGTATAGTGTATGACTGTTTTACCTTTTTACTAACTCAACTCAGTATGTCTAGTTTATTATTTGGAACTATTTATCGCTAAGTCCGTGACTTAATCCTTACAGCATTTTATGGAGGGTCATTCCAAAACTGCTCCAATATCAAGGTTACCCCTTATTACTGTCGTGGATACAAAGGATCAACTTAAAGACATTCCTGTTTGCCAGGCATGTAACTGTTGTTTAGAGCTTCTTTTCTGTAGTAACTGATTTATGCCTGACTGATTGGATTCTTTGACAGCCATTCCATTTGGAGCTGAATTTCTTCAACAAGCCAAATAGGGTTCTTCATTATCCTTTGAGGGCCTTTTATATTGAGGGACTTAACCTCATGGCGTACAATCTCTGCTCAGGGACGGACAATATCTACAAGAAGCTGTACACATCGGTAAAATCAGATATCATGTGATTTTTATCTATTTAATTTTTTACTTACAGCACTTGTTTTTAATTCAGATTCCTGGAAATGTCGAATATCACTCAAAATACATTGTTTACAGTCGTAAAAGGCACCTCTTTCTGGTTGTCTTTGAATTCAGTGGTGCAACAAATGAAGTTGTGCTTTACTGGGAAAATACAGGTTCTCAGCTGCCTAACAGCAAAGGAAGCACTGCTAAAGGTTTGTCTACTTATCAGATTCTGTTGCTACTCTTTAGAACTTTCTATCCCGCCTTGGAATTTTTAGTTTTTTTAGAACATTAGATGGTATCATACTGCATCCAATCATTTAGGCATAGTAGGGGTACAATGTATGCTATAAACAGTAGGTGCTTATTCTGCTGAGAAACGGATGGTAGGGTCTAGTGCTGTTTACCCTAGGAACTAACAGTTAGTCAATTACAGAAGCTGAAGGTTTCAACAGATTCTCCGTTAACTTGCAAGAGATGTAATCCTAACATTATATGAGGCGTTCTTCCTTTTTGCTATCCCGAGTGTCCGAATGCGTAAATGAACAAGGGAGGATTAATCTCAAAGCTATATTTTTTTTGCTATGCAGGTTGTGATGCTGCCTTTATCGGCCCAAATGACGATCAATTTGTAATTCTTGACGAGGATAAGACAGGACTGTCTATGTTTATCCTCCCAAAACTTACCACAATGGAAGAGAATGAGAAGAATTTGTTATCTGAAGAGAACCAAACCAAGGAGGCGAATGCTTCTGCAATTCAGGGTCCACAACAATTCCTGTTTGAGACAGAAGTCGATCGGGTTTTTTCCACACCTATAGGTGTTGCATCAGATATTCTCATTCTTAAAAAATAGTTATTAATGGTGCATGACATCTCTAACTGATGCCTCTTTGATTACAGAGTCCACTCTGTTGTTTGCTTGTAATGGAACCCAAATTGGGCTGGCAAAGTTGTTTCAAGGCTACCGTCTCTCAGCTTCAGATGGCCATTATATTTCAACACAAGGCGATGGACGAAAGTCAATCAAGCTGAAGAAACATGAAATAGCTCTTCAGGTATGAAATTCTGTACAAAACATGAGTGACCTGTTGATTTTCGATCATGGCAGACTGCAGCATGTGTAATAACTAAGTACTGCTTACCATTGTTTGGTGGGAAATTTTTACCAACCAAATAAAATTTTGATAGTTAGTTTCTGATTCAGTGACCATCCCAGCCCAATAAATGCAGCCATTTTATTCCTTGCCCTTGATGTGGTTTGCATCTAGCCAGTTCTCTTTTGAAATAAATATGATCTCATTTAAAATTAAAAAATGACAGGAAAATGACTCGTCATGTTTGGTGTAAGCTGTTCTAATACGGTTAAAAATTGGATTATTCTACAAGGGTCAATGATACACCTGTTCCTGAAGTTATGGTCTATCAAGTTTTGCATTATGTGGAGATTTTATAATATGTTTTAGATCTCCAAAGTAATTTTCCCCCAGTTGTATAAAGAACTAATTATTATCTCAAAATCTACAGGTTCAATGGCAAGAAACACCCCGGGGATATGTTGCAGGAATATTAACAACCCAAAGGGTGCTGATGGTGTCTGCAGATTTTGATATACTGGCAAGCAGTTCGACAAAATATGATAGAGGACTACCATCAATATCCTGATTAAACTTACTTTCTTTACTTTCAATTATGTGCACTAACACTATTTAGATGTGTGCTCATTAAATTATTGAATAACCTTAACGTATGTGAACTATAGATCTCTTCTATGGGTTGGGCCTGCCTTACTCTTTTCTACAACAACTGCTGTATGTTTGCTTGGCTGGGATGGGAAAGTGAGGACCATTCTTTCTATAAGTACACCATACGCAGGTAAGCAGAACTTGGTTCTCTGAATGCTTAAAGGTGATTTTACTGTATTTCATTTTCTTAAAATTATCCTCTTCTACGCAGCCTTAGTTGGTGCTCTGAATGACCGCCTATTACTTGCTAATCCCACTGATATAAGTCCGAAGCAGAAAAAGGGGATTGAAATCAAGAGCTGTCTTGTTGGGCTACTTGAACCACTTTTAATCGGATTTTCTACAATGCAACAGACATTTGAACAGAAAGTGGACCTTTCTGAAATATTGTATCAAATAACCACAAGGTATTCCTACTGTCTAATATTTTTTCTTACACCTTCTAATTTTGTTAACATAATCAAATATTTTAGAATAGATGAGCAGGATACAGGAATGAATTCTTTTGTCTCTTTCCCTAGCTATCGTTATTGACTCCATTCCCGTCCGAACTATATTAGGTTCCTTATTTTGTTTGATATATTGGTTGCAGGTTTGATAGCTTGCGAATTACTCCAAGATCTCTGGATATTCTTGCTAGAAGCGCTCCAGTATGTGGAGATCTTGCTGTATCACTAGCTCAAGCAGGCCCTCAGTTCAACCAGGTGAGTCGAGTTCAGTAAATCTTATGACCAGAACTCGCCCACAAGATGTGTTATTTACTAAACTGTTTCGAATTTTTTTAGGTATTGCGTTGTGCATATTCAATCAATGCTCTTCGATTCTCCACGGCATTGTCAGTTTTAAAGGACGAGTTCTTGCGATCTAGAGACTATCCAAAGTGTCCTCCAACTTCTCTTTTGTTCCAGAGGTTCCGGCAGCTTGGGTATGCCTGTATCAAGTAAGTAGACTTTCTTTGCAGACAGATATAGCATCTGAATCACCGAATATATTTAGTTATTGCTGGACGGCCAATTTAATCCCATTTTCTGTTGAACTAATATAAGGGAGTTTTAGTGCATTTTTAAGTATACCTTGAAAAGTTTATCTAAATATTTTCTTATCTAAAGGGTCCCTCCGTTACTATCCATAGTTTGTTGGAATTTGGATATAACACTTCTTGATCCTTGTACCTAAATTGCATCCCTACGCTTGTTTCTTGTAGATATTTTTTTGGCAAGGTTCAGTCATCTAACTACATTTTGTACTGTAGATATGGTCAATTTGATAGTGCAAAGGAAACTTTTGAAGTAATAGCCGACTACGAGAGCATGCTAGATCTTTTCATATGCCACCTCAACCCTAGTGCTATGCGTCGTCTTGCCCAGAAATTGGAAGAAGAAAGCGGAGATACCGAGTTAAGACGATGCTGTGAAAGGATTTTACGAGCACGGTCTACTGGATGGACCCAGGGAATTTTCGCAAATTTTGCTGCCGAGAGTATGGTTCCAAAAGGACCAGAATGGGGTGGTGGAAACTGGGAAATCAAGACTCCAACGGACATGAAGAGTATACCTCGATGGGAGCTAGCTGGGGAAGTTATGCCATACATGAAGAATGATGATGGAACCATCCCCTCAATAGTAGCTGATCATATTGGTGTTTACTTAGGCTGTGTCAAAGGCAGAGTCAATGTGGTTGAAATTAAAGAAGACAACTTAGTAACTAAACCTGGAGGGCTCAGTTTGTTGGGTAAACCTGTATCAGATAAACCTTTGGCACTTCCTGCTGGTGAATCCAGTTCGATGATGGGTCTGGAATCCCTTGGAAAACAAAACGTGGCTGATGAGCAGGCCAAGGCTGCTGAGGAATTCAAGAAAACAATGTATGGTGCCGCTGGTGATGGCAGCAGCAGTGATGAGGAAGGTGTAATGAAACCTAAGAGGCTGCAAATTAGAATACGAGAAAAGCCAACATCAACCACTGTGGATGTCAATAAGCTTAAAGAAGCTGCTAAAACGTTTAAACTCGGAGATGGACTTGGCTTAACAATGAGTAGAACTAAATCAATTAATGCTGGATCCCAGGATTTGGGTCAGATGATAAGCCAGCCTTCTTCCTCAACAGCTGGAACTACAACTGCCCCGAGTCCTGCATCTGCTCAGGTTGATCCTTTTGCGATGGGGTCGTGGACACATCAAACTCCTCCAGTTTCCCAACCACCTCCACCTGGTGTAGCCGCGCCGATACCCGAAGACTTTTTCCAAAACACAATCCCATCTGTTGAGGTTGCCAAGACATTGCCTCCTCCTGGAACTTATCTTTCAAAGTTGGATCAAGCCGCTCAAGCTGCAGCAGCTGCAAAGGGTTTCCAAAATCAAGCAAATAATACTACTCTGCCTGATATTGGTCTTCCCGATGGTGGCGTTCCTCAGACAAGTCAACAACCGGGTGTTCCATTTCAGACCGTTGGACTTCCTGATGGCGGTGTTCCTCCACAATTTCCTGGTCAGACTCACGGGACACCACAGGTTCCCGTTTCTACGCAGCCTCTTGATCTTAGCGTTCTTGGAGTTCCAAATACCGTTGATTCTGGAAAGCCTCCTGGACAGCCTCAATCTCCTCCTGCAGCAGTTCGTCCTGGACAGGTCAATGTGAAATTTAATTTGACATTCACGAAAATTGCAAATGTTTCTTTTAATCAAATTTAACACTTAAAAGTGCATAAAACTCACTGCTGCTACTCTCGCCAGGTTCCACGTGGAGCTGCAGCTCCAGTTTGTTTCAAGACTGGACTTGCCCATCTTGAACTAAACCAGCTTCCAGATGCATTGTCTTGCTTCGACGAAGCATTCTTGGCTCTGGCTAAGGATCAATCACGTGGAGCGGATATCAAAGCTCAAGCCACAATCTGTGCTCAGTACAAGATTGCTGTAACTCTCCTTCGGGTAACTAACTCTCCTCTAATGAGTTTAGATTCCCCTCGGAAGATAAAATCATCTTATCGCTTCTTTCTTAAATCGCCCATTTGCAGGAAATCTTGAGGCTACAAAGGGTCCAAGGTGCGAGCGCATTAAGCGCAAAGGACGAAATGGCAAGACTCTCAAGGCATCTAGCTTCACTGCCATTACTTGCAAAGCACCGGATAAACTGCATACGCACAGCAATTAAAAGAAACATGGAAGTCCAAAACTATGGCTACTCAAAGCAGATGCTGGAACTTCTTCTCTCAAAGGCACCAGCGAGTAAACAAGAAGAACTAAGAGGACTAGTCGATCTCTGTGTCCAGAGAGGCATGTCGAACAAATCCATCGACCCGCTCGAAGATCCTTCTCAGTTATGCTCAGCTACGCTCAGCAGATTATCGACCATTGGATATGATGTTTGCGATCTCTGTGGCGCAAAGTTTGCTGCTCTTTCGTCGCCCGGTTGTATCATTTGTGGTATGGGAAGCATTAAACGGTCTGATGCACTCGCTGGACCCGCACCTGTATCTACACCCTTCGGCTAAATCTTGTTAAAGACATTATTACAGTTGGTTTAATTAAACATTAAGCATATTTCAAACTGGTTTTACATGTAAGAACATTCGATTTATTTTGTAGGGTTTGATTTCGGTTTGCGGTCTATATATGGTATTGATGTATGTATCTGTTTATCTTATGGCTTATACAATTTGTAACGTTACTTCTTTTTTTTTGCCAACCGTTTTTTCTCACGAGGGTTTTCAATTGTGTAATATTAGTTTCAACGAATATTAACGGCAACTTTTTATTTAAATCATTACATCAAAATTTGTGACAAGTTTATCAGAGAACAAATGTTAAGTGTTGGATTTGCGGAAGAAAACAAAATTTTGGTCGATGCTGGACTACCTTAAAAACGATGCAAAATTTGGTTTTGTGTAGTTTGTTTCTTTTTCTAAATTTAAGTGTTAAAGAGACGATCTTAAAAACGATGCAAAAATAAGCGAACGTACTTATTGATATATTAAAAATTAATTACTTTGTTTTACAAAAATATATATATATATATATTAAATGAGTCCATACGGACATGACGGACGGTATAATAAGTATTAAAAATCATAGCTAACAAATAATATCGTTCTACAAACTCATACAATACAAAGAGTTTCAGATTTTACAGAACAATTATTTTCCTAATTTTATTCATGATCTAGATTTATGAATCAATTACAGAATATTACAAATGGGTATACTATATCATGATACAATAGTTTAAAAAATACATATCGTAAAACAATGTATTAAATGAAGCAATAAACTATTCAATGTTTTTAAGCTTTAGGATCGACATTTTTGACATCATGACCAATCCCGGGGCTATGTCCTGGTGTCGTGGGCTTGAACTCATCTCCTTTCTTATGTCCCATTCCAGGACTGTTTCCTGGAGAAGTAGGAGCAAAATCATCCGTAGATCCGGTTTTGAAATGATCTTGACCGTTAGTTTTCTGCAAACGCTTTTCTTCAGTGGGCTCGAAGTCATCCTTAAACCCTTTAACATTCTCATTCCTTTTCTTGTGGCCCACTCCAGGACTGTTTCCAGGTGAAGTAGGTGCGAAATCGTCCGTAGTTCCGGTTTTGAAATGATCTTGACCCTTCGTTTGCTGTAACCTTCTTCCTTCCGTGGGTTTGAAGTCATCTTGAGACTCTTCAACATTCACATTCGCACAGTCTGTTATCCTCAACCTTCTTGCTTCGGTGTTGATAAATATTTGGTCAAATACCGTTGAGATGACTATCGTGGTCACAATGAGAGTGAATAGTTTCATATTCTCTTCTTTTGAAGGGAATAAGACTTGTGAGTTTGTATATGTGTAGTTTGTGCTGAAATTTGGAGTAATAATGCCCCAAAGAGATTGTATTTATAGTGCCATGAGATTGTTTATGTTGCCATTTACTAATTTAAAAAGTGCGGACATTGGCCACATTGATTGATTTTGGACCGTCTATCAATCAATTTAAGAATAGTGATTATGATTATACTAATATTCAAATGAAATATCAAAACCGTTTAAATTTTTTTGAAGGGTTCTGTTCTTAAATGAAACAATGTTCGAATACATATTTACTCACGAATTTATATTTTTTGATGAAATGATGCACTTTTCATGTATTTAATTTTAGGGTTCTTGTTTCTAATAACAAAAATCAAGGGAATAATAAAATTGAGAATGAATAATCTTACTCTATTTTTGAAATTTGAGATAGAATTCAAAACATTTTAAAACTAACAGCTACTCTCTTGATATACAATTTTTAATATACATATCAGTTATTTATTGAATTCTCCATTCGCAAAAAATGCAAATAGAAGACACCGTATAAAATAGATGCACCTATTTGAACACATTACCAACCAACAAGTGGGCACGCATTCTTATATATTGCTCATTGTTAATTAAAATAGAAAATGCTATAATAGACTATCAATGGACGACATATATAGCCTGTACTCTTAAAAGGAGATTCCACAATATTGGTCGATTACTATTTCTATTGAAGGTGAAATATACAAATATTAATACAAAGGCCATCCTATGCCGCTCATAGTGCTCATTTGTTGAATAAACAACACACATTTGCATTCTGAAATATTTGTAACAACAGATGTGGAAATAATAACATTTGCTTTGCGATTTATATACTAATAATCTAAATTAGTAGCACATTAATTTAAAAATGATTTCAAAGGCTAAGAAAAGCCGCCCTTTAGCCACCACAGAAATTCATTTCAAACAAGGTTATTTAATCTCACACGAGTATAAAGAAGACTAATGATTTGACAAAAGATATTCTTAATTGACTTTTCTCTCCTTTATGGTCGAATAAAAATGTAAATATTAAAAATGATTCTCTGCATGTTTGACTATATATATATATATATTGCATATTGTTGAGATTTCTATGTGTAGTTTAATACCTTTTTACATCCTAAGCATTGTAAGATTATTTCAGTCACAAATATAAGATCTTCCACCATCCCACGGAAAAGGTTGGCCACCATCATTTTCTTGTTGCTGTGTGAAAAGACTTCGCAGCGAGCTAATAAACTCTCAATAATATTCAGAGATTGCTATCGTAATTTTTTGTGTTAATTTTGAATTACCTTACGTGTTTTTCCAATGAATATAACAAGTTATAACTTGTTTCTAGTGTACTTGGACTACAAGTCTATAGTATAAGAAATTTTGTATTTGTGGATTCAGAATTTAATGTAAGCTCCAAACATTATAGGAACGTTGATCACTCGTCCGTTAAATTATCATATATTGTATGTTGGATAATTCATTTGTGAGATTGTTAAATTATATGTACGTCATAAAGAATATATTGTTCACTGAAATTTCTGAAATGGTAGGATCATTTACGTTGAAAAAGAATCTGCTGCTGGTTCTGAATCTCATGAACAAAAATGTTAGACTAGTTTCAAGTTTTAGAGAAATGTGAAATCAGTCTTCAATTGAGGGGACGAAAATCGCTATATTAGGATCATTTTATTGACTCATTACAAGTATGTGGGTGTTTTTAGTTTCCTTGCCAACTCGCATGTGCCCGACAACGCCGCCATGGTTCTACGAATATACCATTTCCAAATTAATAATAATGACAAAGAAACAAATTAAAAAGATGGAATAAAATATAGACATGAATTAAGAAAAGAGAAGTAGTCAAAAGATTCACTAGAATAAAGTCAAAGGCACCATCACCATCAACAAAACCACTATTTGGTCCCTACCACTCACTTAGCTTTTAGTTCTTCGCCTAATTACTCCCTTTTTCATATGTAGGACACAAAGGACATATTAAACGTTGTATATGGTACAACTTGTATCATATTACTTTAGGAGTTTAATCAATATAATTACCGTTTAGAAAGAAAAAAATATATACTATTACCGTTGACTATTAAAACACAATGTGATATACGTAAATACTCCTCAAAATTTTTATTCATATTCCTATTTCTTTCATTCTCCTAAAGCTTTAACATATGTTGGACAACATGAAAACAAAATCACAACATAATATAGTTTTAGTAGCATCATAACTTTTTAAATTCGATTTTAGATAAATATTTTTATTTATATATATATATATATATCTTATTACATAAACATATATTTTTGTTAACAACTTTATAGCACGTGAATGATGTAGCCGGGATTAATCTTCTGTACTGGAATGATTAGCACCTATTGTCTATAAATATATCGAAATGATTAGTTTTGAAATTCGAAGAACTAACTACAGTATTAGTAGAAGAATGCGCATGGCATATATTGAATGACATGTTGAAAAGTGAAATAATTTTTTTTCTTCAATTTGGTTGGCTCCTGCACACAGGGAAGTTCCACGAAGGGCCCACAAAATAAGTACTGTTAATATTTTATACATTATGCATTTTAACAAGTTGTTGTCTTTTACAAAGAAAGAGATAAAAACTGATTTAAAACGGTAAGGTGTTTACTCTTGATCACCCTTGCTGATTTTAAATTTAATCCCAACATTGAAATTTTCAAATCTTGAAAATGATCTATACCATTAATTAACTTCTGTACCTAACAAACTTGATATTATATACTATTAGATATGCCCTACAATTATATCGTTTACATATGCGCACTGCGCAGAGTTGGTCCGCGGAGAGCCGGATGAATTACTTGCCTGGACCTTCAAATTTGTAGAGTTAATATACATTGATCATTGGACCCCAAATTAAACCTTATAACAAAAATTATATACAAATTATCTGACCTCCAAATCACAATTTTCAGAACCGGTTACCAGACATATTTTAAAAAAAAATTCTTGAAGCATGATTTTCTAGAAGTCTATGAATTACATAAATAAAATGAATATATATATATATATATAAGTAGAGTATTGAGATTAAGAAGAAGAGGAAAACAACGAATTTTCCTTTGTTGTTTAACCTAACGAAATCACCTTTGTTAACTAGGGATTACTTTGACATAAGAAAGCATGTGTTATTTCTTTAATCATGGATTTATGATATTTAAAGGAATGGAAAGAAGAATTTGAAAATCACGCGGGCATGTGATTGTCCTATGAGGTTTTGAGTTTTGAAATTTAGGGAATAGGTTCTCTTTAATCAAAAAAAAAAAAAGAGAGAACTAATTACGGCGATTTGAAAGGTAACCACTAAAGAAGAGAAAATACGTAGTTGAAAACTTGACATATATTATATTCGGCGTTGTAATTGATTTTATGATCAGAAATTTGATTTATAATGATGTGGTGTACATGCATAGATGTCAAAGCCTTTGTTGGTATTGCGTAGGTCCATTTAATTGAAGTTTAAACTCTGGTGGAGTTTAGCTCATCATTAGTTGGCTATGAGAAATCAATGTACGATTAGTATGAGAACATGATCAAAATCATTGTGCTTAATTTAAAAATTTACGAATGCTTTATATATATATATATTAATTCTAATGGATTGATTATATAACAATAAATAAATAAATAAAGCGTAATTAATTAACTGTCTCGTTTACATATTCATAGAAAAGTCACTATATATTCCATATAAACATCATGAAAGAGTCAATTTATATAAGGAATCACAAATCACACTATCATAAATTTGAAACACGCATCGACTCTTTCCCTAACCTTTCCAACCTTAAAGTTGGTCCGTTTCAAAATTCTAGCGGTTCAGAGGCATTCACTCTTGCTTTTGCCATTTCTTTGTTTCCTTTTTTTGGTATGCTACTTATTGCAACAGGCTTTTTCCATTAAATTATGTTATTTCGAAACTTCTTTTGTTACTTTTTGCCCCTAAGGCCAAAGTGAATCTTTATAATGAAAGTGAAGATATTATTCTCTCTGATTGATCAGTACTTCAGTAGTACTGTTGTATAATCTCTGTTTTCAGTTAAAATTTACTCATGTAATTAAAGGAGAGAACCATAATTAAAGAATAAAGGCCCAAATCATATAACTAACTTAAAAATAACCATGATAATTAGGTATATAGCTTAGTTATAGACTTATTTAAGTAAATAATTTTTGTAGCAAAATTATATTTTAAATGGTTTGACCAAAATGCCATTCGCACTTGCGCGTAATTGTGTTATGTAAGGCTTTTTAGCATGTTGTCGTATTAAAGAAAACTTAGATATCAATGAATATGTAAAGTAGCATATGATTCTATCAAAGAGCGTGATATCGAATATAATAATATGCAGATAAAATATCATTTTAGTTGTTTAAAAGTTATAACTCACGTGAACCCATCAAAAGTTTGCTCCAAAATTGTTTATCTAACAAAAGGAAAAATTTCCCCACCATAGTTTACTTGTTTACAATCTTTAAATGATAGAGCACGTACTCTTTTTTATGTAATATTGCATGTTTACATGTTTACCACCATAAATAAATAGTGCTTTCTACTCTTATTTATGTAATATTTACAATGTTTAAATGGACTTAAAACACTTCTCGTGAAAACAATTACTTCTGCACCATAGTTTAGATGTTTCTTTTTGCGATGAGAAAAGGCGCAACATGAAAAATGTTTAAGGCCACAACTACAAGAATTCGAATATATCAAAGTCAAGGTCGAATACCTTTTCTTTTTCAATAATACCATTTAATTTGATTTTCTTTTTTCAACCTTCTCGGATCAAATACAAAAATCGAATACTTCAAGTTCAAGTTTAAATTCCTCGGACCATCATACCTGCTACTCAACATCATGACACATTGCTTACTCAATGGCTCGGTCATGATCCCTCTATTCAATAGTCATATGCGTTGTATTATATTTGTATGAGTTACTTACAGGGTCGTCTTGGAGGGGCAGGCTGGGTGACGGCTCGGAGCTCAATCATGTATTCTCTGAGCTTTAATAATTAAAGGGTCCAATTTTTGAAAAAGAAAATAATTAAAGATTTTTAAAATTTAAGAAAAAATAGAATTAAGAAAATCCCAAAAAATATTTTCTATGTATGTTTCTTTTTTATTATAACTAAAAATAATTACTTTAAAATTTAAAAAAAAATAGTAGAAACCTTAACAGGGGGTCCAAAATATTTCTTTTGGCCCGTATGGTTATCACTTCCTTTCTGTATAATCTCCACTACTTTTTTTGATGTGATTTTTAAAAAAATTTGGTGTGATAATCTCCTCTAGTTGTAAAGGCTCTAAAGGCTCAAAATGATGTCGTTATCAAAGAACACAAAAGAAAGGAGGAACAAAATTAATTTTAACCAAGAACAAAAAAAATCGGAATCCCGAATGGTCTTCCTGGGCCTTTTTCAGGGCCCATTTCATCTATGGAAAAAAAGAGACTAAAAATGTTGTTAATATGAGGAGCAAAGAGCAGAACATATCTCACATCAACCACTACAAAAAGTCAAAACAACATACTTGAACTAAAAAAAAAAAACAAATACAGTTTCCACTCCATATACAACCAATGAGAATATAAAAGTAAAATAATAAAATCATTAATGTTCTAAAAAGGAGAAATGAAAGATCAACAAGTAGTTTAGCAGAAGAACCTAAGAAGTAGAAAAGCTTCAAACAAGAAGATCCTTTTGCATTTTGCAAACCCTCTAGTTGAGTGTAAGATAGCTAGAAACACTAATAATCAGCTCGTAAATATTTCTCGTACTCAGTCCCATTCAATGTCTTGTTAATATCTTCCCAGTTCTTTATATGATCTGACAAATCTCCTCGGTGTATCTTCACTTGTCTGCTTGACAAATCCTTTACAGGAATGTTCAAAAACTCTTGAACTTGCTTCAATGTCTGCATCAAACCCTAAAGTCATTAACATCCAAAAGATTCATAATTTCTCTAACGTTGAATGTATTGAGTGTTTGTAAATAACAACAAAACTCTGCTCTAAACGTTTCAAACCTTTTGATTGTTTTGAAACCTTACCGTATGATTTTTTATGAGATCTTCGTAGTAGACAACTATATGGCGAGAGGTATTGAAATATTCTAAAGCCATTGCAGCTGAATTCTCAGTTTCTTGTAAGTCGTGGATCAAGGATGTGGAATTGATTACTGGCTTGTACTTAGAAAGTGTATCTGCCTGCAATGCAGTCAAAATAATCATCAAGAAACCAATTGAAAAATCAAGAATCTGATAAAAAAAAAAAACAACAAAACATTAGTATGCAATATTATAGAAACCTCTTGAGGAGAATGAACATGAGACTTGTGAGTTCCATTCAATAGCTTAGCATAACGGTCATAAGAATTAGCCAACACAGAAACCATTCTTCTTAAAGGATTCCTTCTAAATAAAAATATAGCCGAGACGCCTCTTCGGTTAAAGTAATCTACTATTTCTCTATGGTTATCCAACAAACCCTGCAAAGAAACGGATTAAAAACTTAACAAAATAACCGACACTTATTGGCTCGGTAACGATTTCAAGATTTGTGTATTTATACCTGGTTAAGCATCCATTTGAATCCAATAGCAGCAGAGCATTCATTCTTTGAAGCACTTGTAAACCAATCGAGATTATAAACTCTATCAAGAGTTTGAATGATTGAAGAAACGTTTTTTCTTCGATCCAAAACCGAGAAAATCTCTCCATTGGAACTCACATTGTTATGACTATTCAACAATGTTTCAAACCAACCACTTCCTGATCTCTGCATTGACAATATTGCAAAGAACCTCACCGGATTATTCCCACATTCAGCTCTGGTTTAAGAGAACACACAAATAAAAATTACAACAAACAAAGAGTTCTTAAGTCAAATACATAAACAAGAACAGAGATTAATATAGTTACCGGTTAAAAGTCTGCGGCTTTGGGTAATGAATCCGAGTAACAAAGTGTAATGAGTGAGAATCAATACTTGGGACAAGTTGGGAGCTTTGGAAGTTGACATAACCAAATTGTTTTAAGCAAATAGAGCAAATGTAGAGACCACAAACCATAGCAAACACTAAAACTATCATTCTTAAGAACAATGGTGATTTCTTTGGTTGCTTTATTACAATTGCTGCATTGTCCTGTTCCAACAACAACAACATCAAATTAGAGTCTTTAAATTGCAAAGAAGACAAGTGTAAATGCCTAAATTAAACTCACTCTTTCTGTCAAGTAGAAACAATATTTTAACTACTCAAGTTGGAAATTAAATTCAAAAATCAAGAAGATGAAACACACATATCAGACAAGAATCAGTAATAAATCATTAATCTCTTTAATTCATTTACAATGGAGAAATAACAGAGAGATTCAAAAATCATGACTTTTTCTTACTAAATCCATAAAAGAACTAAATTTTTGGTAGATTCAATTGGAAAAACATACATGCAGAGAGACCCAGAAGCTTAATCACAAAAAGATATACGAAAAAAAGAAGAGCACCTTGCCGAATAAACACATGAACTCCGCCATTGATGCTTCTAGAAGCTTAAGAAACAGAGGAAAATGAAAAAAAAAAAAAAAAAAAAGAGAAGCTTAATAGATACAGAGATGAGATGATGGATTCATGAACCCACTTCCATTACAGAGAATCTGAGAAGAAGAAAGAAGAAGAAGCCAAAAGAGTTTAAGCAAATTGAGAAAGACTGAGTAAAGATTTTGTATATTATAAAGTTTCCCTCGTGGAAAGTTGAGCCACTGTCATTAAAACATGGGCACTGTCTTTCTTTCTTTTTTTCCTCCTTCGATAAATTATTAATCTCACAGAGAAAAAAAAAACAAATTTATAAATAAATTAAAGTATTTTTTATTATTATTTAGGTTTCGTTTAATTTTTTCAAATTAAAAGTTTTAGGATCAGGAAATTAAATAATTAAAGTTCATTGAATGTTTCCTTCATTCCTTGTTTCGGGATTGACTTGTTAATAGTTCTCATTTGTTGTTTTGTCATTACTTAAATTCCTGAATATTGAAAAAGTAATCTACCAAAAGTTAATCAAGTTAAAGTTAATTACAATGTTGATTATTTTTGTTTTTTAAGGTGATGGGAGTGTAATGAATAAGTTTAAATTGAAGTGAAGGGAGCCTCTGTGTCACGCGTGATCATATGGAGTTCAGAACGGTACACGATACTTTTGGCTTTTGTTTATCATTTAACATAGAGTGTTTGCTGCGAAATTACTCTATACATTAAATTACTCGGTTCGAATTTGGTTTTAAATTAGCAATAGTTTCTACTTTACAGAAAAGAATTATAATGGCAAATCATTCCTCCACGGTGCATTTTTGTTGTATTAAATTTGAATAATTATTTTCAGTAAGAGCTGTTGACCAAAAACAAAAATCTAATAAACTTTTCTTTGGGACATGTCATGATTGATTGGTACATTACATTGTCTTTATTTACTAACATTGTTTAAGTACTTTACGTATATTGTCTTTATTTACTAACCCTGTTTAGCGGAAGTTATTATGTACCTCTTCGTCTAATTATCTATCTTATTATGTTTATTTTATCATTAAATTAATTACTGATCTAATTTTGTGTATATATTTTAGGATCTATTGAATGAGTCTTGTAGAAAAAGACTTAAATTTCTGATGCGGGAGGAGAAGGAAAGAGATATTTGAACATTTTCAATATATTCTCTATTAAGAATGTTGTTAGTTTGAAAGTGTTAATCAAGATATATAGTAAAAAGAATAGTTGTAATACTTTTACAACATTATAATTATTTTAAATACAAAAAACAGCTAAAGTTAATGCGTTAACCTAGCTTATTAAATCTCTTTGAAAGCGAATAAATTTTCATAGAATTAGCAATTGAAAAAACAAACGCATAAATGACAAAGCAAACCAAATAGAAACACAAGGGACACATGAAAGTTAGAGCTGCCGACACCGTACGTTATAACCTGTAGACTTATTAAACAGAATCAATAATACTTTTTGGTCTTTACGAAATCTAGTCTAATAAAAATAAAACTTAAGTGGGGTATTTTTTGATAAAAAAAAAAACTTAACTGGGACATTCTTTAATTTGTGTTAGTATGAAATAGTATAACCGGGCTTGACGCAGTTTGAGACGGTCCACTGATAGTAGCGCCTAATTTGAGCAACCCTATTTATTATATAGTCCGAGGCTATTGTGATTCCATACGTCGAAATTTATTATACACATAAATGGCAAATATTAGATATTTTGAATTTGATTTATAATTATGTAAAACTAACTTAACAGGTAAAGTTTAAAATTGGTTGCACAAGAAGGGGGAAAATGGTTTACTTCGATTATTGATTACATCAAGGTTCTGACCCTGGAAACTTTTATTTCTTCATAAAATTTGTGGACGTTTACAAATTTTAGAAAAAAATATTAGTTGATCATCTTTGACAGCTATAAACTAATTAGAAGTTTCTTACACGATTATGAAAGGAAGAATTACATTTCTTCGGAGGCTAGTCGAAGACCATTAGCCTTTGATGGAGACTGGCGAAGTCATATCGCGTCGTGCCAAAAAGTGTATTCATTATAGTCTCTTCAAAGGCAAATCCCTTCAAAAAGGTGAAAACGCTACTTATGGTTGATCCGTTATAACTTATGAGTGCTAATTAAGATTGACAAATATGTTAGTCAGAAAATTATTGTCCCTCTATACATAATTCATGTGAATTTTCGAAAGAACTCATACAAATGCAGGCATACTGCATACAGATACATAATGTATAAATATCATTACTAGGGCTATGCATCCAAGATGAACATAGATGAAATATATAATCATTATTATGATTAGGCATTCGATAAAGTTTATACAGTTCATCACAAGTTTTTTTTTAATTAAGAAGTTCGTCATAATTTACAAATTAATAATACGTGTTACTTCGTTGTTGTTCTTAGAGAAAAATAAGGGCAGTCTAGATTACTAATCAGTAATCACCCACCATCTAAGTTTTATTAGTTGATCTTAGTTTTTTAGTTATTGTATTAGTTTTCTTGTTTTGTAAACAAATAAAGAAAAAAAAATGAAAGAAGAGAACTTTTTGTATTTCTTGTTTTATCCTTATTTATTAATATAACCCTAACAAACGAAAATGACGACTTGAGTTGGCACCACATGGTTCAAGTCTTTGAACGTTTGAGTGGGATCCAACGTGGCTCTCATCGACGTAGGAATCAAATTTTGTGCAAGTCATAACAAACCGATAGATATCGAATTTGGTAGATACTTGAATGTTTGGTGAGATCCATGGATCTGTCTGTCTCTTTAACTTACGTATTGTGTATTTGAGATCCCGAAAGGAAGATGGATTGATTGGGTTTAGAGAGATCCAGAAAGCATATGATGGTGTCGTAGGAGTACTCATTTTATTGAGCTATGTCATGTGCTTTGTATTGACAACCCAACAAAATGATGATGTAGGCTAAGTAGTAACACAGGCTTACAATAGATTTGTGCTACAAGATAATGGTCTATAGGTTTTGACTGTTGACCCATACAATCGAGGAAGCAGGCCCAAATATTTGATATTTGAAACCCATACTATTTCTTGATTCGAACGAAAGTTAAAACATTTATATTGAAAAGCCCAATCCTTTTCAACGTCAGAAAAAGCCTGATACTTCTCACGGAAATTTGTTCTTACAATTTTACAAATTTGAGAAAAAATCAGATGAATATAAATTTCGGAAGTCTATTCTAATTATTTATATCAGAATATTTTTCGTAATTTTTTTATATATATTTCAGATTGAATTCGTGTTAGTTGTCTTTAGAAAGGAGAATATCTGAATATGCGAATGAAGTTAGACAGAGGAAAACAAAAGTCTTGAGTTAACTTAAGTAGTTTTTTTGTCTGTATTCTGTAGAGCACAATAATGTCCAAGAAAAAGAAGAGATTCCATGCAGAGGAGATAAGCCGGTCGTTATAAGTCAAATCAAGTCTTTTTTATCATTTACTGTACGGAAATGTTTTATATATCGCAACTCAAATCATATTTTGTCGTTATCCCTAGTATCTAAACCACATACAACATAAATCAATCAATGGTGAAAGACATTGCAGAAAACAATGATATATAGTTTTAAATCCAAGAATTTTATTTGAATTGTGAGAGGAAGAAAAAGAGACACGAGGCCTAACACGGAGAAAAACTATAAAATGCATATTATTTGGCAGTGTATAAGAGTAAGATTTGCTAAAACAACAATATAAAATAAATAAAATAGATAGAGAAGCGGTAAATACATTTTAAGCAGTCAAAGATTAAAAACATATAGTTGAATACTGAATAGTTTATGCGAATACAACGTCAAGATAATACGGAATGAACATGGAGTTTATATTGAAGAGGGTCAAGGAGAAGGTATCATGAGAATTGATGCCCTCAAAAATTAAAATGCAAATATTCATAATGAGTCAATGCAAAACTTTTTGAGCAAAGGATATGTTTTTTCATCATTAAAGCAAAAGGTATATAAAAGTTGTTTTTGAAAGAGATAACAAAGTAGTGAGCGAATTGGTCAATGCCAAATATCTTCAACATTGAAGTTTTCAATTAAATTGTAAAGAAAGGCAATAATGCAACAGATTTGAAGAAACTAGATTTGTATAAAAAAAAACAAGAGAAATTATGTTTTATCGATCGGTCATAGAATTGATTACCAATCACATCATTATTTTAAAAATGTGGATAGACACATGGCAGTAAATTAATTAAAGAGTGTACTTAAGTGTCCATGTGGTAGCCAAAAACAGACAACGATGGACCATGCATGACGAAGAAGAAGGGCACATAAGTTAAGTCACTTCTTCTCCAAGTTCATTTACTCTTCTCTTCCTAACAAAACAACACCATTTCGCTGTCCTCTCATCTACTTCCAAATTAACCATCAAAAATGCATTTTCCTATTTTTTTTAATCAATTTATTCTTTTATATACATGTAAATTTGCTATCTAATCATTTGTTTATGCATGTCCGTATTTCATTTATGTTGATTTTAATCGTATTTGTAATTGCGTTTATATTTACTGCACCAGTATGATTTTTTTTTATGGCCATTGCTCAAATTGGTCAAATGATGATTTACATGTTGATCTGATCAGCATATAAGAAAATTAATAATATAAATGTTCTGATAGTTCGAAATGGCTTTCCATAAACTAAATGTTCAAAGTTTATGGGGAAAGTAATAATAGCCAGAAGTATTCAGTTTTTGGATTCTCTCAAAATAGTCTTGATCTATAAGCTACGTGATCAAGAGTTTAGAGGACAATCACTTGTCAAAATAGGATAACCAAAAGTATATTATTCGACTTTAAAATCTCCTTCAAGCTAGTATTAGGAGGTTCTATTGGATCTAGATACCACTATATTATATAGTACTAGTTGTCCGACCAAGAAGTTGGTGAAATTTATGGTGTGAGAGATCTAATGTTTACGTTCATATCCATATCGATAGATCAACTGCTCTACGGCTCATATCAATCCAAATTCGGCGTTATATCAAAACAAGTATTTTTGTACATACACATTTATAAGACGTGGCTCCGAACCTGAAATACATATAAATTAGTTTTCCACATGTCAAAGGTTATTACTCTTTTATTTATTTATAAGGTAAATTTTAATGGTTAGCAACATATGTATTGCATTGGTATCTCTATTTCTATTCTAGCTAGGTGCTTCGCGATGTTAACTCATGGAACCGTCGGAAGGTTTGTAATATACAGAGCATTTGGCATTGTTGGCATAGAGCTGCATGATGCTATTGCATGCGAGAAGGTTCGTACAAGAAGCTTTCATGTTTAACTATCTATTAATTTGCGTATTATTTTACATTCCCTCGTTATAAGAAAAAGGAAAATCACCCCACGTACAATGCAATTATGATTACAATTATTAAAGAACACAACACGTACTTTTTAATTTATTTATTAAACTCAGCTGTAATTGACCTTATGCAGAACAAGGGTGTTTTTTTGTATTTATATTTACTTTTTATAAATGGTATATAGTTTATTACCAATTTACCATGTTACTTTACCATGTTACGATTTTTTATTTTAACGTGTAAACATATATAATTACATTTGCATTATATACATCCCCCTATTCCCCCATTAAAATGTTGACAATGATTGAAACAATTTAAAATTTCATGTAATTAATATGTCACTATATTTCCATTCAAAAGTTGCTCCAATGATTGAATCCGCTACTTAGATTTTTTTTTTTAACTAAAAATTACAATCATGTTCTATAAATTTTCGACCACAAAAATGTCACTACAAGTCTACACCACTATATATAGCACAATCTAATAACTTGTTTTCTTATGTGTCTAGTAAATTGCTTTGATTAATCTGTTCGAAGATGTTTCAAAATTGATATGAAAGTTTGCCGTCCCGTATCAGTGGTAACATGTTATCAAAGTATTCAACCAATCCTTAATTATATGTAAACCGTTGTGTTTTAATACGTACGCGAGGCGTATATTAATATGTGAAGACGTACGTTCATTTATGAAAGCGTAAACGTAGGTGCCTGTAATAAGTATTTTATTTTTGAAGGCCTAGCTATTTGCATATATAGCTTCTAACATCCAAATAAAATGTAGCTTGTCTTCTTCTGCTAGTTCACCATCATGCCAATTATCGATAGAGATATATATATATATTTATTACAATTTGGACACATCGTATGTATCTTACACGAACATATATATATATATATATATGTTTTGGCCTTACATTATTTGCGGCGGATTCCACATGCAAAACCATTTTTTAAGAAAAATGAAAAGCTAGACATATTAACAAAGTAGTTTTTATTTCGCTGGTATTTCAGAATTTTTCTTTTTGCCAGTTCTACCAACGGACAATAATTTGGCAATTCTTTCCTTCTATTTGCTCAAGCTTAATTTGTATAATCAACAAGATAATGCTATCAATTAATTCAATAATTGGGTCTTCATATAGCTTTTTTATATATAGCACATAATTATTTAACTATGGAGACTAATCTTTTATGATATTTTCTCCAACTTCAATGCTTAATAGACTGTTCATTTGAATGGAATACAATAATGTTTTAGCTAAGAAATTTTGAGTTTCTATAATGATCAATATACTTGTGACGACTCAACAAAAATTGACATGCTTCTTCATTTGCTCATATCATTAGAAAGCTTTAAATAATGGTTGAACAAACCAAATTTTGTTTTAAAGATGATAATATGTGATATGTTTTACGTTCCAACAATCTTGATGTATTTCATCCGGAACGCATGAAAGTTTAGTTTGTTTCATTACAAAAGAAAAGGTTGACAGAGACGAAAGCCACGTGAATAATGCATTTTTTTTTCCATGTCTCCATCGATTATATGCATACTAGCTCGAAGAAGAAAGATAAACAGTTTTATTTCAATTCATAAAATAAAAATCATGAGTCTTCCTTTCGGAAAGAGAGGCTTGTAGGGTAATTGGAGCCTTGGTAAATCCTAAAGAAGAAAAAAAGAAAAAGTTCAACTTAAAATAAAGTTATTTGCTTTTTCCCCCACTATGATTGAGTTGCGTGAATAATATTTAAAAGTACCCAGAAAAATATAAATAACCTTTTTCCCCTTTCTCTTTAATTATATAAAAGCTGACAGCTTTCTTTGAAATAGATTTCTCCCTTGTTACTGGTTTTTACATTTTCTTTTAGAAATATTTTGGTTTATGTGTAGTTTTAATATAGCTGTACATGTGGCCAGTATACATCGTCAACATTTTACAACGAAGGCACATATTACTAAATGTGAGTTAATTGGTTCATGAATATTAGAAAGTATTCATTATAAAGTGTTTGTTTTAATATGTAGGCCTGTCATATAAGTAAAATTAAAGTTTCCAATCATTCACCTCTTGGAAGTAATGGTGAAATAAATGTTCGCTAAACTATGACCTTAATTTATTGTGAAATAGAGAACGTACTTCATTTTGAAAAGAAAAAAAAATGCAATTAATTCTGTTTTTTTTTTTGCCTTAGTTATCGTTATTGTTTTCTTTTGTCTCTTATGGCAAGTTGATAATGTTCTATGTTCAAATATTAAAATAATATCAAAATCCTGTGAGAGCTCTGTGACTGTCTTTTTTTTTCTTCTGAGCTCTGTGACTGTCTAATTCATAAAAAGGCAATATTGAATCGCATATATTAACATGTAAGTCAGATCGATAGATCGGAACATTACATTTTAGCTTGATGATTCTTTATTTATTATTATTATTATTATTATTATTTATTTTTGGTGAAAGTTTGATGGATTTAATTAATTAAGATTTGGACAATTTCCAACCCTATTCTATTTTCACTCCAAAATGAGATTTGGAGTTAAATTTGCTCTAATCCTACTATATTTTCAATTCCATAATATAATTAAAAATGGGATTATTTCAAATATGAAGTAATTTTATTTTATTTACTTGTTACTTTATTTTTAACTTTATTTTGGTGTTGAATTGATCTTGAAGTTAACTTTTTAAAAATGGAGTAATCCATGCTCTTAATTCGTAGTGTTCAGTTATACACTGCTCATCCTTCGTATGGGTCCACCTTCCACATCCATCAATTATATCGCTCTTTTATCCTTTTTTTGCTTCGACAATACAACAATGGTTGTGAATCATGTGATAGCTTCGCACCTATGTATATTCTCCATACAAAATAAATTTATAAATTACGTTAATCTCGTAAGAAACGGATAAAACTATGGAAT
The DNA here is from genome assembly GCA_963854855.1 of Nasturtium officinale. Taxonomy (NCBI): domain Eukaryota; kingdom Viridiplantae; phylum Streptophyta; class Magnoliopsida; order Brassicales; family Brassicaceae; genus Nasturtium; species Nasturtium officinale. The sequence goes on along the minus strand of OY978507.1, from coordinate 3,879,803 downwards.
GTCATATAATGAAGGTTCGATTCCTCGATCAGTAAAAAATATATTAAAGGAAAACTACACCAAAATATTTTTGAACATGAAATTAACAAAATGAAAATGTTTTTTTTTTCTTCCAAATTAAATATGAAGTTAAAAGATCCTTCTTGTTTTCTGGACTTAATACTTTATCACCGTTTGTTTTAGTAAGTTAGTATAACTTTGGTAAAAAAAAAACTTTACAAAGATAATTGGTTTGCTCCGCGATTTGGTCTGCATATACGTCTAGCCGAAAGTTTTTTAAAACTACACTGTTTAATTAAATCATTTTGGTGTAGTTTATGTATTCTGGAAACTAATAAATTGAACTTTATACCATTGCAAATGTCTGTAAAAACTGTCAAGGTCTTTTTATTAAAATTGAAACGAAAAGAAAAGGATAGAAAGTGCGTCTACAGACTTGTTCAAAAGGGAATTAACAATTAACAATTATTATTTTAAAAACTAAGAATTATACGTAATTACTAATTATGATCATGAAAGACTTTATTGATTATAAATTTTCGTGCCCACATTATTATACAAATCACTAAAGATCCCATGTGCCCTTGTCTGCATTCACTTAAGTCTTTTTCCTGATTGGATATCTTTTCCATCTAGAAATATATATTTAGATGTGTTGCAAATTCACTTTTCATGATAGGCACAGTCTTTATATTTATTTGGATAAAATTTGGTACAAATCCAAAGGTAAGGTTTTCCGATACATACTACCACAATTATTTTTTAAAATTATATATCAAACTATATTTGTTCACATAGAGATTATAAGAACTTAAAAACAATAGATACACACACATATATAGATATGATAATTTGATTTTCTGTTGGAATAACTTCTATTTTTTTAAGTCAACAGTATATACTGCAAAAAACTGGTATATAACTAAATATAGTTACACATTGTTATATTGGGTGCAAAAAAGAGAGAGACCGTTTAGTAATGATCGAGTAGGCTCGTGGGCATATTATTAAACTGCATGTTATGATGGATATGCAGACAGTGTATCTTGTTGATTAAAATTATACATATATATATAAGTGATGGTAACCCATTTATATCCCTGACCAACCATATAAATGTATGCGTAATTTCGATTATTATTCATTGTGTAAATTAATATTTAAGTATATGAATATGTTTGTGTAACTATTTTATTGCCTCAACAGATCAATAAGCATGTTGCAGCATTCATTTCATTATCACCTAACTGTTAAATACCGTCATGGCCCTAAATTTATTAAATATTTGTACCATTCATTTCTCTTTATTATATATGTCGACTCCTCCTATATTATACTATAACTTAAGTATTACGATTTACGCCTTTAGGGTAAAACTATACACGACTACATATATATTGTAAAGTACTAACTAATTTGAATAAGCAAAATAAAAAACATGCATCTCATCATATCCGATTTCAAATTCCATTGAACTTATTAAGCCTACAGTTTAAGATGACAGAATTCACGTTTCTTAACATTATGTTACAAAATTTTAAAACAGGAATGACATGAAAATTCTCATGACAATAAAAAATAATAATTTGGGATGATGTGAGTCCGTGAAACCAGTGATAATTAGGTGATATTTTCGTTGTTTCTAGGTAAAGCTAAGGATTTAATTGTATTTTAATATAAACACGCAATTATTAATACTAAACATAAACAAATCCCGATCTTATCTTAAACCACGAGAATTATTCTCATTCTCTCCTTCTAAGTTGATTCTATTGGAAAAGCAAAACAAATTAAGTAAAATATTCGAATTATATCAAACTGCCAGTAATCCAACTCTACAAATTCTTTCAGGAAAAATAAAAAGCACCGATTATATAACGTTCTGATGCCGTTAAGTGAAATCGTAACACGTGTCGATCATACAAGGCATATTTACTCAGATCAGTATAACGGCGCCGTCAAATTTCCCGTTACATATTCAGCTCACTAAAAATGGACCCCACCATTCAAATGTTCACACGAGGCTTATTCTACATGAAAATGACCAAGAGTAAATCGTAGCCGTTAAAAATACGATCATCATCATCATCGCTATTACTATAACAGACTCGAGTTAGAGAGATAAAATAAAACAAACAAACACACAAAAAAACTGATTTTAGAGAAAGAGAGATCTAGAAGAAGGTGACGTCGGAGATGGCGGCGTTTATGAGAAGAGAACGAGATGTAACAGAAGAGAACGGAGCCGCGACAACGCCGCAGACGGTGAAACGGAGGAAGGTGGAAGAAGAGGAAGATGTAGTTGAATCATCTAGGATTATTTTATCTCCGTGTGTACAAGCAACGAATCGTGGTGGAATTGTAGCTAGGAATTCAGCTGGAGCATCGGAGATTAGTGTTGTAATTGTTCGGCGGCGAGATTCTCCGGTTAATGAACAGTGTAAACAGATTCTTATATCGGAAGATGAGTTAGATCGTCGTGTGTATTCGGTTTCGTGTTGTTCTAGTAATAGATCGGAAGAGAAAACGAAACGGAGAATTGAATTTGTTGATTTTGAGGTGAAGCATTTTGTTATCTATTTGAGTTTTTGAAGTTTTTTTTTTTTAATTTTTGTGTTTTGTTTTTTAGCCAAATAATAACGGTGATTATCAAAGTGGAACGTCTTGGATTTATGATAAGAGGTATTAATTTTTTTTTAATATTTTGGAGTTTCGAATTTTGAAAAAAAAATCAGTTAACAAAAATTTAAATGTGTATTTGTTGATGTTATATAGTGAAGAATCAGTGGCTATGGAGATTGAAAAATCAGAAAATGTTGTTGAGTCTCGTCGTCGGTTAAAGATACAGAAGAAGAGTTGTGAGATGGTGAAAGAAGCTGAGATAGAAGATTTTTTCCAGACGGCGGAGAAAAATCTACGGAGTAAAATGTTGGAATGTTCTATGAAGTAAGTTTTTTTGTTTGTAAATTTAAAAAATTTTAGGTTGCAAAAAAGAAACCCAAATATCAATTTAATGTAATGATCTTTGAAAATGAAATTTGTAGGTATAATTTCGATTTCGAGAAAGATGAACCACTTGGTGGACGATACGAGTGGGTTAAATTGAATCCTTGAAGAATGTAATTTGCGTTTGGTTGATCACTCACCACTAAGTACTTATTATTATTACTCTATATATATAATCTTATTAATTTTTTTCCTTCTAAAATCCAAATGTAGATATTTTCTCGAATAATCAATAACATGTAATTCCACAAACTCTAACTCTTTTTTGTTTTTTTTTTTTAATTAGATCCATGTTTTCTCGATTTTTTAACTACTAAAACCACTAAGAGTAATTAAAAATGGTATTAAAGTAAGAGCCTAAAAATGAACATTATTGTAATGTGAAGAAGACAAAACCCAAAAAAAAAAGACAGAATACAAATATAGCTACCATTATTGCTGTGTTTATACCTTGGCCAGAAGATTCTTCGTTACATAAATATATATAGGGCCTATAAATTCATATATTCCGAACAGTTTTTTGTCCTCTTAATAAAATAAATACACTGTTATATTGAATTTCATCTGAATATTTTTTATTGTATAATGGAAAGAAAAATAGAGTGTAGAGTAGGAAAACGAGTCCAAACTGCAGCAGCTGACATGGTAAAGGAATATTATTACTGTTTATATTTATCAGGCTTTTCTAGTGTAAAATTTATATTTTATTCTCACTTTGATTTACGTGCTACTCTACTGATTAAGTTAACTATGACCTTGTGCTTCACATGTATCTGGAGTATATATATACTCCAGAATCCAGATTTGGTTATTTGGAAGATTTATAAATTTGAAAAGCAGTTTAAATAGACGTTTAAAAAAAGAAACAATTTTTAGTTACTTTATTGTGTATGTGTTATTATTTTTATTTTTGGGTTCGTTTTCTACCAGCAAATAAATGGTCAATCACAAATCTTTTCGTACCAAATCTGCCATTGTTAAATAACACACTCAATTTCCTAAACCAAGAATGACTTTAATTAATAGTAACTTTCACCCCCTTTCCTTTTGGTATAATCCTTTTCTCTTCCTTTTGGTCATTATTGCCTCGCTTACTTTAAAAATACTAGAACTCAAGATTCAACGATTCAGTGTAAAAATTCAGAGGTTATGATTAAAATGTTTAATTGTCGTACTTGTACTGATCGGTTAAAGATACTGACACAACACAAAGATGCGGGAATGTGCACTCAATCCCAGGAGACAAGATTTCACCCTTTTCTTTTGTTTTTGCCAAAAAGTGACAAAATAACTAAATTTTGTTATTGAGTTAATTATAGGTTAGCCTCCACGGCCCAATATAGAGAATTTACTGTTTTAAACCCAATTTTGAGTTCCAAAGAAAAACGAATTGCTTTTAATTGTTGTGAGCCTAATCATATATATCTTCCTTGCTCGATTTCAAACAAATTTTCAAGAAGATAAATTTATATTACAACTGGGATAAGTGTCAGCGACCCCCCAGTTATAAAAGCTCCATTTTATTGTGAATCGGATGATATTGACAAAACCTTTTAGAATCTTATATTCTAAATTATCTCATAAATCAAAATTGCTTGCTAAATACACTAAACCATCTAAGTGGGAGAAAGGTTTGATTGGTTTATTAGATAATCAACCGTGAGATAATTGCATGTGGACAACTTTTAATTAAAATTAAAAAGTGACAAAACTATCTTTTTGTACACACAAATCTTCACTTCCATAGAAAAAACAAATATTTTTCCCATAAAGATATTGTTTCCACAACAAAACAAAAGCCTTACAAGAACAACAAAACACGTGAGAACAAAAGAGTTGTTGGAACCATCTTATTTGTCCAAAGAACATTTAGATACAGTCAATCTAGATTATTATAAATAATCTAAATTAAGCTCTAAAAACCAAAGTGAGAGCTCTTTAATTCATTCATCAAGAATCTGCAACTTACACTCCTTTGTCGCAACATTTCCTGAAACCCAAAATATTTCATTAGCCCAAATTAACTTCATGAAAAATTACGCAGTATTTGAGACTTTTGACAAAACACACACACACACAATTAAGAGAATCAGACAAGTTCATTCATATAAAAACATTGATACTTTTTCGTTTTTTTGATAATTCCAAAACTAGCTTCGGTTTATGATTCTCCGGTTATAAAAAGGAAACTGAGGATTGTTTGTATACCTGAGATTATTTTGTGATCTTGATTCAATGAACAAATATCTTCTTCATCAGTCTTCTTAGATCTAACATGGGCCCTCTTAAGGCCCAAAAGCTCCTTCCACGTGCCCTTAGTGTAAAAGGACGAAGAAGAGAATGATAGTGGCCTGAGGGAGAAGATATTTCCATCGACAACAGAACCCTCTTCTTCAACTAGAAGCTCCTCTCTTAAGGTCCTATGGACGTGACTGGTCTCCTTGAGAGGTAAGATCTTTCCTTTCAGGAAGATCTCATCTGCGGGAATCATGGAGTAATCCGTGACGGAGAACTCGAAATCTGTAGAGGACTTGGAGACAGAGCTTCTCGTGCTAATGTTGTTACTCTTCTCCGATCTGATTTCGACGAACTCGTTAGAGAAAGAGATTCTAGCAGTACCATTAATGAAGTTATGCATTTCTAAACGTGCCATTGTGTTTACAAAGACTCGATTGTTGTAGATAAAATGAGAGAACTAAGAGTCTAAGACTTTGGATTATATTATATATAGGGTGTTGCGATGAAATAATCAATGTCCAACTCATACATCCATCAATCTTGATCTATATGACTATATTCTATATTTGAATATATCTTCAAGAGGTTAGCAAAATGTGTTATATATTATCATTCATTTGGCAAGATAATGATCTTCGTATCTTGAGGGAGTTCAAGATCACATGGGAGCACGTGGGAACTATCCATTGGCCTCTGCTATTTCTTGTTCTATTGCTTACCATCAAATATTAACTCTGTGAAATCTCGATAATGATTAGAATAAAACGTTTCTAAATAATATCTACATATGGTTTGCAACGTGCAGTCAAAGGACCAAGGTTGTCAATCATGTGCTTGGAAGTTCCATTGAACATTGTTTATGCAAACGTGTCGTGATGCGAAGAGGCCACTTTTCATCTCATTATAGGAAAATACCAAAAACATTATTACTTAAAAAAATTTCTTAAGAGAATCCGAGATCTTGTATGTATGACTTGGGAGTCCATCTTCACAGTTGGATTTTCAAATCACAGTCTGCTTTGGCAGCTTTGCGAAAGTTTCAATTTCTTTTAGTACACTAATAATTGTTTGTGAATAAAAACTTTTTTAAATACTTGTTAATTTTCACCACACTTTTAATATAATTTAACTAAAATTTACTTTAAAACTGGTAATATATCATAGCCGGGTCAAGTTAATGCTTTGATAGTATATTAAATGTCAATGAACTTGGAAGAAATCAGCAATATAGTAAACCTAAATAAATTAATAATACAGGTTTTCTTGAGTTCATACAGGTTTTAGCAGTACTTTAACATCCATATTTTAGTACTAAACTCGGACCGAGTTATTGATCGGGTAACGGGTTTATCAGTCCGACTCCGACCATCTGTCTGATCTGGAGCTGAAAACATATGTTTGTGCCTAATAAGAAAAGTAATTAAAACGAAAACAAGGAAAGGGACAGAGACTAGGCCATGTTGTTTGGGCCAAGAGATAAGTAATAAACAGAGATGGGAATGGATCGTTACGGGGAGGTGTAATGTGCGAGAGAGAGGTCTGATAACTGTGAAGTGAGGACTGGGGACCATAAGGTCCACAAGACCACTAAAGAAGATCGAGGGATGATGTCATCATGACACGTTTGAAGTTTTTGAACAAAGAGAGAAAAGACTGACACTGAAAGAGTCAATGGGTCAGTGCGCTTCGTACAAAATTATTTTTGTTTTGCTTTTACTTCAATGATAAATAATTTCTTATTCCTTATTGCTGCTCTTTTATTATCCAGTAAATGGAACAAAAAATGATATTCAATTTTAATGAAGTAAACAAAACAAAATAGGCAAGAGGAGTGGGGACAAAAAGGAAAAAAAGAGAGAGATAAAAATGATGAAAAGTAAGAACAAAATGTTGTGTTAGTGAAAGTTCATAGAACATTTCATACCCAGTTTCTTTTATGGGACCATAAGAATTAAAATAAAATCATACTCTATTTTATAATCAAACTTTATGTTTTCTACTAACTATTTCCTAATGGTTGTACTAATACTTTCCTTGTATCACCGTATATTTAAATCCGTATTATGCATATAATTGACAAAGAAAATCTACGCGGATAAATCCACATTTTGTTTGTTTTTTTTGGTGGAGAACAAAAGCTAGTTTTGAAAAATGAAAGCCATATTTTCTTTCGTTTATATAAAATCATAACTCTTCTCATTGAAAAGCAAACAGCAAAATGTTGGACTATGAATTCATGAAACGCATAGAACAACTCTAATATTTTTGGTTCTGAGGGATAAAAGTAATTCAGTGTTTTAGAGTTTCGAAGGTGATACATATGATACAATTCAATATATGTTACCCATTCTTGCACTATTCAACTATTCATGATTAATTCTTACATTAAAAAGTAACAAGACATTGGGAGTGAAAAGGTATATAGAGAATTAAGAAAATTTCAAGACACCGGGCTGCATATAGTTCAATATTTTAGCCAAGCACCTAATAATTATAAAATCAAGCTACAGTACATTAATACCCAATGAATTTAGCCAAATCCCAAAATGTTAAATACTACTATTATTATTACAAATGAACAAAAAAGACAGACGACCACTTCAAGTCCCCAAGCACTAGTTAAAAGAAAGTTTAAAAAATAACTTAGAGAGTAACTATACAGCAAATCCAAAAACACTTTTAAAATTTCACTAGAGAAATCCCAAATATATTCCCCAAATAATTCAATTCTGAAAACTAACTCAAAAGTCTAAATTAAGCTATCAACAATAGTGGCAAAAAAAAAAATAGCCGGCGGGTGGGTCCGTTAGGGTCGGATCTGATTGATTGGATCGGGTAGTCAACGCCAAGACGAAACAGTGAGGATTGGTACATTGTTCCAAGCCAATGAGATGAAACCTGGCTCCGACTCAACTAATGAGTACAATGTGCTATAATTGTAGTTCCATAGTAGCAGCTTTGCTTGACTAACCGCATAATTGCTTGGTTGAACCGGTTCAAAACCGGCTCTCTCCATCAACACTCTCCATTGTTCTTTCTCCTCCATTCTCCCTGACCGGGATCCCGGTTTATTATTACTATCGGTTCGGAGCAAATCCGATATCCTCCTACCGAACAACACTCTCTCCACTCTCAACCTTTCTTTCGAGTCTCGCTCCAAATTCGGTTCGAGCGATTCGAAAATAGCAGAATAAAACCGGAGAGAGTTTTTAATCCGGTTAGCGAATCCAACCCGGTTTAAACTCACTTCATATTCACCAAGAGTCACAATTCTCGGGTTTAACGATCTAGCTAACCGGAGTGCAATATCAACCGTCACAGTCGTATCATCAAGAAGCTTATAAAGCTCAAGCATAAAATTCACAGCTAAAACCTCATCCGGGTCAACCCGAAAACTCGACCCGTTTAGTAAATGAATCGGAGTTAGAACCGGAAAAAACTCGAAATTGAGATCCAAAATGGTGGCGAAATCACGTAGACGGTTCCCAGTAGCTATCAAAGACTGAGCCGGTGATTCACCAAGAGATGGAGCGGGTATACCCGAAATACGAATTCGGGTGGGTTTTCCAGAAACTCGGGTCGCTAAAGCTTGAAATAGAGCAGCCCATTGAACACCTTGAAAAATCCCGAAATCGACTATGTGAATGTTTTTTGAATCATGTATAGCTTCCAGAATTGCTTGATTCGCTGTTAAATGAGCGAATTTGGAGTAAGGACAAACGTCGTTTAAGGTTTTATAAGCCAGAATTAAGTCTTCCAGCGACGACGACGATGATAACGCCGGCGATTCTGTTTTTCTCGGAGTTGATTTGTTGATAAGAGCTTCCGTGTAGTAAAATACAACTCGCTCCGTCGGGTCACCTAACTCGGATACGGATTCTCGGATTCGAATTAGCGTTTCCGGTTTTCGTGCGTAGTTGTGGATATATTTTAAAATTGGCCGGTCTAAGTCAAAATCCGGCTGCGGCGGTGGCGGAGGGGGAGGATTTTGTGGTGATGGTGGAGACGGAGTCCATATAGCGGTGGGAACCGGGGGTTGAGAATGTTGACTCGCTATGTTTTCCTTGTTGACTCGGTTGAGATACAACGGATCATTGAGTCGACTCGGGAATGATACGAACGGATCATGACCATAGATTGATAAGTCTTGATTGGTTTGTAACGCATCTCCACCGTTGATTAAGCTTTCCATCCACTCGTCAGAGTCAAACTGTCCATCAGAAAACTTTAACAAGTCGGAAGCGACGGCGTTTTGATGTTCTATGTGTTGAAACTGTAAAACCGGGTCGTTGGTTACTTGAAACGGGTCGGAAAACCCCGAACCGGGAAGAGTATATCCAAAAGATTGATTGGGCCAAGGATCTTCTTGTTCTTGCTTCTCTTGTTGTTGTTGTTGTTGCTTTTGTTTGATGAGTTGTTGAGCTATAGCCATTAAGTTTCCACTGTCGGTGCACATATAAGCCATTCTCCGGCGAGCTCTATCCGGCGATGAAAGTTTTTTATAGTGTGGTTGATTGAGAAAGTCTCAGAGATAAAGAAAGAGAGGAACAAAAGAAAGATTTTAGTAGAGAAAGATAGAGGGAGACAGCGAACTGTAAGCCATTGAAAATGGACAACTCTTTGATCAAACTCTGTGTTCGTTTTGGTTTTATTTCATTTTAAATTGTTTTGAGTATATATAATAATTTAATCAACTCTTTTTTGCTTTGGGTAAAATTTATTCAGTTACCAATTTAGTTTTCTCATCTAAATTATCTTTTCATAGATGTCAACAAAATTTATCGTTTTATATCATCACAGTTAATTTGTAAAGAAAAATGCTTTGAATGGCTAGATGGACGGACAAAATCATTTACGAATTATACCACTTTTGTTTACCATTCATAAATTCTACCGACTTTGCTCTCTGATTACAATGAAATAAATGAGGGCTGCAACATACCCGTAAATCGCCCAAAAGACTAGTAATATATATAAAAAAGTGTTTTTAGTATTTTACGGAGAATCACATTTCTGTGTTTACTTATTTCACAAAATTATTAATATATGTATGTATGCTATTCCATAAAAGAAAAAGTAAGTACGATTTTGTATGCCATTATAAATGACCATGATTTTGAAATTTTCATAAAACCAATATTTTCAGATCCATCAATAGTTTTTATTTCTGGGTCATACTCAGAATCCTCAATAGTTTAAATAGTAATATCCATATTTTAAAATTAGTTAGGTGTGAGTTGGACATTTAGGGTGGACATAGTCCCTAGACAATTAATCGAAAAATAAACGTAGATTAATTAAGAATTACTTTTAGGTTATTTAATGTTTAAAAATATATTTATCTATTATATTAAACTTTTAAATAATATTAATTTCAAAATTATAATAAATACATAAAAATATAATATTAAGAATTTATTTTATAATTTTTATTTAAAATTTTAACATAATTTATCATAAAATATCACAAACTTTTAATATAAATGTTTGAATAAGAAAAACAAAACTTTTATATTTAAAATCTAAAAATAATTGAATTATAGATAATTAGACAGAAAATAATCGAATTAGGTAAAATTAATCGGACTAAATGAAAAATAATCAGTTGATTGATTTTTTAAAAATATTAATTATTAATTAAGATGGGTAAGATGAACCTAATGCCTAAATAAAATATAAGTGTAGAGGATAATTTTTAGAACAAGAAATAATACCATTATTAATTAGTAATAAGAGCAAAACCATTGATCTTTTGTAGGATCCATCACAGGCACGATGATGTCATTGTCATCGGCAGTTACGTGTCGAAGAGTGTGACATCACCAGCACCGTTTGATTTTGATTCGTAGAATCAGATCAAAGGCTTTTCTGAATGATGAATGTGACACGTCGACAACTGTCTTCTGCTACTTGTCACTTGTATGTCGCCTGCAACTTTTATGACTTTTTATTTTAATTAAGAAATGTTATAAAGGTAAATACTCTGACAATTAAAACTTGAAACAGCAAAAATATGCAGAACAAGTAAAAGATTGATGTAAGAAAAGTAAAAAGGATAGGTTAAGTTTTATATTATAGTTTTTTTACAAACGCTGCCTATTTTTTTTAAGGGTTGGTTGTGTTTGACTTGGTTAACTGAATTGGTTAACAAATAACAACGACTTGGTTAAGGCTCACTTACTTTAAAAACCCCATTCAATAAGCTAAGCAAACATCTTGATCAAAACCACTTAGATAAAAAAAAAAAAAAAAAAAGAATTCAATATTAGTGTATGACTTGAGGAAAACATAACAATAGAGTGATAGACATGTTTTATTTGTATACATATGTATGTATTTTATCTTAACGTTACTGTCTACGAGGACGGTTTGTGGGCCCGGGCATAGGCCCATATGCAATGGAGCAAAAGCGATTGGTGGTAAGCCGCACAAGTACTTGTTAGACTGGTCTTTGACGTAGAAAGCTAAAATTATCTAAAATACTAGAAATACCCAAAAAAAAGAAGCTCTAAGCAATCAAGAAACAAGAAAAGAGTTAAATGAGTCATAGAGATTTTAAAGTCTTTCAAAAGCATAAACCAAGTTTTATCATTCATGAACGATGTAGGACTTGAACAGCAGTCTGCTTGGAGCTTCCAGAAACATTAATATATAATATAGTAATATACACGAGAATTTGCGTACATTTGAGGTTTGAGCCTGAAACCATCTGATGCGAAAGTTCTTAGTGACTTTGTAGTTTTTATCGCTAAAAGCTTAAATATAAAATTGTAGAGAACAAATTTGCACATGGGAACGACACTTGCTTGAGTCTTGAGACATCACTCTTTTCATTTCAATATTTCATGGTTGTATCCGCGTCAAAAGGCCTACCTCCACTACTTTGTTTTATAAATTAACTAGCTAAATTACATTACTAAACATGGTATATAGTCTCTGGTCCAACCAAACCTACTTTTGTTTTTCACTTTAAACATTTTTACTAATAAGTGACATGGACTGTTCTAAATCCGTAATGATTTCAACAAGTGACCACATTGGCATACATAGAAGAAGATGATATTTTTGAAAAGGACTTGTCTTTGAAAATGGCAATGCCACTTTAGTTTTCCTCCATTGCAACTATCTGCAAGTGGACTTGGATAGAGAAGAGAGGTGAGAGTGAGTGCTGAGTGAAAGGGACATGAGTAAGAATGAAAGGGTTTTGATTTGTCTTTTCTTTCTCTCCAAGTCATCGGTGGGGTATTGTTTGTATGGACAAAGAGTGGCATTGAGTCATCGCCAAGAAAGTCTCTTTATATGTTTACCCATTTTTGTCACATCCTTTGCCTTTTTATACTAATTTTCATTTCATCTCTTACTAACCAATATTTAGCCATTTTTGTCTTCTCCTTTGTTTTTTTATCCCTGAAAACATACTTCAATTTCATTACAAATATTGAAAACAACAACCATGTTCCTCACGTTCCTTTTCCTTTGTTTTTAACACTAATTTTCAATATAATTCAACTTTTAATAACCAAAATCAATTTATTCATATAGTGTAGATAAGATATACTAAACTCTAGTCTAATAATGAAGGTAATTATATATTAGTTTTTCCTTCGACATCATTTTTTTTATCCCAGATAAATCTTTTTGATTTTCACTTAAAAATATTTGTTATCAACATTTTTAAACACAAAATTACTGTAATGCTATAAAAAATTAGAACCATATTTGATCAATAACTTACAAAGTTTTGTGAAATATGATAAATGTTTTTGCAAGTGTTATTTTCTTTATTATATTCTAAATATTTTTTTCAAATTTTTATAAATTTTTGGTCAATATTATTTAAGATTTTTTCTAGTAAATATTTTGAAGAAAAGTTTCTAGGAAGCAATAAAACTTTTGGATAAAAACCTTTACCAAACAGAAATCAGAAAAGAAAACTGAGTACACTCTTATATTACTCATCCATTTTTACACTTGGAAAATTATTTAGACGGAAAGAATTAGCCAGTAAAGAAAATATTTGGTGACGACCATCTCATACAAAAGGTACCATTAAAAAAAGGCATCCCAATATTTTTGGTTTTTTTATGACAGATCAAGTCCCTTTCCGAACAATCAACTTGCGTACCCTTTTATTGACCACCTAACTCACTTTGTCGCCCAAATTTTAATTAGTTAATTAGCTCACTGTCCATTAATTTATTTTAGTTGTATGCTTAGTTTATTATACGTTACCCCTCGATTCTGGTCGTGAAAGTGTATTCTGGTCGGATTTTCAGAGTTTTTGATAGACCATTATGTTCATACTTTTCCGATAATAATATAATGTATTCATACTTCATTATGGAAGAAGATTAGTGAAGCTGGGGATTCCAGAGTTGGCACAATTAAGAGAAGCTAAAGAACGAGTTCTAGAAAAGTATAAGCAACTTGTAAAGGCACTAAATATGACTCTCTAGCTGTGTGAGAGAGTTATGAAAAGAGTGGAGAGGTAGTTGTTATCAGTTTTTGCTACATCATAATGGAATCTATTGAATGTTTGCAAGATGGCTGTTTTTGAAGTCATGTATTTTTTTATTTTTTTATCATGTTTTATAAGCACCTTTTTATGTTGATGTTTCCATCGAATCTTCAGCAGCAAAACCTCTTATCTCCCTCCTCAGAATTCAAAACTCTGCATTTACATTGGCATTAGTGTTCACTTCCCATTTGGGGAAACGTTTTCGTTTTGTTGTAAACGAACTCAAGAAACTACTCAACCTTAGAGATGAAAATGTATGCCATATTTTATATGTGTAGGAATTGTTACTCAAGAAACGAAAAACAATGCGATTATCTATCTTCATCCGATTACTTGTTCTGTTTTGAGTTGTTATTCTCAGTTCCTTTCCCTGTGACCCTTTCCTCTCTCTTTTTCCCTGCATATTACTTGTATTTTCCTAATGTTTACCTTGTTGGAAAAGGGTGGGAAATAAAATAAAATAAAATGGTATTATTCTGAGGAATTGTCATGACACTATCAGTGGTTGGAATTTGGAAATGGAAGTAGCTAGTACATAATTATGCTTTATTCAAAGCATGTTTTTCGTTACAACATACGCCTCAAGTTTTATAAAATGTAATACTTTTTGGAACTTGACAAATGGCAACTACGAGAAGTTGGAGTTATGCGTGCAAAGTATGCGAAGCTACATACTACAAGTGAGCTTCTGACGTTATTATCATGAGAAAGATATCAACTATGAATTGGTGAGATTCTTGAATGTGCCCGTACCAGTGGCTGAAAATGGAGAAAATTGGAGAGTAAGGTAAAGATAGTTGCTGAAGAAAAGAAACATTCTCCGTGCTTAATGATGAGGCTGCTGATGCAACAGATGGTGTAACTCAATTTTGATTCTTTTGTAAAAGTTTCGCAAAAAGAAGTTTGTGTTCTACCAAAGTTTAAATTTCTTAAGATGTAACTCCCATAAGGAAGCAATGCAGCGGCCAGAAATATCTGCAAAAGTTTTTTTTTACATTTTAGCCACTAACAGCAAACAAAACGGTTAACCAATACGTATCATATGGTTTCTTGCTAGTTAATTATAATACCACAATGATCCATTTCTACCAAGTACCAAAGAAGAAGAACCTTGGAACTAAACACCATAAAATTGTTAAAATGCGAATATTCTTTACGCAGTTGCCGTATATCTTAACTCACAAGCATATTCTCTATTACAGTATGCACCGTGAAAATTGGCAAATACGTCGTAATAAATATTTTAACGTCATGATGGTCCAATAGTTAAAATACTTACTATGAAGTTGGGAGATAAGAATTCGATTTTTTTATCCCACAAAGTCCAATGAAATTTTTTGCTAAATCTAATGAAATCAACTGAATATTTAATTGGTTTCATCATTTGTAGCCACTGTACCATGACTAAAAGAAAAAAAAAGCCTTGGCAAAGCCAAATCATATATTATAAATTATAATACATGTTTCATAATTCATATACTGCTTACAAGTGTAAATGTCGGAAAAACACACACACCTTATTGTCTGAGTGAAAAGAACATCAGGCCCATGAGCTTCCTATATCTTATTTTATCGTAATATATGAATGGGCTTTAACTAGAGCCAATTTAGTATTCGACACTAATAAACAACATCCATAATACATTACCATAGCAATGTCAAAGACTCAGAGTATCGCCCACAAATGTACAAAGTGCAAACTACATAGAACATTGTTGAAAGCCTCGTCTCAAACCCGGACCAAAAATCGAATTTTAATAATTGAATTTATCCACTGTTTTTTATCATTGGGCAAAATTTAAAATGATTGAAATTTTTTAAAGAACAGAATAAAATGGACGTTAAAAATAGAGAATAAAATACTTTTAAAAAAATTTACAGAATACGAGAAACTCTAATAGGCAAGCCGTTAGGAAAATCTACAAAAGGAAAAGCAAAAGGTTGATCATCTTCAGCTAATTGCCAATTGAAATTAAGAACGAGATGATGAATAAACACAGCCATTTCTAGCTTAGCTAACTCTGAACCAGCACATAGCCTTGGCCCACCTCCAAACGGCATGAAGTTATTACCCCACGTCGAAAAACTACCACTTATTGACGTAGACGACCCGTTGTTTTGCTGCTTCGGAAGAAAACGACAAACAGTTTTAGAAACAATAATCCCAAAAATAAGTTTAGCCAAAAAGGCAAAGAAGAACACGTGCTTGTTGGCACTACCCCACGTGGGTCATTAATCATCTCTCACCACCTCTTACCTTCCCCACTCGCTTATATAACATCATCACTCCACATTATTATTATTAATTTATTTCTTTCTATTATTAAAGTATTATTTCACAATCACTTCATAATAGTACTATTTTTATTTCTAACTCGCCGATTTGATGACTAAATTAATAGAGAGTGGGACCGATCAACGTGGCAGTATCTAACACACGTACAAGTCGTCGGGCGTGTGAGATCCGTCGAAAGCCGTTGTACCATCATCCGTCAACTCTAGAGCTAGACTATAAATCAACGATCACGATTGAAAACCAACTTGTGGGCCCTAGAGTTTTTGTTTTTAATTCTTATGTGAGATTATAAGAATTTAGGCAGCTCCCACGTCATTAAAGACAGAACATCCTACTTATTGATTGTCTGTACGTACATCACCATGTCTCTCTCCTAGTTTGACATGATTTTTTTTTTTTAATTTATATGCTTCATGTGATAAAATGATCAATGACGTGTTAAGATCTAACTTCAAAGAAATATAAAATCTTCCAGATTAATTGTTCTCATATCTACAGATAAGTCAATGCATCTATGCACGTATGACGTATCATCAATTCATGAAACTATCTATTATACAGTTATATTAGTTATTGGAAATTTACCTGTTGCCATCTCCAAGGATTAAAGAGATTAGGTTCGTAGTAACGAGAATTATCCAAATGTACGGCTGAGATCACCGGTAACACTTTCCACCCACTAGGGATATCGTATCCTTTTTTCCAACATAAGAAATAATATTATTTAATACTTTTCCATCCAATAAAATTTCGATATTTCGGATTTCATTATTTAATTGTGTACTTAAAGAGTTTACCTTTGTACCGAACGTCTTTGAGTGCTTTGCGATGCAAAAACCTAACTACATTTCCCAGTCGAAGAGTCTCATTTATAACCTACAAACAGAGACATATATCAATAATTTTGTTTTCATCATAAACTCAATAAAAATAACTTACACATTGAGTGAAGTCCATTTTCTTGTAATCATCCCAATTCAATTCTGACTCTCCAAGTTCCTTCTTGGCCTTCGAGATCTCAAGATGTTCTTCCTTCAAAAAGTTTATAAACATAAATTAGTAACAATTAAACATATATATACGTCATAATTTGGTAGTAATTAACTAGTAACATTATTTTATAATAAAATTAATCTTACCCTCAGCTCATGAACGGCTTTAGGGCAAGCTTGCAAGAAGAAGATAGCAAGAGCAATGGCGACAGAAGAAGTCTCATGTCCGGCAAATAACAAACTTAGAATGAGATCGAGAATTTGCTCAGTCGATAGATTCGAATGTTTTAAAACCCATCCCAAAAGATCATCGTCAGTTCTATGCTTCCTCTCATGATCACTCTTATTAGTCTTTACTTCATCCTCTGTTTTCACTTCTTCTTCATCTTCTTCCTTAATCTCTGCTTTTCTCTCTTCCATTTTCCTCTCAATGAACTTCAATATCGTTGCTCTTGACTACACAACCATAGTAGAGTTTTCAGTTTGTTGGTTAAGGTTGAGTCATAAGTTTTCCAAAGTAGAACATTTACAAAAAAAAAAAAAAAAAACTTAAAATTGACAGATATTAATTAATGTACCTGAAGAGCTTTACGATAAGCAGTTCCTGGGAGATTAAGAGGAGCAGAGACAACACCTTTCATGAAAGTTACATACTCTTTTTTTAACTGCTCTGTTTCTTCCTCTCCAGGATCCATACTCATTATATGTTTCGCCATTAAATTAAACGTAAACTGCTCAATTAAACCCATAAATCAGATTCAAGAGTTCTAAAAACAAACAAAAACACAATTCGAGTTAAAGAAGAAAATATGAAACCTTTTTAGCCTCATCTTGAGCAGAGAAAACAGAGTGTTGTTGCCAAGAATCAAGAACAAACAAAGTATGTCTCTCAACATCTTTAAGAAGAATGGTTCTAAGACGAGCATGACTTAGAAAATTAAGTGAGATACTTCTCATGTCTCTATGCATGTCACCAACAAGAACAAGCATCGACCATTTCCCAAGAATCCCACCTATACTTCGAGGATAGCTACATTCGAATAGCTTCCCTTCGTTCTGTAATATGAATCTATTAAGTCCCGCATCGGCTGATACGATCGTTGGTTCTCCAAACAAACTCGATCTATATATCTTCCCATACCTGTAAAACAAACCTAAACATTAGTCAAATTGAGAAAACAGAGGACTTTTTTTTTTTTTGAAGATGTGTTTACTGACTTGGAGAGATGTTTTTGCATGAAGTCACCAAGAGTTGTGGCAGAGTACGGTTTAAGATAACCGATGGTTTCGCCAAGAAATGGCCAACCGGAGTTACCCGGAGGAAGATTGAATCTGGGTCTACTTCTTCTTTTCAAGAGAATCAAGAAAAGGAGAAGAGACAAAAGTGAAGGGAGAAGAAGAAGAGGCAAGAGAGTATGCTCTGTTTCGAACATGGAGTCTCTCTCTCTATGTTGTTTTGCCTTTTTCTTTCGATTGGGAATCAAGCCTCTACTGAAAAAGAGAGCTTCTCTTTGTAAGAGGAGGTTTTAAAGAAGTCAGAAATTTTAATTTAATAATTTTTGTTACCATCGTTATTAGTTTATTAAATCTTCCGATTAAGCTACCATAACCAATGAGCTTCCTGCCTGTTGTTTTTTCCGTATTCATTACTTTTGTTGCCTCGTTATACTTTAATCCTTTATTTATTATATTCAAATTAACAACAAAGTTGCAGAAAGCTGCGATGCGGGAATTGTTTAACAGCTAGGACTAGGAGTGTTATTTTATACTATATTTTATGCTATTATGGATATAAGTATGTAATTAATCATCTCTGACTAATATAACTTCTTTCACCATGGTAAACACACAGAAGTCATTCGACTTGTAGTTGTAGATATTGTAAGAACTGAAGATACATAGCAACTACAAAAGGTATATCTAATTATGATACTTGTGAGAAGGTTTGTAATCCGCGGACAAGATTAAATTTTGGCTATTTTGGATGATTTTTTAAATTACGTAGACATCTAATTGACCCAAAAAGAAAAATTACAGTATATACATATAGTTATATTTATAGAAATTTTCGAATCGCTAGTTACCTAAATACATCTCCATTTTTTGTTTGCTGGTTACCGAATTCACCAATGAAAAAATAATTGATAATTGATCGATTATAAATAAATGGTGTTATGAATGATCTGATCTAGTGTGCAGCTTTTTTTTATTAATAACCATTCGTGCTATTGACAATAAAACAAAAAAAACAACCCATTCGTGCTAATATAAAATTTAATTTTAAAACAGTTTTGATAAATGCTCTAGCAGAAACCCAGAAAGTCCGGTATGGTCGCCATCGGTTCAATTAAGAAGTCCATAAATACCCTCAGGGTTGCGTAGAGGATGGACTCACGAGTAGGGGTAGAACAGTGAAAATGTCAGAAGGACCCCTATACGAGCGTGCGGTCAAAGACAGAGTTATTAGATTATTACCGAACTGGGCAGTCAAACCCGTAGACTTTTGGCATTGTCCTTTTTTGCCCCTCGGTGCTCACAAACTCTAAACAAAAATGGTTTAATGTTTTTTTGGGCAATTGTTTATATCTTTAAGATGTAATTTTAAAGTTACTGTTTTCGTCGTTACAATTCTAAATTGCACCTTGCTAGTTAAATTTATATACTAGAACTTAAGATGTCAAATGTGAGTAAATATATGGGATTTGCATAATTTGCCCTTAACTTCAGAAACTGAATATTTGTTCTAATTTGAATAAGTGTTAATACTCATCAGTTCTTTCTATTAATAATAGCATTCAATACATAAATTTATTGTTTGCAGAAAAATTGACTATCACAGTTGTATAGGCTGTCATTATGGCAGAATATATGGTATTGCAGCAAGTAAAATGTAAGAAATAGATATATTTCTGGAAGAAATATCTTTATGGCATTGCAAATATGTGAATATGACTAAAATATTTTCCTCAGTGATGAAAGTTGTTTAGGAAAAATAATACTATTAATTCTATCCATTCCAAAATATATTTTGAATAATAACATCTCAAAAAGAGTATGGTAAACTGTTACAAGTTCCCTCTTATTAATTTCCAACTAACAATAAATATGTTAAAGATGCATTAAAGAAAGAAATTTAATAGTTGCAGATGGTTACACGCTTGTAGAGGTCTTCGAAAATGTAACCCACAAGATCTATGCATTTTAGATCATTGAATGGAATCCAAGACAAAATTAACAAGCGACAACATAAAATACAAACTGTGAATTATGCTTCTTATATTGTTAGACATCTTTGAAAATTTTCCATTACATATTGTTGAAAGAGATCACTTTGATTTCAGATTATTCATCCAACTCCAGGAGAAGTATTTCCTTTCCAATGAAATATCATAATTAAATTTAATCTATCATTATATTATTATTAGGTTTTACCATTGCTGGTTATGCAACGTATGGAGCGTGTTGTTGCTTTTATCTTGTATTGTATTTTCATCACAACAATCTAATCATTCGTTCGTGTTAAACATGTTTTTGTTAAGTGTTGTAATGATATCTCATTTTTTTATCGAAGATCAAATTATTCCTATTTTTCCATAACCTCTATATCCAAAAAAGGAGACATCAAAGATGTTTCTCTTTTTTTTTGAATTATTGTGTATAGTGAGAAAATCATGAATTTTATCTTCTATATTTATTAGAGGCTGGATATAGTATGGAGATGAATACATGATGTTTTCCAAGCTGCCACTGTATGACTACAATTAAAGAATAGATGAGTACTTGTTTCTTTCTCAACAATACATTTAGAACAATATTCATTTGATTTTGATGTTTTGCCTTTGGAGATCTCCAGCAGTTCCTATCCCCTTTCAAACAACAATTAGTTTCATATTCCTCTTCATGATGTGGTGGTATAGGTGTAAGCCAATAACTTGATTATAAATTATAATGTTCATCTTTTGTATATTTCCAAAACAAAAATCTATAATCAGATGTACAAATTATAATTTTGTAATCAAGTGATGATCAATATGATAAACTAATCTAGTAAATTTAACATCATCCCAACAACTTTATGTATGAGGATTTATGAGATAAATTACTCTTCTATACAGGTGTAATTTTCATTTCCACATCAAATATCAAATTTTGAATGAATATGTTGGTCTTTTCAAAACACACAAGATCCTCTCGATCAATATATATATTATATACATATTTGTTCATCTGAATTTTACATAAAAACTGAAAATTCCATTTTTAAAAATTCCATAAATTACTATGTATGTATTTGCTAATCAGGCTAAAATATTCAGTATTTTAAGTCCTTCACCGCTGACACTGGAGTCTGTAATTTAATACTTACGTTCGAGTCCAACGGCCAGCATATCGAATATTGAAAAAGTAACTTTGGGATGGGTGGGAGGGGGGAGAATTTGAAAAGTCTATTTTAAATGATCTTAATTAAAATAAAATATCAGTAATAAAATCACTATTGGAGAAATACAATAACAACGAAAGAAATACTAATATTTAAAACAAATATTGATTATGATACGCCCCAAACTCATAAATATATATATATTAATTCACCCCCGAGATTAATTGAGATCAACTAACAAGTTTTTTATATTCTAAATATATTTCAATATCGTTGTCGCAAATTTTAACGAATATATAGAAAATCCAAATAGGGTCGATGTTGATTGTGAGAGAAAGCTGGCAGGGACCATTATTCCACAACCTTTTGGTTGTCACCTCTTATTCCGTTTGATAATTATTCACATACTCAATGGGTCGCTTCTCTTTCTCTTTTCTTATTTTGGTTTTTTCAATACTCTCGAGTCTCTACTGTTGTTAATATGTACGCTTTTATTTCTTTTTTTGTTTGCTGGATTAGCACAAGAATCATAATCATGATTGGACTGATCGATAATATGGATATTCACACTCGTATATACTTTTAATATCAAGATTTGAAATCGAAACACGCAATATATTACAATTTAAAGATCTTCATAACAACCAAAAAAATGATGTGTGTAAGTGTAACTATGATCGGACATGTAAGGTAAACCAATTCCAAAAATATATCCTGATCAAAACCAAAGTGTATCGAGATTTGTTATTTTATATTTATGTCATATGGGTTTTACGATAATTATTCTCCTTTATATATTTTTTTAAAAACGAGATGAAACCAAGTTGAGCTAAACGCAATACAATCAAAACTGAGATAAAAACTAGCATTTGATGGAAATTCCAAATCATGATTAGATATTTTAATCACTTTTATCCAAATTGTGAACCAGACACAAATCATGTGAACTGAATAAGAAAACGAATTTGAATCTCAAATCGAACACAAAAATATACCTACATCTACATCGAACATTAAATCAATCTGCGAACAACCTCAACCAATATAACAAAAGTCAGAAAGCTACTATCATTATTTTACTTGTGTATATATGCGGTTCCAATTTCAACCACATGATGTGTGCGTTAATCTATGCGTACGTACGTGTGAAATATAGCTATGTATATATACAAACACACGTATATGTATGCATGGATCATGATGTATTGACTTTTTCAAGCCGCATTGACTTAACTTAACAGAGAACCACTGTAAGAATATGATATACATGTATGAATAATATTTTATGAATGAACTTGCAATATTTTTATGGATGAACTTAAATACTGAAAATCTATATAATTTTTTGTCGACTTATTGGGAATCTATATAGAATTAAAATTAAAATTATATGGAGAAAAATAGACGAGAATGATAATGGGGAATACTATAATCAATTCCGTTTTCTGAATAGTGATTTATGTCCAACCAGCCAACTATATTTAGGTTTACAACAATTTTTCCTAAGTGTTATATAATTTTCCCCTGACGCACTATTTCCTTATTATATGTCACTTACACAAAACAAAACAGCAATGGGTCAAAAATTTCCGGTTTACAGCAATGGGTCAACAATTTCCGGTTTATAATTTTTACTGTTTTTATATCAAATTTATAGTTTAATTTAACCAAATTAGAGAGTGTAATTTTGTAAATAACGTGTGAGTACGTTTGCTGAAGTTTTCAGCATGTAGAGAGCAAAATCATCATTTGTATTACAAATATATCTTATCTGATATTTTCTTGGTGCAACAAAAATGGTTTTCTATTGATAAAATAAAAAAGTGTTTACATTTTTCGCTGACCAAGATGACACAAAAAGTACTAAAAAAAAGGGAACAAAGTATTTTACTTCGTGCTGTTTGGACAAGAAAAATCAGTTTTTACATTATATTTCCTAGCTTGATAGGAAATATCAAAACTGATTTTGACTGTTGTGTGTTTAAAATTATTCGTTTTAACGTAAGACTTCTTTTAATGAATGTAAAATATTGTAGAAATAAGAAAAAAACAAGAATTAGATAAAAGAATTGTGAAAAAGGGAAAGAAACACTCGTGCGGGTGCGGAGGGACGTAACGGCGGCCCAATGATTGCCGTTATATGGGGCATGCAGGAGGTGCGAGAGTGACACGTGTCAAAGTCACACGTGTGGGAAGTGAAAGTGATACGACGAGACGAGAGTGGGCTGTCGTATAAAATGCTCTCACCAACTGTTTGCTTTAGCATTTTCCTCTTTACAACCCAATTTTGTTGATCTGACCTTATTCGTCTCTCTCCTTGAACCCACCAGCAGCAGCCTGTCTGAAAGAAAAGTCAAACCCTTTTCCAATCTAGCATCTTTGCAAAATTAGTTGCTCATTTTTTTTCAATTTAACTCTAAAATTAATTAAATATTTAGCAGTTTTTTGGATGACAATGTAGAAGGATTTATAAGATACATACTGTCAATTTGATGACAATATTATGAATATATTTCTAGAGATTTATATTTATGTTAACTTTTATTAGAGTAATTATAGTAATTCAATTTATATATAAATATAGCTATTATATACATTCATAATTTATCGTAGTAATATAAAATATAAACTCAATTAAATAATCATAATCAATCACACTTTTTAAGTTAGTTATCAACAAATAGTAAATGATTCCATTAACATACATTACTTAGATAATGATCTGGTTGACGCTAGTATTAGGATATACTGTAATATATATGATCAAAAATTTAAAGAGAATCAAAATGATGTAGAATATAATTTTTTACTTTATAATTGCAAGGAAAAAAGAAAAAAAAACTAATGAATAGTTATCAAATAAAATTTACCGATAAAAAGGTTAAATTAAATTATTTCTTAAATAACATATCTTTGAAATTAGATGCTAAGAAAAATTGATTTTCATAATTATATAAATTAAATTTAGTTTTGTATTTTCAATACAGTTTTTAATATAGCTTATTGCTTTGTCTATATTAATATAATGTATTGACCAATATAAATTTTAGATTATTTATCAACAAATGGTAAAATGATAAAATAAAATTATTTTGAATATATGTGTAAAAATCTAAAACAACTTAACTCACATATTACTTCCGTAGTTAATTTCCCTTAAACTTGATTTTTAATATGTAATTTTTTGTCGGCTGGTTTTACATTCCAACATTTTTTATTGCGAGTAGTTTGACTTTTTTTAAATTCGAAGGACAAATAAAAGGACCAAGAAAGTTAAACCGACTTTTATACTAGTATCATTTGTTTTATAGTTAAGTATTTTTTTTCAAATTTATAACAAATTTTAAAAAATCATAAACTAATCTGACTACTTTCAAATAGTTTATCATCGACCACGAATGAATTTATCATTCCACACTTGGCGTACGTCTGGTTTAGATAACGTTATGGATACTATACAATTTTAGTTTAAAAAAAAAAATTTAGATTTACGAATTACATTAGTCCTTATTATTTCTCTTAATTAAAAGCATAAACTTTGAAAATGGTTTTAAATTATTAACCAATCACTATACCAAAATTGTTCCAACAGTTTCTCAAAACTATTTTTCCTTAAGTTTGTTGTAAGGTCATTATTGATATATACTTTTGTTTATAAAAAAAGTTTCGTAAATCTGTTTCAATAGTTACGTAGCCAATTACTATACCAAACAGGTTTCAAAAGTTTCTTAAAACTAGTATTTTTTTTTTCTTAGTTTGTTGTAAGGTCATTGTTTTTTTCCTCTCAAAATTAAGTAAGGTCATTGTTGATAAGTATTTTTTGCTAACTTTTTTTTTTCGTAAACCTGTTGTCTTACTTATTTTCTATTACCTAAAAATGAACTCTTTTTTTTCCTGAACAAGTTCATATTATTCACCTTCCTTTATACGAACTATCGGAACACCACTAATCTTGGTTACATATCTTGTCAAAGCGTAATTTAATTTATCTAAACTCGATAAAAGACAAACGAAATGACAATCGAAGTTAGACAGGCTTAATTTTTTTATATATGCGCGATCTAATGGCGCACGTATCTACTACATTATCTTGGATTCAATTATTTCTGTCGACAATCCATAAATTTGATATGGCTTAACAAAAGTCAAATTTTGTTGACTGAAAACTAAAAAGTTAAACTCAGATCGCGAGAGAAAGAGATAGCTACAAACAAATGAAAAAATACGAATGGGATCATCACTCTCCATCAGATCAATATGACAATACCTCAACCATACATACTTGTTAGGTACGTTTCTTTATTCTTATTTTTGTCTTTTGTTTCCCTCTCGAGATTAGATTCATTCCAATCACTTCAAAATACTTTGCATCCCTAGAGTTCACAACTGACATATATACCGACAAATATACCTTAATTTATTGCAACATTTTATTTTTACGATCTCCGCACAGACTTGCCTTTGTTTTCCACAAGCACACGCACGCATCAGCTTATGTAACTAAAAACTAAAAACCATTTTTCTACCGATCAGTACAAAAGTTGTTTTGCTAGTGTGACATCATATATGATACATTTATCAGTATTTTGGCTTTGTAAAACAAGTGTACAAATAAGTGTTTTAAGAATTAGGTTTTGATTCAGAATATCGAGTTTAAAACGTTTATATATAATCGACATGAACATTTTTTTAACTAGTAAGAAGTTGAGAAAATGCTATAAAAATCGAATATATCACAATTAAATAAATATATTAAACCTGTAAACTAATAAATTGACGATTGTAAGAAAATAATAAAAAGTTTTTATAAAAAATTAATAGTAATAAATTGACTTATAAGAAAATTACAGTCAGAATATGCAGTTCAATGGTTCGTATTCTTTTAATAGCCGCGTTATAACATATGTTCAAATTCCAAAAATATATGTGTGCGAGTTATACAAATTAGAATACAAAACAAAAGTTTATAAAAAATCGAGCGGACATCAATTGTGTATATTAGTAAAATTGGTAAAAAATTTGAAATCTCAAATTATTCTTCTATTCTACCGTTCAGTCCCCAATCCTAGCTCTTATGGACTAAATTACTTTCATGATTACATACACATTTATGGAACCAAGTAACATTTTTTTTTTGATACTACCAAATCAAAATCTGCAGATTACAAAAAATGGGAATTTAGGTGAAGTTATGAAGAAGGGATGCATTGGGGTTCCCCCACATCCACCTGCAAAAGTTATGATTGCATTTCAATCATTGCTCACGAGCGCAACCAACACATCGCTCTCCCTTCCTTCAATTTATTTTTATTTCATCTCTATCGTTTATACTGTGCTCGACATCTAAGTTTATGTATTACAAAATCTCATGCTTTGAATCATATCGTCCCACTACTTTTTGGAACTGGTCAATGCTCAAAATGTTTGACTCTTTCCTTGCTACTCTTTTGTCTTTACCTTATACACTTCAGAAAGGCGTTGCAAGAATGTTTATATTATATCTATAATTAAATTAAAACTAAAAGGATATGCCGCTCAGAATTTACTTCGAATATATATATATATATATATATAAGTTGTCAAAATGAACAATTGTATAACTAATGTTGAATATAAGTCTGAAAAAGTATTGTGCTCATGTGAAGAATCATGGGCTAATAACTCAACATCAGTTTCGAATCATGCCTCTCCATTTGGTTCCATTTCATCCAAACCACCACGCAACTTTCCTCATCCGACTTGATTGCATCAGATCATGTGTTTGATCGATTGTCTTTTCTTGGTAACTGTTACTTCTCAATTTCTACGTAAAACCTAAAGTGTCTAAACTCTTTGTATCTCAAAAGAGTATCTTTGTATGGAAAAACAAAAAAAGTTAAATAGAAGAAATGCTTACATAAAAATATAGATTGATACAGGGTATTCACATATTATGTATATATTCTTAAGATCGTTCTCTGACAAGGACCTTTTACTCATTGTTTATAGAAAAACACAATTAGGCAAAATTAAAACATAATTATGTAGAGTAATAACCTAACGAACGTAAGCGGGCTACTAAACTTTAAATCGACGACCCATGAAGCAAATGATATTAAAATTAAAAGAAACTAATTTTAACTAACTAAAGTTATGCGTATGTGTGGTTAATGGCAAACATTAGTAAGACAACTTCTAGATTGTTTTTTAAAAGATATAATTTTAAATCATGGCTTTGTGTTTGACTGTAGTAAAAAAAGGCTTTACAATATATAGTATATACTTAATAAATGAAGAACATTATTATAATTTTTTTAGAAAAAGAGAGAAAGAAGAAATTGAGTTGTTGGACCCTCCAAGGTTTCGCATGGGGTTAACATTATAGCAAATTCTCCTTTAACTTTCGGCTCTGGTCCCTTTCCAGAATTTATTTTTGTTATTATTGTTATCATAATTAGTTTTTATCCACTGATCTTATATTTTTTTTTTTATTATTACATTTTCCACTGTTTTATCATATTAGCATGTCCGAGATATAAGCCAGTTGGGCTTAGATTCGTTTGCGATTGTTACTGCTCATGAATGTTAATGGGTCACCAAGTATTCAAATTCATCAAATGTATACTTATTTACTTCATCTTAATCCAAACAAATTTTAACGTTGTAAATTAACATCTAATGTATATATTTACGCTAGACATTAATGACGTTTCAAAAGAACAACCATGTTAAAACAGAAATTGTTCGGTCTTTACGTCGGAAATGGCATTTTCATTCCCCAAAAAAAAAAGTTTCACAACGTTGACACAAACAAAATTGGGCAACTACAACAAGAAAAGAAAAATAAATGTCAAGTAAAACTATTATTCAACTAACAAAAGTAGAAAGGTTTAAAAATAATTTCTTGCTCTTTATGTATAGTAATCGTAATCTATTTTAATTCTTACACGAATACGACCTTTGAGCATGTGTCCCAACCTAAGTAACAAGAGACGTGTTGTGTTTCTATAATTATAATAATAAAAATATAATATATTTAGTTACGTATTTTATATTTATATACTCAAACGCACCTTGGATTTTTAATAAGGCTTTGTCTTTTGGATTTTATTTTAAAACATTGGTACAAAGTACAAATTACTGAGATATAATATTAAAACATGTTAAACAAAATCCGTTGTCGTCCAGCGGTTAGGATATCTGGCTTTCACCCAGGAGACCCGGGTTCGATTCCCAGCAACGGAGCTTTTTCTATCTTTATTTTTGATTTCCTCATCTTTTCCTTTACATAAAGTACAAGAGATCATTTAATAAAGTATTTATCAAATAAGAAGTTTGTAAGCGACTATTAATGTATTGATTTGTGGAACTTATACGTACTCTTATGGTTATTAGCAAATAACTGTAACAAGTCATCTATCCCATAAACGAAGTTTCCCACATTGTCCAAAAAGTTCTTAAACATGAATCGATCCTATTTTTTTTTTCAGCAGAAGTACAACTCCATATCACATCATTCGAAAGATTGGAGATAGATGATGCTATAAAGTTCTGAGAGAACCTAGACATAAGTTTCCTTTTTATTTTTTTTTATTCCTCCACCTTGACAGTATGTAGAAGTACAGTAAATTCATGAAAATCATTCATATAAAATAGTGCTTGATCTTAATTGAGCTCTCCTATTTTGTTCTCTTCCTTGGTTGCTTACGCCTTTATGACTGCATTGATGAAGGGAGTAAATTCATGAAAATCAACCAAATTTGTGACTTTATAGTTGTGTCTTTTTGTTTCCTGGGTTATATGTTAAGTATGTTCCTCCTGTTCAAAGAGCTTCAATAGATTGCTTTTTAATCCAGTATGGTGGGTTTGACCCATCTGCAAAATTAAGATAGATATAGATAGATACATACATACATATAACATTAAACTAAAACAATAGTTATCAAGAATCAGCAAATTGGAGATAAGAGGCTTAACAAGTTTAAGCTGAACAACAATTACTGGCTCTGTTCTGAGCCTTAGTGCGTGCTTGAAGTCACGCATGAAAGGATCGCTGGAGTCATCTCTCATGGCCGCGGCGAAAAGATCTCGGAGCTCAGAGTCAGGTAGTTTTCACATATAAGATTTGTTGTTAGATTTATGCATAAGTATATGTGTTTTTTCATCTAAAAGTTATATCTTAAAATTTTTCAAGGATATAAACACCGACGTTCATCAAATAAGATCTTGGAAAAACTAAGTCGGGCGAACAACAATAAATCTTCGAAGACTAAGTCCAATCAAAGGGAGACAAATATCATCCAAGAGGACGAAACCTAAATAGAAATAAAATGAAAATCTGAATACTGAAAACAAAGAAACAACACATGATCAGATCTGAATTCTAGCAAACACACTACAAAACGCCCCAATATGAGTACTTTTTTCAAATTATTTTTAGTGAATTTGTTTATGTCAATCAAATGTAATGGTACACATGTAACAAGTCATATAGATATAACTTAAAATTTTCATTAACAATTTGTTTTTATTTTTGTTGATTAATGGCATATAAGCATAATACTTAATGCTTTTATAATCATTATGGTAAACATCAATGGGGGAGTTGACCAGGAATATTTCCTGGAGGATCGTAACTACACATGATCCAGATGTTTGTATCATTCTGACACCTCACCGAGCCACATCCAAGCCGGACCGAGTTACGCCAAACGACTTGAGTATAGTCATCGCACACAGTATTGCACGTATTGTTGTCATATGTGTAATCAAGCTTCTCTTGCATCCAATATCCAACCGCAACAGGCCCGCTCATATTAGAATCAGGATTATTCCCGACAATAATATTTTCGCCATAAGGTCCCCAAGAATGTGTTAGATCACAATCTTCGATTTTTTGGTTAGCAAAACTCTGTGCATAGGCTGCAAGAGTGTCGTTCCAAACCATTGGACCCACCCCTACTTCTGCTCGGGCTTTGTTGTGAGCCGCGAGCGTTTCTTGTGGCTTGACATCAACTCCTGGGTACCCTTTTTGAGGTTGAGCTAGGGTGACTCGAGCCAGGAAAAACACTAATGTGACTATGGTGATACTATAACAAAAAACTGACTTGTTCTTCATTTTTTTTTTCCTTGAAACTTTTTATTTTATGACTAATGTATATATATAAGTTGGATTGGTGGACTGGCTGCGAAGCAAGTTTAGTAAAGATAATCATTATTTGATTTTATTCTTTGACCCAAAAAATCATTAATTGATCTACTATAAGTTGTTAACAAATCTTTCAAAATTTTATATAGTTACTAATATATAGAGTATAGACATCAAAAGAAAATAAATGTGTAATAAGAAATCAACAAATTTGAACACAGTCTCAGTTCTATCTCGGAATTCAGCTAAGGTTCTACCTTTCGTAACATCAACCAACATAAAATAAAACATCATTGAGCAAAGGGCTTGAGAGGAGGAAGCCATTACACAAATTCTTATCTATTGTTCCATAATATTCAAACTCCCCTCTAATCTTTCTCTCAGAGAATTCATAGTTCTTCAAGAAAAAAAACAGGCTTAAAGAGTAAAGACTAAAATCAAAAAGCACAACTTAACTCATCTGTCTTACTGTCTACAAAAAAAACTACAACTTACAAGTCTTGAAACGAACAAAAACAAAATTCTATCAATCTCCATAAGCATTAGGATCACTATTAGGGTCATCTGCATATAAAAAAAATCACATTAGCTCGAGTCCTCAAATAAGAGAACATGCATAACATATAGTGGATAACATTTGTTTAACTCTTCAGCAGCCTTTTCAACAGTTCTCTCCGGTCATGATTGATGAATTCTCTCCCTTTTTGTGCCTGGACCGAGAAAAAAATATATACTACACTATAAAACACTGACTTGGATGAAAACAAGATATAATTTAAACAGTCCAATGTGTATCATACAGGGTCAGCAAAGTTACTCACAAACAGTGTCATTAGCTAGACTTAATAGACTACGAAGTAACGAAACTAAACTCTAGATAGGTGAAAAAGTTTATCAAGTTATCTTCAAATAATTATTGAATTACTCATATATAGAGTAGAGACATCAAACAAATCAAAAGAGGTATACTGTGGCTCTATGTACTCGTATTTCATAACTTACTATTAGTTTTCAATCGACGTGGCCATTATAATTATTAGTGATCGGTTTACTCTTGGTTTTGACCAACGATTTACAAAAAACCGAATCGGACAGGATATTGAATGGGGTGGGTCTTCAAGTGATGGCTCAACTTGATCGGACTGAGATGAAAAGAAGCTTTGGACTGAGAAAGAGTCTCAATTTGGTGACTCAAGTCAAGTGGCCAAAATCAAAAAGAAATCCAACCAAATAGGGTTAAAAACAACAGCGTATTCATCTTATAATGAAAGCTAACATTAATAATTTAATAGCCACTTTATTTCATACGAC
The DNA here is from genome assembly GCA_963854855.1 of Nasturtium officinale. Classification (NCBI taxonomy): domain Eukaryota; kingdom Viridiplantae; phylum Streptophyta; class Magnoliopsida; order Brassicales; family Brassicaceae; genus Nasturtium; species Nasturtium officinale. The sequence goes on along the minus strand of OY978507.1, from coordinate 3,847,934 downwards.
ATTACACGTGGTTTAGCCAAAACACTGGTCACTAGGAAGTGGACCAGGAACCGACCCATTATCCACGAACTGAAGACCAAACACCACAAGAATGGCTAGAACCGACAGATACGACAAGCCCTCCACAGCACCCAACAAACCAAACGGCCCATTAGGTAAACCCGACCCAGTTTTTGTCTTTGTGTATAGAGACCAACCCACGATACCAACCACCACCAAGTAGCTCACACCTTCCAACGCTCCGATTGAACCAGCCGGTCCTGGAGGTAAACCACAGCCCGTGGTCTTTAAAGTGTAGAGCGACCATCCAATAATTGGCGTCGACACTAAGCCACCGACTATAGCCGCCTTCTCCAGAACTCCTTCAGGCTTGGTATTATCTTTGGCCTTTGCTACGACCCTACCTGACGGCTTAACTGATCGCCGACTCAAATTTCCCTGGTGAAATGACGGTGGTAGAGAGGGAGAGATCGGAGATAGAAGAAGCATTTTAAGAGAGACAGAGAAAAGGTTTAGACTAAGAGAAAGATTGGGTTTTGAAGTCTCTCTCACCTAATAGACCACACAAAATAGCAAAACTTTCTCACCCGTTTGATCTTATAATGCTGATTTTGACCAATGATGATACGACATGTGTAAGTGTAATAGATGTAAAAACAAAAGACGATATAACTCAAAAGAATTATCCACATAAGCATCTTACAAAACCCTCTAAAAGAGAAACAAGGTCTCGAAACTCTCTCTTCCTTTGGTTCTTTTTTTGTGTTTTTGTTTCCCTCCATAAAGTGAGGTTTCTATAAGGGCGGTAAGCTGAGTAACCGTTATTTGAAAATCTACCAGCCTGACTATAACTGACATTTGAACAATTCAGATACAGCCGCCCCAATCCTGGAGGAACAGAGCTTCTTGTCCATTCAAAACTCATTAAACTAGCGACTCTAATTCTTGATATGTTTCATGTTCAACCTTCCTCATCATCAACACCATCATCATCATCATCATCATCTCGTTTTCTCTTTGGGCGAGATGATGATGGCAAAGTCTGGTCAGGGATGGGCAGGTCATCTTCAACTTCCTCTTCTTCATCTGAATCGTTGATGGGCTCCATGTCACTACCCACGGCATCATGACCTTCTACTTGAGAGACTGGTTGAACAAGGTACCCTTCACCAGATTCTTCGTCCTATCAAATTCATCAAATTTCCAGGTTAGAACTAAACATAAAAGCAGTATATACAGCAGAACTTTAAGCACGGAAGCGTTCCACCAACAAAAAAGATCAACATTGGCATTAGTTGTCTTCACATCACAACAGAGTTTACTGTAAAACTAAACTGATACAATATGCAGCAAACAAAACAATGCAAGTCATGACTGATTTCTAAACCAGTAGCATAATTCGAGACTATACTAAAGCCCCCACCTAACTATCCACTATCAATCAGCAAAGTTCTAACATCTATCTCTGGATAGCAACAGTATATTGAACCTAAGCACCAAAAATTTGACAAAATGAAGTGCAAAGTCTATCAAGAACCTATCTGCAGCAACTATAAACAGTAACAAGAAAAGGAAACAATTAGTGAAACAAAAACCAAAGCATCACACACATATATCAAAACATTGCATATGATTATAAGTACCAAGTATCTCACCTCCTCTTCACCATCATCATCTTCATCCCCAAACTCCACATCATACTCAACACCTTGGTCATCTTCCCCAGTCTCTCCATCACCATCTTCATCATCATCCCCTTGCTCATGTCCATCAATCTCTACAGCGTTCATCAACCGCCCTGTACTACCTGACCCACCAGGACCACGATCATAATTATCAACTTCCTCTTCATCCTCTTCTTCATCTTCTTCATCATCAACCCCATCTTCCTCATTATCACTATCTTCAATTTCATGCACTTCAACCACATCATTATCTTCCCCGACTTCCTCCTCATCAATCTCCTCACCAGACTCGCTATCATCCCCATATTCTTCCCTTTCCTCCCCATTTACAGCTTGTAGACTAAACCCATTAGGTCTGTAACTCGTCCCATTCACTCCAGCCGCTTGCTCCGACTCATCATCCTCTGCATCACTCTCTTCATCCTCATCAACATCAACAACACCATCTAACCTTTCACTATGCCCATTATTCATCCAAGGAGCCTCTGTTCTTTCATCTCCATCAACCTCACCACTTCCAGGATCCTCCTCATCACCTTCCTCCTCTTCTTCATCCTCCTCATCATCCTCATCTTCATCCTCATCATCAGACTCAGATCTCTCATTCCCTTGAGCATCAGTCTTATCTAAATACTTCAAAGTTTTAATCAACCCAAAAACCCTAGATTGATAATCCTTAACCCTAGTGACAGGACACTCATAGATATCAAGAGAAACAAGCTTCAACCGAGCTAAAGGAGCAAGATCCTCAACAAACTGAATCCGATTATTAGATAAATCCAAATCACGCAACAAATCAAGCCCAGCTTCAACAAGAAATTCCAAACCAACAGTGATACGATTATCAGATAAGATTAGCTTCTGTAAATTACCAAGTCTTGGAAACTGCTCCAAAGAAGAAACACCAATGTTAGCTACAGAGAGATGTTCAAGATTCTTAAACTTTTCTAGAAGACTAGGTGGTGGTAAACGTCCTTGAACACATTTCACAGCTCCATCAAGTGTAAGTGTTTTTGTAGCTAAATAATCTGTTTGACCATCTAAAGCTGCTTCAACAGCTTTTTCCCAAATCTCATCCATCAAAACCTAAACCCACCTTTTAAACCTCACAAAAATCGTACCTTTTACCTTCCAAGTAAATATCACAGAGATGAAGATTTCACAACAAAAAAGAGGTAAAAATAGGATAAAACAGAGGAAGCTTAAGGGAGGTGAGAGATGATTTAGAGGGTATGGAAATTGAGAAAAACCTTTCTTTTGGATTACTACTGTAACCCTAATTTGTACTGTCACAAACCAGTCGCCATTAAACCTTGTGAGGAAGATGAAAACCTAAATATTTGTTCTTTGTTTGGGTTCTTTTATTGATTTTGATAAAATGTTGGGGCGGGTTTGGAAAATAAGGATTGGGTCGTGTTGGTTTTGGAGAATTCTGTGTGAATTATTTAATGCCTTTGTAACGGTTGGATTTTATTGTTAGGATAGATGACGTGGATAAATGAAAGGTTTAGATTGAATAGTTTTGCGCATCTGGCCATCTTCGACACGTCTCTGTTATGTGCAACTAATAGTGGACCCTAGTGCTTGACATATTTACAAACACACCACTCTTTTTTTTTTTGTTCAAAGACGATAGTGGATGTCTTAGTTGTAGTTTGAAATTTAAACAAATAGTTCATTAGATATTTTTGTGTTTCTTTTAATTAAATATAATTATGTTCAATAATGGTTCTGTAAAGTTTACTAATCTTCATTTTTTTCATTATAACATAGAGAATCGTTGTAACTTTTCTACACATCTTTATTTGTCTATTAAAAGAAATTGTAGTACCAAGAAATAGCTTACGTAGTCAACACTTGAAATTACATATTTTTTGTGTTGGAAACTTTAGCAGTCTATAATTGGAACTAGAACCGATAACATCAGAAACAAAGAAAAGAAGAGAAAACCAAAAGGAAAAAAGAAAAGTCGTATTTTCAATAAATTGTTTAGAGAAGAAAGTAATTAATCCAACTGAAAGTCCCAAAACTTTGAAAAATCCTATTTTCCATCCATAAATATATTGATTATTGTTAAGTTGTACAGCTTCCATCCAACTCAAAATATATTGATTATTGTTAAGTTGTACAGTTTCATTCTAACTCAAAAACTATTGATTGATAATGAGTAGATTTATTCATATCTCTTATATATTAGTGTTAATTACTTTATTTATCCGATATAGGATTGTTTCTCGAAATGATGTTTCTTATCATTTTATCTTAAACCAAATCTCACTTTTCATAAGTTTTTTTTGTGCCACTCTACTCAGGTCAATAAGACTCTGATACCATGACAATGAGTGGATTGATCTATATTTTTTGTTGTATCCTAACAATTGTCAATTTTGCATTTTTTGTCAAATCAATTCACACAAGTAATTTCGATAAAATAACCATGAACACTATTTCGTTGAATGACACTATTAAAAGTTATTTGTTTTTTTATAAATGGCTATACTAGCTGGAAACTATGAGCCTTGGACACCACCATATAGTTTAGTCCTTTTGCCATGATACGAAACTGATCATCTCTCTTTGTTGCTATTAAGACTTGTACCATGTTCATTGTCATCTTTACCCTTATTTTAATATGCACATTTTCAAAGTTTATTTGTTTTGAAAGACCTTTTACGATCTGATACTTCTTTAATCGTTATAATTTGTGTTTCATAAAGCTTTGCTGTTTTTCAGAACTTTTTGAGATGGGACTGGTGGATATTGTATCGATCCTAATTTTAAGATACTTTGTTTTGTTAACTTGAAACATTTTTTTTTGTTATTGACACATTTCTGTTGTTGTTTATATTACCACTTTTGGAGATACACCCAACATCAATAAGAAAGTTGGGAGGACTAGGCGTGACTTTAAAAGCAATACAACAGAATAAAACGTAATAATAAAATACAAACTTTAATGGGCTCAGCATTGGATTAGAGATTTCGGCCCGATAGTGTCAGTGCTCTGTAATCTTTGGACAATCACTTTTTTTTTTTTAATTATCGCAAAGAGCGAAATTATTTGACTAACAGATAGTGCTAAAACTTTTATCTGTAGAAAATGGAATTTAAAGCTGGATTAACAGTGTTCTGAGGGACCCTGTTACGCTTAGAAGCTCATAAAAAATAAGAAAAAAAGGAAATAAAGTCAAAAATTAGCTTTTAATGGATATTGCATAAGAGTTGAATTTTATTTTATTTTAAATATCAAATACTACACCAACCCAATCTTATAGAAAAATAACATATCATGAGCAAGATGATAATTATTGTTTAAAAAGGTGTCATCTAGTTGGAGTTCTATCCAACGGGCGTGATGAAATACTACGACACACGTGTCAACATCTTAGAACGTCAAACACTTACGTAGGCGTATAACAAAATTACGTTTAGATTCATTGTAGAGATACTCAATAAAAGGTCAAAGTCAACATATATCGCGATCAATTACATTAAATGTGTAATAGCATTAGCATGATAATCAGAACACTGCAAAATTTTGATAACATCGATAGACGACAAAATAAACCGTAATTTCAAAATTGCGGTAAATGTTTTATCTTCTTATTTTGTCATTTATCGACAATAATGGTAATACTTTTTAACAGAGATGTTTGGTCCGACAATGGGACGGTGAAATCCTCCAATGTCTTCGCTTAAAGACAAATACCAATCTTTTTTCAACTTACCTCAAATCTTCATTTTTACTAGATTACAATTTCTTTCTTTTTTCCTCTACAATAACTTACCACATTATACTATATTCGAATTGCACTGTAACAACTACTATATATGTAAAATGATTATGACTAATATATCTGATATAACATATCATTGACATAAAACTACTTTATCTACGAACTTCATAATGTTTCTGAATAAATTAGATTATTAGTTCATAGAAAGAAAGCAAAGACAATGAGATTGATATTTTAATATTTATAATGCATGGGAGTCCAGAATCAGATATATATACTTGAAAACACTCGAACCCCACAAAGATCGACAAAATATTTCTTTTAGATGGCTCAAAAATGTTATTATTTACAAAACTTTCTAAAAAAATTTAAAATATCCAAAGTGCTGAAAAAGTTGAAAATCGACTCGAGAGAAAAAGAGAGAGAAGAGAGATTAAAGAAAAGGCTTCTTTGTCTCGGAAGAACCAAAAAAAGAAGAAGAAGAAGGTCGTAGTTTTGTTTCACACGACATCTCACAAGCCGCCTTATCTCGAAATCAGATAAACTCTCACTAGTCCAACGGAGTAACTCTCCGGTGAAATCTAAGCCGTTGGATCTGAGTAATAATCTTAATCTTTAGTAGACGTAGAAGTTTTTTTTTTTACTTCTGTTTAGTTTAGTTTGTAATTGTTGTCATCAGAAAAGGTAGGTAACCAAAAAGAAAGGATTTTTTTTTTTACGAAAATCAGATTGACTGGTAGCTGAAGAACAAAGGAGGAGAATTATAGAAGTAGAGAGAAAGTTAAAATAAAAGAAGAAGCAAAGTGTGTGAAAAAAGATAAACCCTAAAGGTTGAAACTTGGTTGACGTTAATGAGCTGAAATTTTTTTATTCATAAATGTTCATTTTTTCATTATATCTTTTTATTTGAAGAATCACTAAGAACCAAAAAAAAAAGAGAATTTTTATATTAAAGATGCTGGTGGATTTAGATAACTCCTCTAAAGTTACCGGTAAAGCAAGTGTTTCATCCACCGGGAATCAAAACCCACCTCTTATATCCACCGGAAAGAAGAAACGAAACCTTCCCGGCATGCCTGGTAACTTCAAAAATCTAAACTTTACTACTCAAAATCCTCTTTTTAATTTTGCTCTCTTTTTTTCAGATCCAGACTCAGAAGTTATAGCGTTATCACCAAAAACTTTGCTTGCAACAAACCGATTTGTTTGTGAAATCTGTAACAAAGGATTTCAAAGAGACCAGAATTTACAACTTCACCGTCGTGGTCATAATTTACCATGGAAACTTCGACAAAAGTCAAGTAAAGAAGTAAGGAAAAAAGTCTACGTTTGTCCTGAACTCGACTGTGTTCATCATGACCCTTCAAGAGCTTTAGGAGATCTCACCGGAATCAAGAAACACTTTTGTCGGAAACACGGTGAGAAGAAGTGGAAATGTGATAAATGTTCAAAGAAATACGCAGTTCAATCTGATTGGAAAGCTCACTCCAAGATTTGTGGTACTAAAGAGTATAAATGTGACTGTGGTACTCTGTTCTCTAGGTAAATTGTTTTGCTTTCTTTGATTCAAAACACACAAAATTCAATCAAAATTTTAATTGAGTTATTTTGTTTTTGCAGGAGGGATAGTTTTATAACGCATAGAGCTTTTTGTGATGCTTTGGCTGAAGAAAGTGCGAGAAGCCATAATCACCAAAGCAAGAAACAGAATCAAGATATTTTGACCCGGAAAAAACCGGTACCCGACCCGAATCATAAGGTTGCTCAGGTGGATACTGAGTCTGGTAAAATGAAATCTTCCTCGAATTTAACAATAAAGCAATCAGGTAAAAGTTCTAGATTGGGAAAATTTTAGTATTTTGGATCATTTTTTGTAGCTTTATTTTCTTGTTTTTAGCTGAAAATGAAGATGACAAAAGTAATCTCTGTTAGTTGTCGGTGATCTTGGAGTTTAGTAGATTTTTTTCTCTTCTTTTGTCTGTAGTGTTGTATTATTTTTATCTGTTACCTGATTAAGAACATAATTCGTTTGGTTGATTTAGTAATTGTTCAGTGGCTTATTGATTCTATATGATAAATAAAACGTAAATATGATTAATTTGCATTTCTTTTCTTTTTTTACAGTTGTTTCAATTGAAAAAGTACCAAACTTTATGTAAAAGACTAATGACCATTCTTGATTTTTTTTTTTTTTTTTTTTTTTTTTCAGAATCTCCTAAAAACCTTCCTGAAATCGTTCAAGAAGCTCTAAACCCAACCAGTTTAAATGTTACACATAATGGCGGTGGTTTTACAGGCTTATTTGAATCTTCCTCAGCTTCTCCGAGTATATATACAACATCTTCTTCTTCACCGAGTCTATTTGCGCCATCCTCATCCATTGAACCTATCTCTTTGGGTCTCTCAACAAGTCATGGATCATGCTTTCTCGGGTCAACCCGGTTTCAAGCTCAGCCCGCGATGTCAGCAACCGCATTACTTCAAAAAGCAGCACAAATGGGAGCAGCTTCTTCAGGAGGTTCATTGCTCTGCGGATTAGGGATAGTTTCATCAACTTCATCTTCTATGGATGCAATAGTCCCTCATGGGCTAGGATTGGGACTGCCTTGTGGTGGCAAAAGCAGCTCGGGTTTGAAAGAGCTTATGATGGGGAATTCATCCGTGTTTGGTCCGAAACAGACCACACTAGACTTTCTTGGATTAGATAGAGCGGTTGGTAACGGAAATGGTCCAAGTAGCGGACTATCCGCTCTAGTTCGAGCAAACAGCGGCATCGATATGGCCTCGACGTTTGGTTCAGGAGAGTTTTCAGGAAAAGATATTGGTAGAAGAAAGTTATAAGAGTAGACTAAGTTGATATATTTAACAGAGGTTGGGGTTTTAGATGTTTTTGTTTGTTCAATAGTCGTGTGAGTTGAAACTTCTATTTGAATCAAAAGGTTTAATATTAAATATTCTACATTTTTTTTTAACAAAGATACATCTTATTTCGTATTTTTTAACGCAACGCAAAGAAATCTTTAGTGACAATGAGTGATTCTGAATTTTGTGAAAAGTGCAATAAATAAAATTGTTTTTTCCTTTCGTTGTGTTAATCAAATACAAAGAGATAGTGACCTGTGGATAGATTCTACTTGCCAAGGCTGTCCACATCTGGTTTGAGACGTCACATTCAAAGAAAGATGTGTGAGTGTGATTCCTCGCCATCAGAACAGAGAGCACAAGAGGCAGGGACGTTCATGCCCCCTGTCTTAGCCGATCCCGAGTGTTGAGTCTGTCTTTGAAGACAAGCCACATGATGAAGGAGAAACGAGGGACATATTACTTGAACCAAACATCCTTTGCCCATTACACTAATGGTTCTCGAATCTGCTTCCACGTTGAAAAGAGGTGGAGAAATTTATAGAGACGAAAGGAACATTTTCTAATGCTATATGAATAGAGAAAATATAGGAGAGATAACTAACTAACACATTATCTCTTACCATATTTTATACTCCTTCTATTTTATTTCAAATGTTGCTTTATGTTTTTAATTTGTTTCATAATGTAGTTTTAGATATAAATTTGTAATTTTATCTTCTAATATTTAATATAATAACCAATAAATAAAAATGTTTAATATATTAATAAGAATTAAAAAGAGATTTACTAATTTCTTAATTTATATGTAAAAATCTTAAGCTACAACAGGAGGAGAGTAGTAGGCATGATGTATATAACCAAACCAAACTAAACCAAGAAATAATATTTTATAAGAATAAAACCGATAGTAATATTTTAATTGATTTTTGGTTTATTTTGGTTCGGATTATCAAAAAAAAACCCTAAAATAAAATCATATATAACAAAGCAACAGCCGCAACTAATCTTTGTTTTTCTCTCTCTTTTTGTTTATCGCCGACTGAAGAAGAGAGATCTACTACAATTGAGAGGCACTCTTGTAGAAAAATATGTGAAGATCTTAGGATTTCGCTTTGCACATGTCCAATTCTCCCTTTTCTCCAATCTATTATTATTCTTGTTTCCTTAGAAGTTCTCCATCTTCTACTTCTTCTTCCATAAACAAAATCTATGTGTTTGAGAAGAAAAAAAATATGCTTTTATCATTTTCTCATTATGCAATATAAATAAGAGATAATTGGGTGAGAGATGGTAAATCATACATTAATTAGGTGAAAGTTAATTGCAACATTTGAATCTGGATTTGAACCCCATTTCAGATAATTTTGTCTCATGCATTTCTCTCACTTCTTTGTCATATCATTTCATTCTCATTTAAATAGACATCATCATTTATTTTATATCTTTCTCCACCATTTATGTCTTTCTTCTTCAATGTGTTTTTGTTTCTTCTTCATTTTGTTTCTTGCCTTCTCCAATTATAGGAAAATAATAACCAACAAATATTAGTGGAAATCTGATGACAGTCTGGCAAAAACTCAACAAAAATCCGAAGAAATTTTGGTGATAACAAACTGGCTTGGCTCTCTATCTGTAAGTGTTATCTTTATTTTTTATCAAACATATTTTCTGTTTTTTATAATTTTCTTAAAATTACTGTTCATCATTTTTTTCATTTTTGATTGTGTCGGTCCTGTTGGACCTTGTCAGATATGTAATGTACTAATTAAATTGAATATCTATTTTTTCTTATAAAATCTAACATTTATATATTTAACAAATTATCTGTTTGTAACATGTTAAATGTTTTTGTACCATACAAATAGATTTTATAAATTAAAATTATTATAATACAATAAATATTTATATTATAAATTAATATTCTACCTGCAAATTAAATCTATAAATAATAATTATCTCAATATTTTACATACAGTAAAATAAAAATTTAAGGTTTATTTTAAAATTTCCTATGTTTTTGGTCCAATTTAGTTAATTCAAATCACTTAACTGAATAACTTAACTACTCAAGTTTAACCGGATTTATCATTTTTGAACCAAATTTTAGCAAAAAAAATAGTTAATTTGGTACAATCTAAATCATCCAAAATTTGTGATAACCAGATCAAATTGTAATTGTATCAATTAATTTTGATAGTTTTTCCAAGACCAAACTAACCGAGAAACCAAAATAACTGACTGATTCATTTTGAGTATCCCAAATACTCATGCGATCATGCCTACTTTATAGTTAGACTTTGAAAATGGACTGAAATGTGGGATTGGGAATAAAATTATATGACAGTAAAACCTTTATAAAATAATAATATTGAGAATAATGTATTTTATAAACAAAAATTAATTTATTATATTTATTAATTTATAGATATGAGATTTGAGTCAAAATATTAATTTGAGAACGAAAACATTATTAATCTAGGGAGATATTAGTTTATCGAGTATTAATTTCTAGAGGTTTCACTATTTTTATTTTATTTATTAGTTTTCAATTATAATTTATGCTAAATGTTAAACACTCAATCATTTAATGAGTTTTCTCATTTCTTTTTCATTTTGAATTAGTGTTTTTCTTGTAAGATTATTAAGCAAACATTTATGCTATTCCTTCTAAATGATAAAATACTTCAACTCGTTTATTGTGTATTTTTCCACTCTTTTCATTTTAATTTACAGTAATGAGTTTTTTTAATTTACATTAATTACAGCCATGAAATTTTTGTTGATAAATATCATCATTCATTGTGGTTTTAATCCTAGTAAATATGAATCATTACACATAATTTCTTGTAAATAGGGAAAATAATATTTTGGTGTCACTTGTGATTTTATAGAGAATATGTTGGTAACAACTGAGGTAAAACATCTGAAAAGTTGTTGATTTTAGAATAGCTAGAGAATAGGGTACAAATGGCTTGACGTATGAGGCTGACACTTAAAATGAATGCCTCCTAAGGTGTTAATATCTTGAGCTTAATCTTCCATTCTCGAAACATGTTTTTTGATATTAATATTTTGTTATGTTTCGAGAGTTGAAGATTTAGTTTGAGATGTTAATCACTTCGGAAGCTATTCATCTATAAAAGTTAGCCTCACATGTCATGTCACATGAAATCTATTATCTAGCAAATCCAAGATCTGCCACCTTTACTTGTTTGAGATCACTTATTACCATCATATTTCCTATACAAAATATGTCAAAATATTAAGATATGCATGATGTTCCACTGGAGCATATTTACTAGGCTTAACATCACAGTGAATGATGCAATTTGAGTCAAATACTTCATGGCCATAGAATATCCAAAGCAAAACTTAGTGACATTTTAATATCAAAAATATTTAATATTTGTAAAAGTACCACATTCTATGAGTTCAGTAACTATCATCATTTGTGGCTAAATTAAAGGTCCACAAATTGTAAATCATCAAATTATAACCATGTTAATTTTTCACTATTATAACATTAATATTGAAAATACCATAACGTATTTACCTTCACAATGTTATCATGTTTCATCCTAGATAGTAACATAACTTATTTTGACACTTTTTTTGTCATGTTTGCTTAAAGACGATGTTATACTTGTCTGCACTGCAATAATAACTTGGTGTTTGAATCTATAAATTATTATAGATAACAAATGAAAGTGTGGTTCTAGAGCTTTATTTTAATTTGTCTCACCCAAAAATGTTTTTTTCTATGCAAATTTTGATAAAAAAAATTATATTTTTATTCTTGTCATTTTTATGCATTAACCAATGAAAAAATCTTTAAAATATTTTTTTTAAAATCTTAATATGTTTGAAAGGTAAAATAAACAATTAATATAAAATAAAGGGAGAGGGAGTAGTTATTAGCAAGGAATTATATTCTTATGCCATTGGTGGTTTATATTCAACATCATATTAATTCACTCAAAATTCATGCGGAGCAGATCTAATTAAATGCATTTTGACATAAATTATGATCCTTAATTTTCCTCATGAAATTATACCAAAACTTCACCTACTGGTTCCGGATACTTTAAAACAAACCTTAAAATGAAAACTAGAAACAAATTTTTTGTTAGATTTCCTCAAACAAATTCGGTTGTTTGTTCAAATTTTAATTTCCCCCTTAAAAAATCTAAAAAAATGAGAAATCACCAAATTTTATTTGGAAAATGTAACAAGCAAAAACTCGTACAATGAGATATCAACCCCAAATTCTTCATTAACATTCTAAAGTGAAATTAGATCATAACAGATGAAAGAAATAAGGATGAAGTTCATCATATAAAAAATCTTACCAAGAGGGATAGATGAATCATACAGTAGTAGCTTCCATCTCCAATCATCCCTCTAAACAAAAAAAAGTTTGCGTTGAGAAGCAATTATTTGATGAGATTGAAATCAAATTGTTGGGAGGAATCATTGCCATTTTAGCTGGATGATGAATTGTTTAAAAAAAAAGATAAAGTTTGGTAAAACATTGAAGATGAAAAAGTAAAAAATCATTATATCTTTATTTGTCAGTTAACTATTGTAAACATATCATAAATATATATCATTTAGAAGGTTGAAATGAAATACTCTACTTCATGCTTATTTTTAATGCTCTAAAACCATTTCCTAAACATTTACTTGTATACTCTTATAAGTAATTTTATATAATTAATATATTTGGTTAATAACATAAAACTATTATTAATTCAATTATATTATTTAAAATAAAATCTGTTATTTTATCAAATATAAATGATATATATAGATATATATCTTTATGTTAAATTTGAGATTTTAACAAATATTGACAATTAATTAAAATTTATTCATTCACTATACTTAAAATTCAATATAAAATATAGTAAATAAATAATATATATATATAATTAATTTATTTATATACATTTTCTATTTTTAAGTTTTAGTTAAAATAATATGTTAATAAATTTATAATTTAGATATAAAATATTATATGCATATTAATAGAATATACATATATGAGTATATAATAATATTGTATTGAATCATATATATTAAAGGATGCTAACTCTCCCCAAATATACAATATACATATATATGAATATATAAAAATATTGTATTAAAATCATATATAGTAAAATATGCTAATTCTCTCCAGTTTTGAGACAGTAGGACAACTGAATGATTGATATGAATGCATATATTATTTTATGTAGTTTATATGAAGTTTGTTTTTGCTCACATTCTCTCATGATAATTTTTGTACAAGAAAAATCATGTCAATATAAGCGGGTATTATAAGAATTAGAAAACAGTGCTGGTATTGTCAGAATTAGATAACCGTGACTGTCATATGTTTTGGAAAAAATATTACATAATTAATTATTAATTTTTTTATTTTTTTATTTTGGAGTTTAAATATTTGTAACTATAATGCATTTAACAATATCAATATGTGTCATGTCTGCCTGGGCACTCTGTTCGGGTATTTCGGTTCGGTTCGGTTCGGTCGGAACCGAAATTTCGGTTTAAGGATTTAATTCGGTTATAATTCATAACCGATTGGTATAGATTTTAATTTTATTCGGTTATCGGTTTGGTTCGGTTCGGATGACTATAACCGATCGGTTTTTTCGGGTAAGAGTAACACCCTATAAATATATCAAACCCTATTTTCTTTTTCTTCTCTTACGGCTTCTCCTTCTTTCCTCCTTTCTTCTTTCTTCTTTCTCCTTCTTCTCACGATCTTCTCCTTTTCTTCTTCCCTTCCTACAATCTTCTCTTTCTTCTTTCTTATTTCTTCTCCTTTTTTCTTCAATCTTCTCTTTCTTCTTTCTTATTTCTTATTTCTTATTTCTTATTTCTTATTTCTTATTTCTTCTCCTTTAAGATGATGCTTCCACGGGCTTATTTCGGATCTCCTTTTTCTGATGCATTTTCCGGCCGTAGAAACAACATCAGACACGGTCTCCAGCCGCAGCCTCCACGATGTCGGCTGTAAAAGCAGCATCCATCAGCCGCAGCCTAATTTTTATTATTTGGGTTTAACCCTAATTTTTTTTATTGTTTGGGCTTCATGGCCCATAATTATTTTTTGTTGTTGGGTGTATTTTTACTTGTTTGTAATTTACTATAGGTTAAGTTAGCCTGTTATTATTATTGGGCTTTTCTGTATTAAAAATCCAAAATATAAAAGATTCGGTTATTTTTCGGAACACTTTTAAAATTCAAGAACCGACCCGAAAAACCAGATGACCGAACCGATCCGAACCAAATTAGAATTCGGTTCAATTCGGTAGAATTTTAAATAATCTAAAAAACCGAAAATCCGAAAACCCAAACCGAAAAACCCGATAAAACCGGATGCCCAGGGCTAGAACTGTCATGTGTAGCTATGTAACGTTGTTCCCCTAGTATTGTCTTAACGTCTAAGATGTGCTCACTAAATCTCATATATAAATTCTTATATGACTTTTACATGGTTTCTACTTTACTTTGTTTCAGAATCTTGTATGATATTTTTTACTAATTTTTTATACTATGAATTTGATTATGAAATCCGTGAGTATGAGCGAGTATTAGTTTTATATGTATAAATAGATATATAAAATATTTTGTATAGTTTTATATTTAATCATTCACAATTCTATCAATTAGTTCAATCAAACTGCTCTATGCTGCTTGACAATGCATTGGAGCTTTCATTTTGAAGATCATACGTGTCTAGGGCCGGTTCAACGAAAAAAAAATTAGGCTCTTTTGTTTTATACAATATTATTAAAAACAATAACACAAATAAGTCATAAATTTTACTGTTAAAATTATTATAATTTGCGTAATCATAGTAATAATTATTTACATAACTAATGGAAGTACTAAATATCTAATTCAATTTATTGATAATTATCCAAGTGATGTTATACCTTACAAAATTATAATATAAAATTCTTAATAATCGATCGAAACAAAATTTTACCATTATAATTAAATTTAATATATATAATCTGATAATTAATACCTTCAAAATTTAAAATAAGAAAAAGAAATCGACTTAAAATAAAAAATATGACTAGCTTTAATTCTTTTCTATAATTTAACTTTAAAATTCATTAATAACATACTTAAATTTCTATTTTATTAATTAAGACATACAACTATAATTAAATGTCTAATAAAATTAATCTTATTAGTTTTAAATTTAATTTAAAATGCTTAAAACTAGTAAAACAAATGTCTAAAACTTTTAAAACAAATGCCCAAAACTATTAAAAAAAATGCCCAAAATTTTTTAATGCTCTAATCCCATATCTATTTTTTAATGCTTTGGGCCGGACCTGTACGTGAGTGGGAATGATGACTGAAAGGAGAAGTGAGGGGAATTGTTTAGATCTATTTATATTAGTGCGGTTCAATTTTTATTTTTTGGCAAGCATGAGGACCAAACCCTCGACCTTTACATGTTTTATGCATGCCAATTATCAATTGATCCCACAACCATCTTCGAGTATAACCCAAATATTTATATTTACAAACCTTTTTTAATGTTTTCGAGTTTACCAAAACACATAATTTTCAATTGGGAGAAGTTAATCTCATATAGGGTTTCAAATTCGAATACAACTCCAAAAAAACTAAATTTAATGAAAGATAATTTGCCATATTTTATGTGACTAAAAATATATATGTTTTTGAGACCTCATTTGCTTTGTCTAAGGTTGAAACAAATATCATTCTGAAGTTCATTAACAGTTAAGTATTTTAAAACTTTTAGAAATGAATTGATTTAGGAAATTTATCTGTCTCAAAATAAAATATTTTAATTTTGCATTAGGAAATAATTTAATACTAAAGTCACAATGAAAATTATATTCAGCTTTCAAACCAAAAACTCAAGCTAAAATCCGACCTCTGTGAATAAAAACCGTGTCGTCCTATGAGTCATGGATTATGCAAATCTAAACCCCTAGCCTGATTACATAATATTGAGATAGTATAACCTAATTACACGGCTACATGAAGACACACAAAAAAAATTGTATACATTAAGAAATAATTTCTGCAAACCCAAACCTTCATGGGCACTTTTCCAAGTTTAAATATATGCATAAGAAAATTTTCCACAAAAATAAAATACGTAACTTAAAACGCATTTGAGTTCGTCAATATTAAAAAATTCTAAGCATGAGGGAGAAATGAAACACAGTCCCTTTGTAGTCGATGGCTAAATTTTTTATTTACTTAAACAAATATATTGTTATTACTTAAAAATACTTCCTTCCTTTAAAAATAAGTATTGTCTTAGAACTAGTTTTATTTTAACTTATTTTTGTTCTAAATTAAGTGTTTTTTGTATTTTCAATATTTTTTTTTGTTTTTTTTTGTTTTGTTCCTATTAATATAATGCATAGATCAATAGAAATCTTATATAATTTATTAATAAATGATAAAATAAAATTAATGGTTTTCCAATATTTGATATGTAGACAAAATCTCTTAACGACAATTAAATAAAGAGATGGATTATTACTTAACACTATTTACGTTTCGGATTTAAAATGTTAAATTTACCAAAAGCGACGTGAGATGAATCCAGTAGTTACTCTACAAGTCTAGAACGATACAGTTTTCTGTAATTGTTTTATGAAGTTTCCATGGAATTTAAGAAGAATAGGACTGCATTGGCTTTAAACCATTTTCTTATAACAACAACAACAAGAAAATAAGAAGAAAACAAACAAAAACACTGACGGAATTTTTTTTTTTTCACTGAGGGAATCTTAATTCCTACCAATATTATAGGGTTTAATCTCGAAAGAAGCTAAAAATCCCAATTCTTTCAAAACCTAATGGAAAGAAAGTAAAAAAAAGTTGATCATGGCTTGCAAGAAGACTGACAGATTTTGAAGCAAGAAAGTATCATATTCACCACTTTCTTCTTCATCTTCTCTTTAGGTTTCTTCACCTTGCAAATAGACTCTCGAATCAGAAAAGTGCTCCCTGAATCTTTTGCTGCATCCTCACTAGTTTCCTTTTCTAATAGTGTTGTACCACTACTAGTCTCTGAGCACAAGCTGCTTAGCAAGTTATTCAGTAAGACAGCAATTTCCTTAAACTCTGGACGCACGTTCGGGTCCTCTGCCCAGCAAGATTCAATGATGGACGCAGCTTCATCCGGAATATTGCTAAGACTTGGTCTTTTACCCTGTATAGAAAAAAAAGATCCTTGGTGACAAAAAAAAAAAAGAAGATCCAACACTTCAAAATTTTCTTCCTTTAAAGTCAAAAATTTTGATTTATAATTTTACCTTTCCGACAAAATATGGAATAGAAATGAGAGGGGTGATCTCACTGTATGGTATTTTGTGAGTAAGCAACTCCCAAAACACTAACGCAAAGCTGTAAACATCAACTTTGTGATCATAATGCTTCTTCTCCCCCCTTCTAAGAGATTCACGGCTAAATGCCTGTGGATACAAATCAAAAAAACTTTTAATTAGATATATATATGTTTCGAGTTGAATATATATTAAGATTAAAAGAATCACCTCGGGGGCCATCCATCGGTAAGTGCCAACTTCACAAGTCATGTCACCTGAAATTTCTTCTTTGGCTAATCCAAAATTTGCCAACTTCAAATGTTTCAAATCGTTTGTTACCATCATATTTCCTATAGAAACAAAGAGACACCAAAATATTAATTAGTTTCTCAATTTACAAAACATATGTGATATATGTAATTGAGCATATATACTTACGTGGGTTAAGATCACGGTGAATAATGCCGTTTGAATGCAAGAACTCCATGGCTCGAGCAATATCTAAAGCAAAGCTTATGGACGTCTTTAGATCAAGAGGGATTGGCTGAGATTCCCACAAGAACCTCCGAAGAGTTATGCCTCCAAGGAGTTCGGTAACAACCATAATTTGTGGCTCGATGCAAGCTCCCAGAAACTGTAAATCATCATCAAATAAGTTACTCACTGATCATTATTATAATAAAATATTGAAAACATCAAAATATTTGTTTGTTTTGTTCTTTTTTTTTACCTTCACTATGTTATCATGTTTCATCGTCGATAGTAACAAGATTTCAGTTTGGAAGTTCTTTTTCTCGTCTACGCTTACAAAAGATTTTCTGCTTGGGTCCACCATCTTTATCGCCACAGGAACTTGGTTTTTGAATCTATAAACCATTAGAGAGAATCTACTCTTATGATAAAGATTAAGATTAACAACAAAATGAAACCAGACCAAAGAAACGAGAAATCACCAAATTTTGTAAGAAACCCTAACACACACAAAAAAACAAAAAAATAATTAAATAATTCTAGTGCAGTTCGATTCTAATAAGCAAAAAAAAAAAAAACAATCCTTAGAATTCATAAGCTGTATATTCGAGCCCCAATTCTTTAGGAACATCTTAATTGGAAGATTAATTAAACGAACTAGCAGAACCAAAAAAAAAATACTTTACACCATAAAAAAGAACAAAAAATACTTTAACTGAATAATCTAATAAATAATATTAAAAAAATCTTAGTAAGAGATTAAAGAGAGATGAAACATACAGTCCTTCGTAGACGATGAAGGAGCCTCCATCAACAATCATCTCTCCTATTACGATGTCGTTTGCGTCGAGTAGCAATTCACTGTTGATACTGAAATCGAATCTGCAGTTATCAGACTCTTTGGCATCTGACTGAAACGATGACATCAACACAGCGTAGTTTGAGTAAAGCTTCATCCCCGAAGTAATAGTCATTGATTGTTGGTGTTTTGCTGGTATATTTGAGCTTTCGTTTTCGGTGAGTGCAAGTGATAGAGTGAGGAGATGAGCGATAGAGCAAAGAGTTTTCAGAGGCGTTTTTTATATTACTGCAAAGTTAAGGGATATTTCTGTACTTTTGAATAAACATGGATGGTCTCGTGAGAGTGCAAAAAATGATTTTATTTTATGGATTAGTATTGAGAGTTATAACTCATTAAATTAAAAATGGGGAAAAACTCATTGAATGGGTTGAAGTGTTGAGCAATTAGCATGAGTCACATGACAATTTTCCTTATTATCTAATATTTTAGGTATTTTATCTTTCCTTTTAATTTTCATATTTCCGTTTTATATGTGGACCCTATATATGCATGCATATGCACTCGTTTGGATTTTATATGCATATATGGAGTGTACCAATGGCAGCAACGAGAGTAAACACTACATTAAATTATTAAAATTTTAAAATATAAATTAGTGTAAATGGTTTTTTAATGAAATGATTTTTTTTTTTGAAAATTGTTAGTATCAACCCAGTTTGAATAATGAAAATGGTTAAAAAAAATCAACCCGTTTTAAATAGATAAATAACCATGCTGTTAGTTAATATGTTGATGATATAACTCATTTTTCAACCAGCTTTATGTATCAGTTAATCCTCTCTTTCATTTAAAGGAAAAATATCTCCAAAGAACTCATTTTCAACTTTTCCTTTCATTTAAGAAAATTTTCCTTGAATAACTTATTTTCGGTTACTTTTATTGAGTATATTGTAGATTGTCTACCACATAGATCTAGCTCAAGATAATTTTCCATATTTTATTTGAGTAAAATAGATTTGTTTGTGAGACCACATTTGCTTTCTCTAAGGATCATCCATAAGTTCGTTAACAGTTAAGTATTTCTGAATTTTATATTTGGGATTTCTATAATTTCTATAAAACTTTTGATAAGTTAAGAAATATGTCTATCCTAATATCTCAAAATGGAACATTATAATCTAAATAAACATAAATTAAAGTATTTTTCACTTAGGTGTGAATGCCGTTTACTTTTACTTATAAAAAATCTACAGTTTGTATTCATAAAAACATACAATCATATTATATACTTCTCTAGTTTTGTTTATAGTTTCTTATAAAAAAAATGATTTTCAACCTTTCTATGTCATACAAGGCGCTAGAGGACTACACGTCAACGTACGACGGAGCCGGAGACTTGGTGGAGTGCATAAATCCCACAACCATGGAAACGTACTACATTTTGTATATTTCGGAAGAGTATTGATTTTATATATCTTGGAATAGTTAAGATTTTAACATCTACCAAACTATGCATGAGAAGCTAATAGCTATAGTTAGTGAACGAAGAAAATGAGCAAACTGATTTAGAGCTACTCCGTGTAATATTACTATCCCAAATACATTAAACTTCCGTATGAAATTACAATAAAAATAAAAAATAAAAAATAAAAAATTTTACATAGAAAAAATAAAACTGTCACACTGTAGGAGCTTCAAAGAATTCAGGGATGAGATTATCAATCTCGTCCCTCTTCATCATATATACTTTGTTCACAGTACAATTCTTGTATTAGGTTTGTAGTTCTTTATTCCTATTTTCTGCATTTTACTTTACAAATTCATCACGTTCTTCAGCGTCCCATTCCTAGCCCAAAAGATAATGAATCGTTGAGTGAGTTAAAAAATGCAGAATAATAGAACGAGCCTTGGGCTGATTCTCATTGGGCTTAATGGGCTGATTCTCATTGGGCTTCATGGGCCATATTCCGTTTGCAAAATCCAACACCAACAAACAGTCACTCGGTTACATGTATAGTATATAGAGTTTTAAAAATCGAAACAGAGCAGAAGGAGACAAATATTTGTAGAATCATAGTTTAAGCACTTAATATAGGAGAATATTTAAAATATTTAATATAGGAGAATATTTAAAATTAACGATACATAGTATATATATACCAACTAAAAGTCCAAAACACAGATACTGCGTATATTCCCCGGTGGACAATACATAATAAATAATTAATAAAGTGAATGATTCGGTAAGGGTTTGAATTTTGTTTTCAGGATATTTTTTGGAAATAAATATTTGTAACACACTGACGCAAAAAAAACAATAACTGTAACACACATCATCATTTTAAATGATTGAAATATTTATATGAAACCATATGTTTAAATAAACCCATCGGCTTTTTAAAATGCTCACTTTTCGGTGAAAAATAATGAAACAATTTGTGTCCCAAAAATGTCGGAGGTAGATAACTGTCACGTTCGAACTAATGTGTCATTTCTTTCTTTCTTAATCTCAGCTCCAATTAGATTAAATATTCCCTAATTAACCATATTAAAATATATATTCCTCAATAAATAATTGGATGAAAAAATACTTTAATATTTAAAAAGTGTTAGCTTTCTTCTAGATTGATAGTGTGTTATTTGTTTCTTATTCATCTCAGTTCCAACTAAAAATAAAAATTTCTTCAAAAATCAAAGATTCTCTAATAAATTATAAATAACATATAGAGATTTTAAAAGTCGGATGAAAAAATCAGTATAAGACAAAATTGAGCTACTCCCATTTTGTTGCTTTTAGATCGATAATGTGTCAACTAGATGTGAAGTTTAGTAGTATTATATTGTCATATTGATTACCTAATGACATTAGTAATGATTAGCTGATTAAGAAATCTCAATATGTAACTAAAATAATTACCATCACCATAATGATCTTGTACATCATCAGATTCCTGTACGAAAGTTTTTTAAATCAACTTTACAGATTGACGTCAAGTATTAAATCATTCTCAACATTATGTTAAATAACGGGTTAAAATGGTGTTTACTGTTTCAGTAGGAGCTGTTACACCAGGTGGTAAAGGGGATCTATGCTTATTTTCAACTTTCCCAAGCATTTTGTTGTTTATGTTTATTACGTTTTTTCTATGCTAAAAAAAACCATCAAATTATTTAAAATTTATAAATTTGACACTCAACTAAAAACTCTACAAATGGATCTTCTCAATTTGAAAGTCATCCGCAATATATCTTCGGCCTGTATTACCAATAGAACTTCTGTCTTACTCTGTTATCAAATGAGGTATTGCATAAAACGATATTATTTTTAAATAAACTATCCAATGTTTTTCTGTAAAATAATATAAATTTTATTTGTTTTCATAAAAACATCATGATTTTTATTGTTACATATTAATTTTACAATTGGAAAAAATAAATTGAAATAACTGGATTTCATAAAATTATAATACTCATCTTGATGATAAATAATTGAAATCCAGAAACTCCAAAACCTTTTTTGTAATCTACATCGACATATATCAATAATTAGCAAATTAGAAGAAAATTTTACACCTATAAAAGTACCCAGACAAAAAATGTCAAGAGATTCAATTTACTTTAATCAATTACGCCAAGATATTATGTTAAAAATACCCAGAAATTGCATAATCAAAACAAACTGAGAATCAAAGTAGATGATGATGAGTCCTCTGCTTCAATCAGAACCGAGATGGAATCCTAGATTCAATGTCCACCATTCTACTGGTATTTTAAGATTCAATCTCCATTTTAGATACAGATTCAAAAAATTTGGTTGTGGTTTTTGTTTTAAGTTTCATTGAATGATACATACCATGATGATTTAGATAATAGAGAAAAGGAATCTTCAGAGGGAAACGTTTGTGAAATCGTATATCTAGTTCTTGAACACTTCTTGAGTTTTGAAAATGATATGCCATTGATATATGTGATCTAACCCTAATTCATTGAAGAAAAAAAAAAGAAAAAAAAACAACGTCATATTTAAGAAAAAAATGTTTGAAGACATGTTGCAGCAAAGCCGGAATTTTTTTTTTTTTTTCTGTTGAGACAACGATGTCTATATCGAATTTATGATAGAAATTCAAGAATCTAAATTGATTTTAATTTCATTTTAGTTTGAGCAAGAGATGAACTGAAAAAAATCCTAATTTTTTCTCAATTGATTCATGATGACTAGAAAATCATATTGTTTTGCCCATACCAAAATGAAAAATTACGATGAAACAATGTGTAGTTTTGGAGTTCAAAAATTACGATCATATTGAAATTTTTGTCGCTTCTAACAGAGTAAGATGGAGGCCACTTCGACAATATATGGATAGACTTTATCGTGGGTGAAATTGACTTGCACATGTTTTATGTAAGTATTAAATTTGTAAACTTTAATTAGTTGGATGGTTTTTTAGCAGAAATAACCGAACAAAAAAGATCTGATTATACAAATTTAACACCGATTATATATTTATACAGTGTAAATACATTAGTGACCCTTATTAGAAAGAAAACAATAGTGATACACTCATAACAACTGGCGTTGACAAAACAAACAGCATGCGTGTGGCATCAGTCGGATATTCCTAAAACAGTAAAACGACACGCAGTTTAAGAAAGTAAATACTATTAACGGTAACCCTTCCTATGCACCACGTGACATGCACCCGACACGGTCCGAAAGATGCTCGCCTTCCTCGGCGATTCTTGAAAGCGATTCATACGCCGTTCCGCCGTCGCAACTCAGTGACTTCTCCGCCGTGTCTCTTAGCTTCTTCACCTTCTTTCTCATCTCACAGCCATCCTTCTCCACCATGATCCTTTTCACCAACGTCTCGATCTCCATCCTCGAGATCACTCCCTCCGACGGCAACTTCTCTGATCGGACGGCGATTCCAAGCTCCTCGTAGAGCAGTGTCGCGTTCATCATCTGCTCCGCGAAAAGCGGCCAAGCGATCATCGGAACACCACTAACAACACTTTCAAGAATCGAATTCCAACCGCAGTGGGTTAAAAACCCACCAACGGCTTGATGGGCAAGGATCTCGGCTTGCGGGGCCCACGAGAGAACCGTGAGTCCTCTCTCGTGAGTCCGGCTAACGAATCCTTTTGGTAGATAATCCGGTGTACCGTCTCGTATTTCACCACTATTAACCGAGAAATACGCGCTGCAAGCCGAACCGTCTACCGGCGGTCGGACCACCCAAACGAACCGTTGCTGACTCAGCTCAAGCCCCCAAGCTAATTCAGTTAGCTGTTTAGCCGAGAGAGAGCCGCCGCTTCCGAATGAAATGTAAAGTACTGACTCGTCCGATTGTTTGTTTAACCACTCAAAAACCGGATGATTAGTTTTAGATGGATCAACCGGTCTACACAAAGGACCAATTGGATAAACCGGTACACGAGCAATCGCACCCAAAAGCTTTGGATCTTGAAGAGATTTCAAAGTTATGGGCTCTATACCATCCCAAGTATTTACAATAATACCATCAGCCGTTGGGAAAACTAAACCGAAAGGAACAAATTCCCTGTATATTTGGGTGGTCGGGTCAAGAAATGTTTCAAGTGTATCCTCAAACCGAACCGGTTCACAACCAGGCATAGCCAAAGGTTTCTTCTTGATTGTATGTTCTTCTTCCACGTCTTTTTTCACCGTTGGAAAATACAGAATCACGGCGAGAAAACGTGCGTTTGAAGCGACGAAGATATAAGTTAACATGTTGAACTCATCACCGAGCCGTAACGCGTCCATGCCAAACAAGTCTACGATCAGAGCCGTTGGTTTGTGTTGCATCTCCGCGATCTTTGATCGGAGGATAGGAATGGTTTCACGCATCATGACCAAGAGCTTGATCCCAAAAATGGCTGATGGGTCTACTAAGCCAGAAATGTCCGGAGATGGGAGGCCGATGACCTCGAGAAGGGTCGTGTCACAGCCTGGTGAGTTGAGGAACATGGATTGAGCTGAGGCTGCGTCGGCTTCAAGAACAAATATGGTGACGTGGAAGCCGTGGGATCCAGCTAAGCGTTTTCCGAGCTCGATCACTGGGATGACGTGGCCCATTCCTGGACTAGCGAACATGGCCGCATGGGGTTTTGTAATCTTCATAGCTTCGAAATATGAATGTTGGCTTTTTTTCTTCTTCTTTTTTTTTTTTTGTTATTGTTGTGTCGGTTACTTTCCGATAGCTGCAAGTGAGTTAGAATTTATAGAATCAGAACTCGTTAAAATGTTTGTAAATAAATTAAAAGTCTTATCTACCGCTTTGGGTTTTTTATAAATATTTTGAACATCATCTTCGACGCTTTAATTTTTTTTAAGACAAGAAGAAAACTAATAAATATAAATATGCAGGTGTAACTGTACGTATCTCAGTGGTATGTAGAAGAGATTTCTTATAAATTTATATTGAAAGTAATTAACCATGTCAGTCGTTCGCGTGAATTAGTGAAACAATTTTTGTTTAATGCATCGACCAGAGTTCAATAATCGCCACAATGCTTTATATATATTACGAAAGTCTCTTGATTGTTTTGATATATATTTAATATATAATTGTGATGTAAGTTATTATTTTTTCTTTTTTTTATTATTTGCTTATGTAATATAATTTAATTTTCTTTTTATATTTATAATTTTTTGTTATTTTTTTGGTATATGTGTTATCTCTTAGCCCCTGAAGATTTCTTGAACATTGGGTAGGATACACATATCAGCGTCGGAGTTTCATATATAACGATCCCAGATCGGATGCTATAGACGAGCTAGTCAACTCAGCCACCGTTCGCTCTAGTTACAAATCTATTTTCTATAACCTTTTTAGTTCTTATGTGTTTCTAGAACATTGAACTATATTGTCTATTATTCACAGTTTTGTGGAAGCCAAAATCTGTATCAGTCAAAACTCAAAAGCCATAAATTCCAAATTTACTTCTTATTATATAAATTTGCGTAGAGACATATAGTGTTATCGCCGGCTACGAATTTTCAGCTCTTCAATTATTGAAGACATTGACAGGAATTAAACAATAGGGAGTAATATTTACTGTGTATCGTAATACTAGTTAACATTTTTTTTTGTTGGCAAATACGTATTAACTCGTGTTCTCAACTATATCCCACATAGGATTAAAACTAATTACCAGTCCATATTAATGCTTACCCTACGTCTAATATATCATTTACTCGTAAACCTATGTGAGATTTGTAAAAATCTGTGATCCAGTGACTTGAATCATATAGTTTACGAATTATAAAATTTAACTAATTAGTAATTACTGTTAGCTAACGAATCCAATTTCTTTCTTCATTTTTTTACGGATGATTATTTTATGATTACGTACAGTAGATACAAAAAAAAGAAATGTCTAGTAGATTCATAAATGCCAATGAAAAAGAAATACATGTGCTGTGACTGTGAAGAAGGTATGTTTATTTAAGAATACTTTGTTTTCGTTTAATGTCATCAGGTCTTGTGTTAATAACTTGACCAACACAAGATATGTATCCTAAATGTGTTAAGTTTTCTGGATTGTGTTCCCCAGGAGACAATAGACTTACCAATTACCCACCTAGACGGCTACACCTCGTCATATAGCTTTGGCCCATTCTGGTCTACTAAAAGACATATTTTGAGCCCATTGAAATGGAAAACAAAATAACATACATCCTTTTTGTCTTTTTGCTAAAATCATTTACACATTATTTAAGAAATATGGATATCCAACCCAAATTGGTAGTGATTGTGGAACCAAATTATGTATAAAATACACCAATACGAAAATGACTCAAACAATAATATTCATTTCAATTTTGCTTACATATGTATAAGTATAATTGTTCACAAAAAAATCGAACCAGAATTAAGAAAACAAAAGCTGAATTAAAACAAGAATATACTACAACAAAGCTAAAAACTAATTTTCCATGAAACGAAGAGGGTCTCTGGTTTCAATATTTTTGGACATATAGAGTAAAATAAATAAACTGAAAAAGAAAAATCAAAATCGAATTGGACGATCCTGATCCTATAGGATGTCTCAATGTCTCATACATATCACTTATTCATACATATAATTTTACAAAAGAAAACTATTTTCTTAAACATACTCCAACAAAAGGCTGATATAACACCTTTACAAAAATATCAGTCTCATTCAAACCTTTATATTTTCCCGTTAAAACGTGTAAAGGGACAGAAGTCTCAGAATACATGAACCAACCAACCTTTCATGTTTATGGCAAAACATCAATTGTCCAACAATAAAAATCAGAGTCACGTAACCATAATTCATTCTAGTTTTTGTTTTGTCGATGAATTTCCTTAAAATAAAATAAAATTTATAGGTGCACTGAAAATGGTGTGATAGGTATTGAAAAGTCACGCGTGATCACATTCACATGACCCCATTAACACATGGTGAATGGTCCCTCTCACTATCGCACACTTGCAAATTTTTCATTATCCACCATTACATTTTCTAAAAGGTTACAAAATGAAAACTTAGATTTCCGAAATGAAGCATTTGATAAAAATAATAATAATAATAATAATAATAATAACTGTACAAATAGACTAGACCAAGACGAAGATCAGGATCATCCTATTAGCTAAGGTTAAACCGGAAAGATGTTGTTATCGAACCGATTCCAATCCTAACAGTTTGAAATTACGATATTACCCCTCTTAACCACGTCCTTTGGTGACACCTAACGTCAGTTCCAAGTCATCAATACCAACATCGTGAATCTTCTCACCTTCCCATGGCTTCACCGACACGTCTCCTCCGCCGTAAACGTTCTTTTTGATGAGGTTAAAAGTCGGCGACGGAGGACATGTCTGAGAAACGTTTACCGATTGAAAACTAGCCCACCGACCTGAATCAACCGTCGAGACATCAGATTCATCACATTCTGGAATCGATGTGTAGTGGTGGAGACGCCGTGTTGGGCTTGCCGGAGCTGAGATTGGGAAATTAATACTTTGCCTTTTGGGAAGTCTTGGATTTGAGCCTCTAGGAGAAGAAATCGGAGGTGTGACCGGAGCACTATTTGAAATGCGGAGAGGAGCGAGATTTCCCGATGAAGCCAGGTTTTGGAGATAAGGAATGAGGTAAGTCGAGGATTGATTCGGGTCAAACCGGTTAGGGATGTGCTCGAACCGGGTTGGGCTTGGATAAGACGATGAGGATGGGCTAGCTTGATACGACGGAATTGGGCTTTGAAAGGCTGATGATTGTGGACTAAGTTGGATTGATGAACACGCGCTCACGCGCGGCGGTGTTGCTTCTGTTGGTCGGGAACCCTGTCGGAAAAAGTTTCACTTCAATGTCTGAAAATTATTTTATCTTATTTATTTTTTAACGAAAATGAAGTTGAAGATGAAACCTTTCGATAAGTGGTGCCATCTTCAAGAACGATCCAACCAGCTTCGAGACAAAGTGCTTTAAGAACTTCATTGTTGTCACAGTGTTTAGGAAGTTTATAATTGCCCTGAGACCTAAGACCTGTGAAGATCTTAGCAGCTATGGCTCTTCTCTTTCTTTCTCTTCTCTTATTGTTCTCTCTTTCTTTCCACGTCGGCATCCTTCCCGTCACCGCCGTCGATCCTCCTCCTCCTCCTCCTGATGCCGTCATTTTCTCTATTCCTCTCTGTGTTTTTTTTTTTAACTTTCCACTAGTGATTATCTGAGTTATTTGTGGGGTTTTATTTGTGTTGCGTAATTCTCGAGGAGAGAAAAGACTAAAGAAATTTCCTTCACGAGGAGAAAAAAAGAGAGGCAAAACTTAATAGCTTTTTTCTTCAATAATTTAATGGCGAAAGTATATATGATGCAGACCCATATGATATCGTTAGGTGTATTATATATGGACTAACCCATTTTTTAAAACTTGTTAGTTAGACTATAGTTGGGTCATCAGGATGGGTTACTGTTTAAGCTATTAATTGAAACATAAATGGAAATTAGTTTTAAGTTATTTTAATGTTTTAAAAATATATTTATCTATTATATCAAAATTTTAAATAATATTATTTTAAAATTTTAATAAATACCTGAAAATATAGTATTAATAATTTATTTTATCATTTTTATTTATCATTTTAATATAATTTATTATAAAACATCACAAACTCTCAATATAAATGTATAAATAATAAAAATAAATTTTTTTATATTTAAAATCTAAAAATAATTGGATTATAAGTTATTAGATGGAAAATAATCAGATTAGTTGAGAAATTAATCAGATTATAACTGATTTCTTCGATAGATTAGTCATTAAACTATCGAATAAATAAGGTGTAATTAGAGATACCCTGGACCAACATAGTTAAATTTTTGAGTTTGTAACTAATTTTGGCATATTAAAGGAAAACAAATGAAAAAAAGAGATGGATTTATGACCTCACTTACTGTTTCAAAGCTTGACTTTGAAGTTGGAATTTGGAAGTTTTATTATTAATTTATTATAAAATGAAGCACTTTGCTGATCTGACAAATATTCGGCGGAAAAGGGATAAATCTTTGATTTTGTTTTCTCAACCGTAAGATCAGAATCTTTGAGGTTAAATCTAACGGATAAAAAGGCGAGAACAAGGTCCAGAAAATATGTCAAGCCGTAGAAGAATATGTATTCTGAAGTGATGATAATGATTTTTTATAAAAAGATGCCTTTTGGGGTCTCTCCGGCAATTGTGGTTCATAAGATCTCACGATGACATCAAATTTTGAACGGCCCAGATTCAGTGGTCCCCTGCAGAGCACCTCCCGCTTTAGTCAGGTCAACAAACATGAGTCGGAATCACGTATATGTAACAGTAACACACCAGAGGTTGTGGGCCCTGACACACGTGACACAGAAACCTCGAGCCCGAGCTATGGGACCCTTTAGGCTTTCGAGCCCTGCAATGCACGTGACTTTTGGGGTGGGATAACATTTGTGGTGGTATCTTTTTGTTTTGTATTTCTATGAATTCTTGTTCTCGGTTAAGAATTAGACCTATGCCAAATCATTGATCGAAATGATTCTTCAAACGTGAAGGGTGAATTGAAAATTCTCATCTTCTTGGGGAAGTTGGTATAAGAAAACCAAAATGATGGAGTTAATATCTTTGGGACCTCTTTCTCAATACATTTGTATTTGAAGTCTTTAACTTTCTATCTTATTGGTACTTTTACGAGTATCGTACGAGCTCAAGTTGGTAAAACATTATGCATTTGCTAATTTACATCCACGTATGAATGAAATTTATGTAAAAAACGATTTTGTGGCCAATGAAGGTACTGAGTATATGATTGTTAGCATTTTTAAATATAATTTGGATACATTTGAGATTATGATTACCATAACGCCACACATAGACCAATGACTAAATATACTAAGATGAAATTTAGAAAGCCGATGCTGTTTTTTTAATTACCAAGGTTTGGAAGAAGAAAAACATCGGTGAATGTAAATAAAATGTTATATATTGAATTTGGGCTCCAATCTAAAGGGTCTCGGCATAATTTTAAGTGAGTAAAGAAAATCTATATTGTATCTGGTTATATTTACTTGACATATATTATATAACATTTCGCATTATTTTCATTCTTAAATTTTATTCTTTACGAAAATACAGCAAAAAAACAAACAAATTTTACTATATTATATAGATGCATCATACATATATTTCATATGTGCATATATCTTCTAATATAAATACCACCCGCATGCTTTCACAGTTTTTTCAACCTCTTTGTTTATCTTTTTTTTTATTCATCCCAAAATCATGACTCTAACTAATCAGAAATGTCTTGAGGTGGTCCAGTTCTTCTATTTTATAGGAAATATGCACAGAGGCGCACATTGATCGCAGAAACTACTGAAGGCACATTAAAAGTTACCATCTCAGACATTAGAAGAAGAAAAAAACTTTATTTTCTTTCTTCCTACGTGTGTTTGTGCACTTGTGGTTGCCGATCATGATCAATCTCTTTGTGACCTGATCGAATCATGGGATATGATGCCCTATACGATTTGGGAAATTCATGTTGGCTTGCTTGGTTATGACCCTTGAAGGCATATTTTGTGTTTTTTTCCTATTATTATACTAATTATTCATAATTGAATTAAGCATCCAAGTTCTACATATTGACATACATATGACTATACTAATATATCAATCAAAGATAGAGAATGCCATCTTAAACTCAATGTTGGGATTAACGGAAGACGAGTCGTTTAAGTTGATCGATGAAACATGTGTTGATGTGCATCCAGACTCCAGATATGAAATTATGTCGAATGTTATAGAGTATTTACTTACAAATTTTTATATCTGGGCCTTCTGGCTCGGCCCATCATAGAATACCACACACTGCACGGAGGTTAGGATTAAAATTTATGTCATTGGACGATTGCCCACTTGCTGACACCAATGGGATAATCAGTAGCCTATACATTGTTTCTTTCAGATTCAAACATTTTTTTTTTGCTACTGCACTATTAATAGAAGCATAACACCCCTTATTAATCATAATATGAAAATAATAATCTTTTATATTACTCTCGATACAGAAATCTAACTCCTCATAACATTTAGAACACACAAAAATGGTTCAAGGAACATTTCTACTATCGTACATGATATAACCCCCCCCCCCCCCCACCCCCAATTAAACCGGTAAACTTGTCCGATTCGGTTATCTTTGATAGCGTATCAGTTTATCGATATGCGAAACAAGATATACGTTAGTTAAACTGTAACAATCTAACCATTATTAATTACGGTTGTGAACTTAACTAAATCAGTGTCGTAATTAATTAACTGAAAACACGGCCCGTTTTGTTAGTTGCAAATCAACTAGGTAGTCGGTAGTCCTACTATACATAATTTTCAAACGGGTCTGTTACTTTCTCATCGACATCTACACATTGAGGAAGATTACATTAAATAAATAAATCAACTTGAGTGCCTTTAATGCAAAACATAAAACTAATACTAGTAAAAGCGGTAGTTTTGAATCGTGAATACGTAAAGACCATCCATAATCATATGTTTTTTTGCCAGTATAAACAACTCTTAACAAGTTTTAAATGATTTTCACGATTGTCATTTCAAATTTTATTGAATCAAAATCAATACCAATTTTGGAAAATAAAATCAATTTCTTTAGTTGAATATCATATATATTTGAATAAAGTGATTTATTAGTAGATTTCGCCTAAAGGGTTGTAGGCCCAGGTGACACTCAGTGGGACCTAGAATATATTGATACGTGGCAAATCCTTAGCATGTGTTCCCAACTCCTGCCAATTAAATCCGGGTCGAACAGACCGGAATTTCAGTTACTCGCTTTAACCTCCGAATTTTCTGACAGACAAGTAAATAAACAGCTTTCTCTTTTTGTAACTTATATAAATTTGTTTTTCACATTTTTGATAAAAAGTTTTTTTTTTTTTATATTGAATGCATAAGAAATATACAAAGCCTTTATGTTGACCAACAAAAAAACGAAGCATTTAATTTTAGGCCCACTAGCTAAAGCCAACACACATAGTTATAAATAACCACAATTGAACTTGCAATAGTATTTTCAGCCAAATATTTTGTGGTCTCACGATTTATAATCAAATAGGAGTATGGAGCAGATAATATATATGTGTATTTACCAGCGACGAATAAATAGTTATTTTGTGTGTGCCAAATTACTCACTATAATTCGTCAAATAACTTGTTAACTGTATGCTTAGTTTTTTACATGTCCAACTTGTTCTAAAGGTAAGGTAAAATTTGGAATGATTCGCGGGGAGAGAAAAGTGATGATTTGATTGATAAGACTTATTTAATAAG
The DNA here is from genome assembly GCA_963854855.1 of Nasturtium officinale. Taxonomy (NCBI): domain Eukaryota; kingdom Viridiplantae; phylum Streptophyta; class Magnoliopsida; order Brassicales; family Brassicaceae; genus Nasturtium; species Nasturtium officinale. Next base: position 3,815,162 of record OY978507.1, on the reverse strand, counting down.
AGAGAGAGTTAATTTATTTAGTAAGCTTTAACACGTAAGTCATCCCATATTAAATGTGATAGTGCTAATACGACCACTCAAAATGTGTCACGTACAAACATAGACTACAACTTCACTAAAAAGGGAACACACACACATATTTATATCATTTATCGAGTTTATTCTTCTCAGTGTAGATCATATCAGACGTTTATTAATCTTAATTATCTTCCGAGTGTAGATTACATTAGATCATAGTCATATATATATATGTGTACATGGCTTATACACTAATCTGGCGTAAGAGAGAATTTTAAAGAAGAGTTAATAATATTTACTGTTCAATAATGATGCTAAATAAAGACTGAATCAGCTCAAGGTATTGTTAGATTTTGCAAGTTACACAGACTTAAACCTCAACACCTACAAATACAAATATTTTTCTTTTGAGGGGAACAACACGCCAAATCTGAACTCTCAATCGAGGAAACAAACCAACATTTAATAATATATTTTTCTCTCTTTTTGGGTAGGAAAAAAAAAGATAATTTCCTAAAACAAATGAATAATATCTCGCCGACAAATATATTCAATAACATTGACTTTCTCGTAGCCCTTTTATTTTGAAACTCACTAAATTTCTTTCCTAAAGAAACTTCTTTCATTGTCTTCTCTCACTGTATCTCTCAAAGCTATTAAATACAAGCATTTGCGTCTAACTTATTTTCTAACGAAAAATATGCACGCGAGCTTTTTATCAAACCTCACCGTTCTCTTCATCTTCACCGCCTCTTTTGCCGTCGGCGAGAGATTCAAAGAGGCTCCAGAGTTCTTCAACTCCCCTGAGTGTCTCAATATCTTAAACGACGACGATTTCGTGTGTTCAGACAAATATGTCCACGTGGCAATGACCTTAGACGCCGCTTACCTCCGTGGCTCAATGGCCGTGATTCTCTCCGTTCTCCAACACTCATCTTGTCCTCAAAACGTTGTTTTCCACTTCGTCACTTCAAAACAAACCCACCGACTCCAAAACTATGTCGTTTCTTCTTTCCCCTACTTAAAATTCCGGATTTACCCTTACGACGTAGCTGCTATCTCCGGCCTCATCTCAACTTCCATCCGCTCCGCACTCGACTCTCCGTTAAACTACGCAAGAAACTACCTCGCCGACATCCTCCCCACGTGCCTCTCACGTGTCGTATACCTGGACTCAGATCTCATACTCGTCGATGACATCTCCAAGCTCTTTTCCACTCATATCCCAGACGACATCGTTCTAGCTGCGCCTGAGTATTGCAACGCTAACTTCACCACTTACTTCACTCCGACGTTTTGGTCAAACCCTTCTCTTTCTGTCACACTATCTCTCAAGCGTCGTCGTCCACCGTGTTACTTCAACACCGGAGTTATGGTTATTGAGTTAAAGAAGTGGCGTGAAGGAGATTACACGAGGAAGATCATAGAGTGGATGGAGTTACAGAAACGTATCAGAATCTATGAGTTAGGCTCTTTACCACCGTTTTTACTTGTCTTCGCCGGAAACATAGCTCCGGTAGATCACCGGTGGAACCAACATGGCTTAGGAGGAGACAATTTTAGAGGACTGTGCCGTGATTTGCATCCAGGTCCAGTGAGTTTATTGCATTGGAGTGGGAAAGGGAAGCCTTGGGTGAGGTTAGACGCGAGTCGGCCTTGCCCGCTCGATGCGCTTTGGGTTCCTTATGATTTGTTAGAGCAACGGTTCGACCTTATCGAGAGTTAGATTTAGATATTAGTTTTCTCCTTTTTTCAGACAACAAATATATGTTTGACTTGATCTGTATAATAGGAAGAGGAATAATACTTGAATAAGATAATATACGAAGGATAGACGAATATGTAATTAGTTTAATTTAATGATAGTAACTAGACTCACTAGTTACCTTCGTAACTCACTCACTACCTGCGTCTAGCGTAATAAATTCGATACCTATAAAGGTAATAGTTGTGAATATATTATCCACCGAATGTACTACGGTGCGTCTTATGATGTAATAGCAAATAAATATACGAAAGCTTCTGTTTATGAATTTTCAACATTGCGTTTTTGTTTCCCATCCTGTTTGTATTTAATACATTTGAATAAACGAATTAATGGACGCTAAGTAGTAAACCAGAAACGTCAATAACTTTGTTAATAAAAAAAATTCAGAATGATAATGTATTAATGCGTTTATTTTGAACTATTATTTAATGCAGCATCGTTTGATTTTTTGAAGAAATAAAACTGAAGATGTGTTTGCAATTTTATTTACGTCGGCTAAGTTTTAAGTGTAAAATACAAATATAATGATGAGTCATCATTTTAAAAATACTAAAATGATTAATTAGTGATTGTAATGAGAATTCCTCTTTGATTTATTAGCAAAACCTGTATAGATTTCACCTTCGATAATCTAGTGACATCTTACAGTGAAGTGAACTAATATATTTTTGTCGTGTGGATTGAGATTTTAGTACAATTATTAAATATTATTGGCAGATATTAATTACAATGACAACATATTGTCATGGTAGTTAGTCAAAAATACCATAAGAGTTTATTTGATAATTGTACTTGATATCATATCTACAGTAGGTTTTTCGAACGTAAATGAAATAAACTCTCCGGCCAAGTATTACGAGGTTGTCGTGTAGTTAAATTTAGCAACTACAGCAATACGTATCAAAAGTCAACAAGTCAACGCGTTGTCGACTATTTTTGATTAAACAAGGAAGCAACTACACTGGCGACCTATATAAGTCTTACTTCTGTCTTAGTCTACATATGAGTTCTATTTCTGTAACCCAATAATGCATAGAGGAATAAAAGGTTTGAATCGCCTAATTAGTAAACAGAACTCACGTAGACTTCTAGAGTTATATAAGTCGCTGTGAGTAGAAGAACTGGCGTAGACTCATATACTCTCTTTTTTAGACATAAATATACATCACTAAGATGTCTACGTGATTTATGAACATATCTTATATAGTATTATATAGGATATACGTAGTTATAATCTATATGTCATAAAATATTTTCGGTTTTAAGATAAAAAAAATGGATGGAATGATTAATTTGCACATGTAAACTACATTATTATGTATGCTTACGTAATGTTTTCAAGAGTATAAAAAATGATACTCGTGGGTCAGTTTAACGGGAATTACGTCTGGATCTCGACGAATTAATATATAATGTAGTAGACCAATGAATGAACATGCATCTTATTTAGATTCTCTCCATAGGTCAACTCAATAATTAGATATTTTAACATGGGCTGTAAATATACATTTAGATATCGAGAAAATGTTATAACATGGGCTGTAAATATATTTGTTATTTAACATTTAAGGAATGGTTGAAATACTTCATGTCATTTTCTGAACAAGTTGGGTATTATATATTTGGTCGAGAAAGCTTAAAAACTCAAACTTGCCTATTACATACTAGTGCAATATGGAAATATGCCAAGGATCAGTCTACCCAACTCTCAATAGACTTAATCGAGGTCGTAACAAAATTTGGCCGACGAAGATTGTTTTGCATTTATCTTTCTTTCGTCAAAATCGCCGACGATTTCGTGTACGACGAATTTAACGCGTATGTGTTAAGGCTTGGGCATACAAGAGGGCCATATTTTTGCGTAAAAGTATAAAGCTCACAAAAGGACCCATAACTAAATAGGCCCATGAACCTATCACAGAAGTGTGCTTTGATCAACCCACTTATTGTCCGAAGAAGGCCTTTGTTTCACCTAAGACATTCCAAGATTGATCTGGACTAAATAAATTTTCAATTCAAGTAAATCCTAAACAGTTTTGTTGATGTTGTTTTCTGGTTTACACGTTAGGTATATTCTCTTTTCATTATCTATAATAACACAGACATCACATAAAGCAAATGGTTAAATTTGTTTGTGGCGTAACTTGTGAGAGAGAAAAACAATATATTATGTGTGGTTCTGCGAGGTTCCTTTTAAATTTAGTTAAGCTAGCTCTTTTTTTTTTAATTTAGTACTGTAATATTTTTAAATATATATTAGAATTTTAAAACAAAATTGCATCCAATTAATGGTGAATACGTTTAAAAATCAAATTAGTTTTGAAAAATATCTTGCATCAAACTAATTTTGAGGATTATAGAAGTTTTAAATGTGTGCACCTAAAGCTATTGATTGATTACTTGAAATGTAGTGTAAGGAGAGTCTATCGAATTTTATAGAAATGAACGTAGAACAATTAATAGCACTATAGGAAACTGCGATGAAGTTTCTTAGGAGTATTGTTTTGTCTTTTTCCCATCGAATCATTTAATCTTTGAGCTTATACTATCACACAAATCTAAGAGCATCTTCTTCGAAATTCCCTTGGATAAAAGACATGGACCCTTTTTTTGTTCCCTTGGATTTTCTCGGAAAATGACCATCTCTTTATTTTTTTTTATTTTTTATTTTTTTTTATGATTTGTTTCAAAATTCAAGTGGTATTTTGTTTTCTCCTTTTATCACATCAAATTATATAAAGACACTGAGATTGAATCTCACAAACTAAACTTTAGACATATATCTAAGAAAGAGTTCAATATCAAATACTACTTCAATTCGTAATACTAATATATATTTGTACAGTTTGAATTAGATAAAAAATGTAAGTTGGAAGCACTACTAAAATTGAACGTAATTTGAAACTTGTTTAAAGAAGTAGAGATGTATATATATATATATATGATACCTGTTTAAGTACTGTATTTTTAATATAATTGTGAATAATTGTCTAAAAACGTAGATAATTATATATATCGGGGCTGCTAAAATATATATATACTGTAGAATCCGGATATATATATATATATATATATATTTGACAAACAACAAAAAAAAAACTTTCTAAGATAACTTATTTATATGCATTTTAAAATATACATACATCCCAATGGCGGATCTATCATATGTTATATAAAGAGGTGCCTAAGACTAACACACCACAACATCATACAATATCAAAAATCCAACATGGCAACTCAACGAGAGAAGCCTTACTCTAATTCTTTCAAATGGTTTTCCACTAAAACCTTTAAGTTAAACCTAAGCTTCCAAAACCTACGTGGATCACCAAAATCGAATTCCTCGTCAACCTTAAATTCCCCAAGAAGCAATACCGACGACAACAGTACAAAGAGTTACCACTCCGAGGACGAGTTCCGTCGAGTCTTCAGCTATTTTGACAGCGACGGCGACGGTAAGATATCAGCCTTTGAGCTTAGAGACTACTTCGGCTCTGTCGGTGAGCATATATCTCACGAGACAGCTCAAGAGGCAATCAACGAAGTTGACACCGACGCAGACGGGTCTTTAGGGTTTGAGGATTTCGTTGGATTGATGACAAGAAGAGATCTTGACGGTGGAGGTGACTGTACCGGAGATTTAAAGACGGCGTTTGAGATGTTCGAGGTGGAAAAAGGATCAGGCTGCATAACGCCAAAGGGTTTGCAAAAGATGCTTGTGAAGTTAGGGGAATCAAGAACATACGGAGAGTGTGAAGCCATGATTAAGTTTTACGATATTGATGGTAATGGTGTTCTTGATTTTCAAGAGTTTCGTCAAATGATGACGGTTTAATTTATTATTTACATACCCTACTATTTGCCGGAATAAAGTTTTTCTTTGTGCGTGCATTTTAATTGTATATAGGGATTTATGTACGAAGTGAAGTTATTTAGTCGTGATGGAATGAATTTATGAATGATGAATGTTTAAGCTTATTTTATGATCATGAATTAAGATAAACAAAATCAGAAATTATTCTTTTTAGGAGAATAATTTCGGCTTAAGAAGACGAAAAAGAAATATAGGATTTTCCTAATTAATGAGTGAAACTATATAATTAATAGTTAAATACAAATCCTGATCGGTTTAGGACAAAGAAAACTGCCGACTCTCGATCTCTATATATATATATATATATTAATATCACACATCAATTGGTTAACTTAACACCAAGCAAAAACACAGAAGCACAAAAAGCAAATAACGAAACAATATATCTTCTTGTTAGTGTTCCATTGAGAATACTTTCGTCTTCGAGAAAAAAAAAAAAGAGAATGGAGACGACAACATCAAACTTAGTTTTCTTAAGTGCGTGGGATGAAGAGGGAAAACCAAGAAGAATATCGACCGGTTCGAAGGAAACCGGGTCTGGTTCTCACTCAATATGCTTCTCTTTTGAAGAAACCGAATATAAACGATGTCGTCGGGTATATCTCCAGAGCTACAAGCTACGCAAACCAAATCGTCGTGAAGTTGTTACCAACAAGATCAATAAGTTGTTGTCCAATGTTAGAAGTATATTTGCTTAGATTAGTTTTTTTATCTACTAATTTATTTTCCCACTTTAATCTCATCTTCTTGCTTGATACGATGTAGAACAATACTTCTTACTTAAGATTTATTTAATAGGTAACTAGGAATGTATTCGATTTTCTCAAACAAAATAATCTTTTAGATACATATATGTTTATCCTTCATATACCACTTACTATCGATTAAATTAAAGCTACAAAGCCTATAATCTATGTTGCATACGAGATTCTTGTTACGGAATCAGAAACTTTGGGAAAGACAAAAAAATATAACAGAAATATAATCAAGAGTCCATAGTGTAGCCCAATTCTTTCTTTCAAATCCTGATATAGGGAAACCGGCTCAAACCAAATATTAAAATTGGTATAAACTCGAATCAGAAATTTACATCAACAATATGAAAATCGAAAAACAATAAAAAACAAATCAAGAAAATAAGGTCGACCACTTGAAAGCCTGCAAGTCATTGCTTCTCCATTGGTACGATCTAAAACAAACAAAACCAAACCGGAAACTAAGATCAGAGCAAACCAACACATTCCCATAGCTACATTACACACTGTACAATCTAACAAAAGATTACTCAGCTTTTCATTATAAGTCATCACTCTTTTGAAGTCGAATCTGTTTGACAAGAACCATTACTAGCCTGACGATCTGAGTAAGGTCTAATGAAAGATCTTCTCCACCAAACCTCAAAAGCTCTTTGAAGATTCGGACAACCATCTCCTCCGTTGAGAAAACTCCCGAGCCAAGACAGCAAAATGCTCTGCTGATCTTCTAACGGTAATGTCAGTATCGTCCTACCGATTCCTTCCTCTACTAGTTTACCATCGAACGATCTGCAACCATGCTGGAGCCAGTTATAGTCGTTAAACAATGGTTGCAGCCATGTAGTTAGCAGCATAAGCCGAGTGTCTTTAGAGGGCAACAATTCTCCTCTTCCAATGCCTATGAAGAGCCGAGATGTTACACGGCTTATATGGTAACGCGACATTAAAGGAAGCTTCTCGTGTAATAAAGCGAGTTCCTTTTGGTTTGCCCATGTGATTGAGAACTCCTCTGCAGCTTGTCTTTCAGCTAACACATCGAGCAGCCACGTGAGGTTATCAGCTTCTACTGCTATCTGTTTAGTATCCGTCTCAGGTTTTTCTCCGTCGCAAGCTTGTTTAAACAGAGACAAAACTGAATCTAAGCAGTTTTGACAAGAGGAATAGATTGTTTCATTGAAGTTATCAGCTACATTAGCTCCATTCTGTTCCCTGAGAAGCTTCAGAACAATAGATTTCATCTCACGCCGACCTTTTTCCTCTTTGCTTCTTAAGACAAGCTCGATAATACGTGAAAGTGTCTCTTTTGGTGGATCCACAGCATTAGAAGCAACTCTTTTCAGAACAGGTGTGACACCAACTCCTTCGGTTTTTAGTCTAAGAATCGACGAGATAACTTTCTCTTCTTCTTCTTCCCCAACCCATGGCACAGCTTCTAAGTAACCCAAACAAGATTGTATACATAAAATGAAACCAAGAACTTCTGCAACCTGCAATAACAACAACCTAAGTCCTTAGAAATTCACCCTTAAACCTCTAAAGTTCCCAAACTGAGTCATTTCTATAAACTATCTTCATAAAACAAGAATGTAATAAAGAAAGTTTTAGCTGCATTTACCTTGAGAACACGAAGAACTCTGCTCACATTCTGTTTCATAAGCCTTTGCTTCATATCTTTACAATACATAAGGCCAATGGTCTCAACGTAAATCTCAGCATCTTCACAACTCTCAATCTCAAGACAAGCAAAAACTGAATCTTTCTCAGCTAGCTTATTAGTAAAGAAACTACTATGATCAACTAAAACTTTCTTATGAACACTCAGCTTCACACAAAAACCTTGCTTCCCTACTAAAATCACTTTAGCATCACTACTTCCTGGTTCACCAAACTCAATCGCTACTTTTCTTGGTAAAGTCTCAACCTTTTGACTCTGTGCTCTCTCTTGAACCGTCATCGGAACAGCAATACTATGAATGGAGTCAGAATTACTTAAATTCTGTTGATTTTCATCAGAGGCGATGACAGATCTAATAGAGGTTGATGATGGTTTCTTCTCTGTTGTTGTATGTTTAGGTTTAGAAAGAGGTTGAAGAGAAGGAGGAGGACGAGGAGGAGAAGATTGTTGTTTGTGTTTGTTGAGAGAGTTATGAGATTTAAGAGTCTTTTGAAAAGCTACAGGAGAAGGACAGCACCAAAAACCTTCAGGTGTTACAGCTACTGGAACATTCCTAATCTTCGTTTGACCTTTTGTAATCTTGATCTCAGCCATTGTTAAAACCTTAAAGCTTTCACCTTTCACAAACCATTAAAGAGACCCAGATGTCTAAAATCTAAGCACAAACAGAGAAAGAGGAAATAGTCAATTGTAAGAAAATTTGAGGAAAAAAAAAAAAAAAAACCTAGAAACTAGAAATCTGTAAATTCTTGAAAATGTGAAGTATGAATCAAGAAGCAGTATGTAGAATAAATGATTGAAGAAGTAATTATGGTGTTTGAAGAATCAAAGAACAAATATTTAATGTAAAAATATCAAATGAAGAAAAGAGACATTGGATTTGAAAAAGAAATAGTAAAAAGACAAAACATGAAAGAAAAAGAGAGGAAGAGAAAGAGATGCATCAAATGGGTTGTCTCTACGATTCCTTTATCTTCTACTTTACCTTTGTCTCCTCTTCTCTTCTCTCTCTTCGCATGATTCTGATGACATGGATTTGTGGGCCTTTAACGAAAAATAAATATTCTTCTCTATAATAAACATTACTTTATTTTTTCAGTGACCAGTCAGCCACGCCATCTCTACATCGTTGTTGCTGTTTAAATTTGTTTGAAAATGATTTATAAATGACACTAATAATCGAAATTTGAATTGTTAAAGTTGTTGTGTGTTTTCTTCATGTTCATGTGGGGACAATCTTTTTTCTTTTGTAAAAAAATCTTGAGATTCTTGATGAGGCTTGCAAAACAAACCATCACTTTCTTGAAGATTTGTGTACATAATATTAATGCACATGCCATGATGTATTAATTAAGGATTAAATGTGGTAATATAAGGAGATTAACGTTGGGTTGGAAAAAAAAGGAGATTAACGTTGTAAAATCCTTAATTAGTGGAACACATAGGCTATATAGCATATACTGTAGCTGGTTTTTTGGTCTTTCTTCTTTAAACTTCAAAGGCTATAAGTTAAAACCTGGTATCTTTTAATTGAAGAATATAAAATATTCCATAAATTGATGTTAGTCGTACAAATATTTAATATTTATTTATGTAGTTTGTGAGCTCCATAAATTTAGGGGGTTGGTTGGGTAGTTATATTATTTTGCAAAGTTTATTCTTATACTATGAATTTTATTAATTTATAGACTATGATATAGACTTACCTTTATGGTTGAACATGAGTTCGATGTAACTAAATATTATAATCCAATGTCATTATTTTACTTTAACTCACTGCCAGTTATTTAATTATACCGCTGATTTTTTTTTTTTTTTTAATTTTACATTGCTGAAAAGTTATATACAACGTGAATCGTGATTACAATTTTAGGTTTTCTAACAATTTTGAAATTGTTATAAGAATGGCACGTTCGAAATGAATCAGGCTTGAAGCTAAACTAAAGTGAGTCAGGAAATAAGAATTGCTCACTCCAGACCCGAGTTCGAACACCAATTTTGGGGCGGGGCTCCTCTTTGAAAGGAGGATTATTTATCCGATTCCGACCAACGGAAACTACGGGCCATTGATTTTGAACTTTAATTGCGGTAACAAAAAATAAACTTTATTAGTTTTGATAATTGACAAAGAAACTTTATTAGAAAGATGTTAAAAGCATCTAAGCTAAGACTGTCAAACATTGAAAATAAAATGAAAGTAATTTAAAAACCATGGATAAAAATTATGGTTTTTAGAATCGAATCACTTTCATACCATGTGGCCATGTAGGTTAAGATACTTCTCTCCTATTGAATAATAAATAAGTTGCACTCTATTTATACACACAAGAGTAGAATCTAAAGTATATACAATCGAAGATTTTACCTTGTCATAAATATAAACTATACATATCTAATATATACTCTATATTTCTTACATGTACCCAATCCTATTATGACCTACAGTCCGATAGAAAAACGTATATATTTTAAGTTAAATCGAACAAAGACTAAATAATAAGTGCATTTAGATAGAAACAAAATTTATTAGATAAAAAATAGTAGAACAAAAGTACAACAACAAAGTAATTAAAAAGACAAAATAAGAAGAAGAAAAAATGATTGCAATGACAAAGTTTACGAATCCATTCAAGAATCAATTGGAAGGATTCTTATAGACGTATGGTGGTGGAGGAAACGTATAATCAAAATTTAGGAGATGGAGAATAATATGTTAGAGGTGGTGGAGACTTGTAAAGATATGGTGGTGGTGGAGACTTGTAAGCGGTTCACCTTTTACCTCAAGATTCCATATCATATTATTAAAGTATCAATTGAAAGAATTATCTTGAGTGTAGACGAAAACTAACCCCGAGTTAAGCCCTCATCGAAATCCCTAACTGTCTCAGCATTTGCAGCCATGGGAATGTTAAATTCACCTCCTATGTCTTCAAAAAGAAGAGAATCTCTGCAAAGAGATGAACTAATAATGTGACAATAACTAACTAACTAGAAGAGAAGATGGCAGTGGAAACAAAACAATTACTTGCTAAGAATTCTACAAGGAGATCTCGCCAGGGCCTTATCGTAAACATTGTTAAAACCCTTGTGGAAATCTTCATCAGCTATGATCAAATCAAAAGGATTGCACAAATATACAGCAGCAGAGAGAGAACAGTTTTGAGACTCCTACAACAAAACAAAACAAAAAGATAAGAATTTGCTTATAAGTTATAACCAAACAAAAAGATTTCAAAACTAACTAACCTGACCCAAATAGATAACAAGACTGTTGCTTCCAAGAGACCATCCTGCTGCTGCATACATTTGGAAACTTATCACCAACATAACCAATCACTTCACCAATGTCCCCTAAAAACGAAGCGGAGTAGAACAGCAACTTTATGAATCTAAGACACACCTAAGGAGTAGTAACATGACTATCTCCACAACCACGACTATTAGACACAACACAACGCCATTTTTTTCTTTGAGCTCGTAACAACATATGCATAACATACGAATCTTGGCTCCCTCCTGTTAAACCTGCTTACACAAATTCAACTAAAAGACTCAAACTTTTTCAGTTCCTAAATCAACTACACCAATCAATATGTGAACTTTGAGATTATACCAATACAATGAGAACCGGAGATTCAAGAGAAAGGTTAATATCGTCACCGGCGACCCAATCTAAAGCAACAGAGCCGTTATCTTTAGTACGGAGACACTCACGGCGAAATCTAACGGCTGGAACAGAGCGACAGAAAGCTGCGTAGATTGTCTCCACGTGGCGGTTTAATCCGATTAGTGGAAACGCATTAGACGGTTTAATGAGTGATTCTTTTAGAGCTGGTAAAAAACGATCGGTTCCGCCGCCAATAACTTCGAGAGAGCTGTAGTAAAGGCGAGACATTCCGGGGATTTCGGTATTCGAGGCGGCGGAGGTAATTGAGAAATGACGGCGGAGGGTACGGACTGAAATTAACGGCGGCGATGATCAGGCAAATGCCACTCTTGCCATAACTACCTAAGCTAAGTAACATTAATGTGGTCGGGAAATATAAACTAATTTTCAGATAAGTCCTTCAATAATATGTTAAGCGCAAAATCAACCCTAGTTTACAACGATTTGTATTTCCAACCCTGGCGCGTATAACAAAAAATGGGCCTGGACTTTTATTTAAATTTGTAGCATGAACGACGTAGTTTCATATAAGTTCTCACTGTTATTAACGATATAGTAACAATCTGAGGGCAAAAGCGTAACAATATAAAAGAACCATTACGCGGTTTTGACTAAAAATAAAAGCTGGAGAGTATTCATTTTTCTTTTTACGCAAAATGCAATTTCAATAATTATTAGCTTCGTTTTGAATCACTTCATTCTCGTGTAAAAGTTTATTCAACTTTTCTTTTACGATAATTCAAAATTCGTGACTCGTGAAGTACCAATTTGACCGTTGATAGTGTAAAAAAGCTAAACCCAACTGGAAAAAAATTAAAAGTCAAACTTTTTAATTACAAATTTAAACATTATCTGACCAAATTACCCCTACTCAGCTATCGAACTCAACTCCGCCGTGAATTTCCTCTTCCCTTTAGCAACACCACCACAACCACAGCCTCTTCCACCGCAACCATTTCTTTTAACTCTCTTAACTCTACACTCACGACTAGAGTCAGCTGAAACATCTTTATTACCGTAACTCAAACCGCCTCCACCACTTTTTGTGAGCGCAGAGCTGGCTTTAACCGCCAAAGCCGCCATTTCCTCTGCTCTTAATGGATGATTAAGCCATGTCAACGGTAAAACGAAGTAAAGCTCTCCAGGCCGAAGATCTTCGCTTCCAGAAATAGCTAAAACGGCGTCGTCGAAGTCCATATCGTCAGAGTTGCAAACGAAGCTTGTAGGATTCTTTTGAAGAATCTGCCATACTTTCACCGGAGATGAAAACTCTTGTAATGTTCCATCTGGTAATATTAGCTTCGCCGTCTCTGTTCTCCGAGATTCATGTGAAGCGCAAGCTCCCATTTTAAGTATTGTTTTGTAACTCGCTGAGTTGACTCGTGACTAAGAAAAGTTTATAGATGGAGGTTGGGAGAGATCTCGTCTGTGTTTCGACTTTCGAGGGAGTTGCTAAGCTCAAGGGAGCCTTTATATAGAAACAGAAGATGAATAAAAAAGCCTCGTGATTCGGAAACTTCAAATAACGTTAGATTTTTGTCGTCTAGTGTTCATAATCAGACGGGACAGCTCACGTAATACTATTGTCTAAGCGCAATTATAAAATTACCCTTCTCATTGGACTTAAGATTATCATGGAACATTTAAGGAATGCGTTATTAAGGGTAAATGTTAGGGGTATATTGGGAAGAATGGAAAAAGAAACGTGGCGGAGAAGGAGAGAATAAAGGAGTAAAGTGTACACGTGGCGAACATAAGAGAGTGGAGACAAAACCAGCAAGCAGACAAGCTTAGGTGGCCGGCGGTTTAGCCTTCCGCGGATGGGGTGCACTAAGCTCGGCTTGTGGAGCATCACGTGAAGGCCAATAGAGATTAACCATGTGTGGGGCCCAACCGGGTCGGGTCGGTTCGTGGGTTACCAAGATTTGGTTCTCTCATTTAAAGTCTACATACGTGCATAATTATTAGTATAATTCAAAATTCGTATGAACGTGCATTCAATAATGTATTCAACTCGAAATTATTGTGTCCCATATGGTGCACAAGGACTACAATGCTGCATTTGATGTTGTTGTAACTTATAACATAAGATTGATGTTGTTATAACTTATAACATAAGGACAATATTCAATTGAAGTAATTTAATTATGATTGATTTGTTGAAGAATATAGCTTTTAGTTGAACTTTTTTTTAAGAATTGTTTTGGATCTAAAGTCGGATACTTATGTTACCAACCCCAATATATCATCAATTATATGAAGTTATGAACCTCTATTATTGCCTACTGCTTTTACTCTTTTCCCAAAAAGAAGTATATTTTAGTTAAATTAAAAAAAACTTTGGTTTGTCTATGTTAAACTAACTTTAGTGTTTACAATTAAGAAATATGTTATAATGGTTTTCAAATGTTGTATGGGAATAGGACCACTCGAGTATCCGACGAATTCTTCTTCTTTTCTTTTATTATTAGTTTGTGCGTATGATAATTGAAACATAATTAAAGTGATTTTGTTCGATTTCTCACGTTCTTTACATATGATGAGGACGAACTAGTCCCCATTCATACAAACACCTTAATTTGTTTACACAACTATTTAATGGAATTATCTAATCGGACAGAATTTGGCTGACCAGTAATGTATGATGCATGAATTACACTTAATTTGTAGATAAGAGATGTTCCACAAACAAATATGTTTTGTACCACATACACCTTAGGTCACACAATTCCACAAATATTCAAGTTCAAAGAATATACACTACCTTTTTTAACAAGATCAATTGCCAAAACTGATCCATATTTTTCAGTTAGGTTCAAAAAGTGCTGTTCGGATATGTGTGTCTGCAAGAAAAGCACCCAATTCAAGTTCCTTAGAATTAGAAAAGGTAAAAGTACGAAAAGAGCGAATGGTTGATTAGAAATTAGTACCTACAACTTGTTCTGGTATTGTTAAATAAATGGTTTTTATTTTTTTTTGTAAAAGGGCGAAGATTTTGGGGTTGTTAATGTTTAGGAAAAATAATATATCTGAAGTTTATTAAAGGTTAATCCTAAGTTTTTTAAAAGAGAAAACATTTGTGTAGTAGGATTATCAAAACTGTATAATTCCCAACAAGTATAAAGGAGCATAAGAATCTTTCGAATATATCCTTCACTAAATAAACTCAGTCCTGACGAAGCATGAGTTACAATGGATCTGTCTCCATCTATTGATATGGCAACAAGGATTTCATGCCTAAACGTGTCATTTATTTTCCTGACATCAAATTTAATCGTCTTATTTTAGCCCAAAAAAACAGATTTTTATCATCCAGATTTCTAACTTACATTAACAAAACTATTTTTGTAAATCCTGGTGTTAGTTCATGATAATTTATACACTCACATGTAGTCCTTTTATAAATTTTAAAGACTAATTAATTAAAACGACGTTATTTTAGTAAAATTAAAAAAAAAAAAAAAAAAAGTTGAGCCACAGTTCTCAAAAGCAGATAACGGATTGGATCGAATCAAATATTACGGATATTTTCTCCAACTTTAATATTTATAGAGCGTATAACGGATCAACTCAAACCTTGATACTTGATAAGAACAGATTTGCAGTAATTTGAAATTAAATAAACTGGATAATTATAATATATAAATATAATCACATGATTTATATGAGATGTTAATTGAGTTTAACAGGTAATAATGCAATATTATCTCTGCATTCTGGTGTATTATGTGCTGTCCCACGCCAATAGAATTAGTATTTGTTCAATCATATAGAATTGTTTATGTTATTTCATGTTTCAATATTTAAAGACCAAAAAACAGACTACTAATTAATTACTCAACCGCATCCTCAGTTAATACTTCATACAAGAAAATTTGGAAAAAATAATAAAAATAACACTGTAAATTTCGATTCTCTCCACCACGTTATACACATTAAACTATTTCTACTTGTCGACCTACTTTAAATTATAAGGTTATGATTTAGTAACTTTTGTTTTCTTGAATTAAACACAAATTAAAAGTAACCCCCAAAAAACCTATCCAATTAAAAACAACAACCTCTTCGTATTCCCATTGATAGTAAGTTGATCCGAAACTGGAATTTTTCAATTCTAGAGCAATAAGATTAAACGAATTAAAAATGCATAATGAGTTTTAAACTGAATTCATATTTCATAAAAATCAACAGGAAGGAAAAAAAGAAAAAAAGAAGAAGAAGAGACCACATCTTTAAATCTCAATTAAATATACCTTCTAAAACCCTAATAAAAATTCATATATGAAAATCGTTTTGGAATTAAAACCCTAAGATGCAGACCTATGTGGTGTCCCTTTTCTCCTATGTCGTTTCTTCTTAACTGGTTCAATATCTTCTGAAATCTCTGAAATTTCTGAACTACTACTCTCCATCATATCATCAAGTTGTGACCCAAGAGTATTCCTAAACTGTCATATATACAAAATATACAGTGTTAAATTAACAGAAAAATAAAAACATATGGAATTAAATACTTAAAAGATTAATCAACAACAATATTGTATACCTTGCATTCGATAGAACAGAACAAATCAGAAGAAGCAGCGTCAAGTTCCCATTCACAAACTTGACATTTATGTAAAACATTGTTTCTAGAACGATAATTCTCACTGTCACGTCTATGATTTATGTAAACAATATGAAACCTATTTATCATATAGATATGAATCCCAGATATATCCATATATTTTAATATTATATCTTTTCTTACTGCACTTTGGTTCGAACTTTTATATGCCTGCAATTAATCATCAAACAAACCATAATTAGTAAATTAGGTATTTGTTTTCCACGAACGTGGGACATTAAAACAAAGCAAGTTTTTTTGGAAATAAATTAAAATAAAAAAATATATATGTTACTTGAATCTCATGGTGGTGTTTGTGATCGCTGTTTTTGTAGCAGACAGAACATAAAGGAGGAACCATACAATCGCAACAGAAGAAACATCTCGGTTTGGGTTTGGGGTGTTTGTCGCATAATGTATGGAATTGTTTCGACTTTACCATCTGAATAAGCCATGGATATTTTCTAATACAGCTCTGAACTTCAGCAGTTTCTTGAATATTATTAACCATCATATGATTATGCCTCGAAGCAATTCAACTACTGAGTCGTTCGCTTTCTTAATGGTCTTCTTCATACATCTTTTTCAGTTTTATAGAGAAAAATAGAGTTTTTCCAAATTATATTAGGAACTAGACAGATATTTCCATTCTTTTTTTTTCTTTTTTTAATTAACTACTTCCCGCCACGACAAAACGTCGTCGTTTCCTTGGAACTTTTTTTCTTCTTCTTTTTCCTTACAACTAAATTTCACATATGATCGATCATCACTAAGACACTAACCCAATGTAATAATAGCTTGGAATCAAAATCCATTTAGTTGTAAGTCTTTAAATATAATCTTTATTCCACATTAACAAGACATGTCTAAAGTATATATATATATATATATAAATGTACATTCATGTCCTATACTTATGATTCCTATAGACATTATAATTTTTGTCAAAGTAATTAGTATAAAGAAGGTAAACACCAAAAATTAAAAAGAGCTGAAGCAAGTAATAGAAACCAACACAAGAAGGCTAATGTAGCCGAGACTTGGTATTAACTACAGAAATTACCATCACAAGTGTGTTCACCAATAGCCAAAAGCAAATCAGTTGCACTAGCTACAGCACAAGCTCCACTCAGAGAAAGAAACGAAAGTATCTGTTACAATAAACAAAGATTATAAACAAAATAAGAAACATGCAAATGAAGATCAAAGACTAAAACTGTATTTGAGCATTTTTGCTTACGAAATCAACGGCGACAAGAATGTAAAGAACTTTGAATTCTTGAGAAAGGAGTTTAACTAAGATAGAATATGTATCTGCTAAGCCAAGTATTATGCTCCATGGAGTTACAGTTGCCATCACCGTTGCTAAATAGCTAAAAACACATATACAAATATCAAAATCAGTCTTTTATGAAATTGATGCTTAACCAAACCAAACCACTAAAGATTTGATCAAAGTTGAGAAGTTTTAACAATTATGTATCTGATTAAACAAAACCCTTGTATAAATATCGTTCCTTTTCTTAATCAGATTCATTTATTCATCGAATTCTAGAAACCCAAAAGAAGAAAAAAAGAAATTTGGATAATTATACCAGAAGGTATCGAAGTCGTAACAATCGTAATCGAAGCACATGAAGATGAGTGAACCAGCTGAAAAAACGGTTTGACCGAACCGGAGAGCGAAGCTGGCCCTTGTGCCGAACGATCCCTGCATATTCTCCATTCGATTTCTTGATTTCTTCTCTTCATCATCATCCCCAAATCAAAATTCAACTCATTTTCTTGGAAACTTTTCTGATAAAGAAACAAAACAAACAAAAAAAGAGAGAGAAAAAGGTCTTACCTGTGAATTGCCAATTGGACTAGTTAATTGGTTCTCTTTATTCTTTCTTTTGCTTTTACAAAACAATTTACTTCATAAACTAAACATTAGTAGTATGAAACAACATTTTCTGTTTAGATTATTTACTTTCTATATTAATGAGAAGGGAGAATCTATTGCCAGTCAAAAAGACTTTTTTAAGCTTTGAAAATTGTTCATCTTTACCAAATTTGTAACGACAACGATAATGTGCATATAAGATGTTATTTAGTGTACTTGGGAGAAGGAGAAAAATAAACATCAAGATTTTGAGATTATTTTTCAAGAAAAAAAAAAGAACTCGTAATAATACAAATGCAAAATAAACAAACTGGCTGGTTTAATTGTTGATTCTTGTTTTGATCATATCCATTGTTTAATTTCCATTGTTTAATTTTGGTGTGTATTCTAAGTTCTAACTGCTAAATTTTGTTTAAATGTTTCCATTTTCAGTTACTTTCTTTTATACTATACACATAATAACTTGACACTGTTTGTGTTGGTTCCAAACGAAAAACGTAGCCCAACCAAATAATAATAGAAAACTTAGTCAACTTTCTATTAATTATAAGAAGAAAAGGCAAAACCACAAATTAATCATCCTCAGATATATTAATATCTTTGGGATACTGAAACATAACATCACACCCAACTCCAATTCACCTAATCATTTTTATATATAAAGGAAAATTATTCAACACAGCACATATTTTTAAGTACTAACAAATTCTTCCCTTTTTTATGACAACTTATAACCAATTCGTTAAAAACAATTTTCCATTTATTTAGGATTCATTAAATTCTCATGTCACTAGAAAAATCGATGAATTCAAACTTACTTTCTCGAATTATGTACTCATACTTATCGAGTATTTTTATTAATATAATAAAGAAGAGGGTTTTAATATAGTTTTACAAAAGTTACAAATTGTACAAATCACTCAATCTGACCATACCAAACCCCTTGGATCTTCACATCCTTTGGTACCTTAGCACCCAAGTCAGTATCTGACGGCTGAAGACTCTCGAACACTCCGATCACTTCACCTGTCTCTGGTTTACTCTTTGTGATCTTCAAAGTGATCTCTCCAACAGATGCTGCCGTGTTCTTGACGTTTTCCTTGGACAGCTCTTCCTCATCCCCTCTTCCTCCGGCAGGCAAAGCTACTGCATTATCGTAACCAGTGGATCCACCACGACCCTTTGGGTCCAAAAAGGACGAGCCACGGTATGAAGGAACTAAGAACTTGCCACTAAAGCTGTCTGGTTTCCCTGAAGCCTCAAGCTGTTTAACAGTGAAGAGAAACGGCACACGTTCTCCTCCTGGAAGCTGAACTGTGACTGCTGCATAATCAATCCCATCTTCTTCCTTGAACTTCACACTTCCGTCAGAACCAACCTATTCAAATGGCAATTTCAATTAGACTTGTCAGTTTCTTGCGCTAGATGCAACAACTAGAAACTGAGATTGAATTAAGAGATTGAAGACAAACCTCAAAGGGCCCTTCGATCTCGTCGAGTGTGTAAGTGAGACGGGTCATGAGCTTGGTGTTTTGAAAATCCGGTGGCGCATTCTTGCTGACGCTATCTGCCTTGACGGTGAAGGAAGTGGGCTCGAAGCAGAACTTCTTACCTGTGTACTTACCAGGTTTGAACGAGAATGTCTCAGAGCCACCGTCGATCGTCGGACACTGGTTCGCTGTACCAGTCCCCTTAACCTCCATGTAAGTCTTGCTCTGTATCTCGTCGTAGGTCAGCCTCTTTGGTGCTCCCTCCGCACTTGCCCCCTTCATTTCCCCAAATATATAATATTACATGAGAAAACTATTTTTTCCATGTAAAATAAGCAATTTAATCTACAAGCTGTTCCTCTAAGTTTCAATAAAGTTGATAACATGAATCTAATTGATAGTGAAAGGATTTCTCTATGTTTCACAAGGATTTTACCAAAAAAAAATTACTTCATATTAAGTGGATTTGCTCATGTCATTAGTTTCAAATATTTTTAGTCACATCTTATCATAAACGAACGTAATATAAATTCCATTATGAATTTGACTTTGGAACAGATCAAAAACTACTTGTCCTAATTTGATTCTCCAATAATCATAAGGCCTATAAATTATATGAGTTTAATGAGGATATAAAGTTATACCGAGACGACAAGAGCAGATGTAGCAAGAGCGAAACCGGCGATTTTGGCGGCCTCGGAGCATTTTCCGGCGAAATCTTTGATGTCGGAGTGGAGGGAGCAAGTAAGCCTAGCAGATGAAGAGTCTAGACCAAAGGACTTGCCCACGGTTTGGTTTGATCGAAGATGAACGTTGCGAGAAGGAGAAGAAGCGGCGATCTTCGCCGGCTGAAGAAAAGTTGCGGCGGCTTGTAGAGAATTTGCCATGTCGACAAAATCTCAGATGTTTGTGTTTGTGTGGTTGAGTTTGTGTGGTTGAGTTTGTGTGGTTGAGTGATGAATGCGAAGCTGAGATGTAAAAATCTAAGGAGAGTGTTTTTTTCGCTTCTAAGATAAGGTCGGATAAGTTGGAATTTGTTCATTGGATTGTTTCAAAAGTGTATATGGTTGTTTGGTCGCCACGTGTTCAATGCTTATGTGAAAATTTTCTTTACAATCTGCTATTCTATTACTACAACTTATAGATAGTGTGGCTAACCAATCACACATGAACATAATGACTTGTAAAAAAAAAAAGGCTACTCTTAAGTCTCTAATGTAAAGATCTAGCAAGGCGAGCCAAGTCGTCTACAATCTATTATGTGGATTATACTGAGGAGACGTGATGGGTACCACACTTACACATGAAACTCTTCATTACCGACAAGAGGGCTTCAAGCTCTGTATGCAACTGCTGGTTTTGGACTACCTATGGAAGCTCTTCGAAATTTCAACCTTCGTTGTCTTTATTTTTTAAAGCAATATTAAAATGATTTCAGTAAGTTAATAATATTACAAGGTGCATAATATTACAATCGTAGAGTGTAAAGCAAAATAATGGGCATTGTTAATTAGACTCAATAGAAACTAAAATAAGGTGAAACTCAAGAAAAAAAAAAGGCATTCAGAATGAGTAGGAGGTATATATTCATCATAAATCAGATGACAATAAACAATCCTCATCATGCCTTTTTTTTTTTTTTTACTTACAATTTCACAAAATCAAAATAAAAAGAAAACAATTAGAGGAAAAAAAACAAATAAATAAAAAAGGGTTCCTCTCAGACAAATGCCTCGTTTCGTCCCCATGATTTAAAGAATGGATTAATCGGACTCGTCATCTATGCTTGTACATCACTGAGAAACCCTTTTTCCAAAACTCGCTAATCAAACATATATCAAAACAAAAGAGAATAGTAACACATCAAACTAAATAAAAACACTATAGTTGAAGAAAAATTCAACGATAGATCGAACAAATAATTATTAAGAGAGATCTATGGAGTAGAACTCAACGGAGATAACTAATGACTAGAAACGGACAAGAGCGGATACTATTTATAAAAAAACCAAACTAGGGCTAGGGTTTTGGGGCGTCCCCTTAGTTATAAACAAACGGCATAAAGTCTACTTAATGAATTCTAAAACAGCGTGTAGTCCTTTCCTTTTTCTTATTTAAAACGACATGAAGAGTAGTTTATTGAGTCTGAAGCAGCGTGTAGTTTTTTCTCCTAAAAACAAAGAAAAATGTGACTTTAGTTCTAATTTCTATACCCAATTACAGATCGCAAATATGGCAATGGACTTGGATTAGGCACACAGAAAAAAGCCTACTTGTCAATAACAGCGTGTAGTTTTTTTCTCCTTTTGCTATACCATAACATTCATCAACTGCATATAGTACAGTACGAAACAGAATCCACCAAACAAATTACATAGGAACAAATTTCCAGAACTCAAAAAGTTCTTCTTACAATAGACAAAACATACAATAGTTGGAAAAAAAAATGAGATTCTTTTTATATATTGAACATTGAATAAGGAAATATTTGGGTATGCAACATAATCAGAAGATAAGAACACTAAAGATTCTTGCTTTGCTTCAGTTTATTCGACCAGCTGAGCAAGAAACAAGTTTGAGATGGGAAGAGGAAAATGTGATTATGTGACACGAACGATGAGAGCCCAAACAGGGTAGGCCAAAAGAAGGATGATCCCTAAAGTGTTTGATACTCCACGAGGCTGTGTGAATGAATTCCTGAACCCACCAGATGCTCGGATATGTTCTTGAAGAAGATAACAACCTATGAAAAGGTTTATGATTGTACCAATCCAGGTTCCACGTATATCGTGAACAAGGAAGTGTGGAGAAACTACCAGCAGAAGGATCAGAGAACCAGGCATCTCAAGCCAATCTGCCAATTTTGGTTGAAGTAAAGATTTAAACTTTAAGATTTTCAAGACATCTTCAGTGAATGTATGAAGGCAAAAAAGTAAGAAAGATATGAAGAATTCATCACCTGGGAAATGCTTAGGGAAGAAAAGTCTGAGTACAACTGCAACAAAAGCAATCCATTTGCCAACATCTCCACTGATAACAGAAATGCAAACCAATGTTTTACAGACTAGTTTTTATGAGCAAAGTTGTGACTTATTGACAAGATTGTTACCTGAAAAGGTTAAAAATAACACCAGGAAGACTAAGGAAGATATATGGTATCAAGAGTGCTGTAAGCATCTTGGTTTTCCAATTGGTACGATCCAATATTAACAAGTAACTGCCATCAACACATACCAAAGTCAAGCGAACATAAATGATCAGAAAATTCTGTAGTTTCAACCAATCAGAGAGTAGAAAAACAGTAGGATTACTGGAAATGATCATATAAGTTTTGACTTTTCTTGAATTAGGCCTCGAGAAAACGTAATTGTGTCATAAGTCATAAGTATAAAGAACAGAGCAACAAAACAATATTATCATAATCATAAAGTATAGACCTTTGAAATCATTAATCTCGATCTCGAATTTCTCAATTTGAAAACTGAACCTTAAAAAAAAATCAGCTTTTGAATTCAACATGGCCAAGTCACAAATATCAACTAACAAATCGTTGATTGAGATACCAAAAAAAAAAGTTAAAATTTTTATAAGAGTTAGTAAAAGAAAAAACTCACATGGCAGCGAAAGAAGCGATGAATTTGAGAAAAGAAACACCGAAGCCTAATCCACCAAGCTTCGATACATCGTTAAACAGTTTCTTCGCAGCGATCTTAAGCTCCTCCATATCGGAGTTAACCAAAGCAACCGTATCAACGTCATCGGTCTTCATCGCCAAATAATCTAAACGACCCATTTGTTTTCTTCTTCTTCTTTACCTCAGCCGAAGCAAAAATCGATCTTCGTTTGATTACGAAGACAATAATAATTTGAGGGTTTTTCTTTTTGATTTATTTTCTTCAAATAACTCCTCCAGCTAGACTTGAGCTCTCTAATCCAGATCGTCTTCTCACGCTTTTTTTTTTTTCAATCGGTCCTTGTTTATCGCCGCAAAACCCATTTTCTTGGTGACGTGTCGTTTTTTGATTGAATAGTAGACCTTTGATTTGCGCGTCTCTTAAGCTACGTGGCATTAAATTGTTTTGTTTTGTTAGACAGCTTCAATTATTCTATAGATTTCGGAAACAAAACTTCAAAATATAACAAATGAACAAAAAATAATAGCTGGACTTTACATTAGTAATAAAGAAATAAATAGTTTTGAACACGTATATTAATTAGAAAATATTTGATTTGTCCTATTACAAAATACAAACTGATGATATCATTTTATTTTATTTTATTTTAAATCGACTTTAACCAATATGTAGTGTATATATATATGTGATAACGACGAACTGTTTTATGTACTATGTGACGAATAATATTATTTATGGATCTACAACTAAAGATGATATCATTCTACAGAGACCCCCATAACCAGAATTTAAATCAACAACCAAATTAGACATTATTCTACTTGCAGCACTTTGAAATATTCTATGTTAAAATTCTACTGTTTCATTCAATCTAAAGTATCAATCTTGTTTTGAAAGAATGAAAAAAAAAAATACAATTTCAAGAAGCACAAAAGATAACTATTCTCATATGGATACTAGTTAAGAACGTTTTGATCTTGGATCAACCATCGTTGCTTCATACGAATCACAGACTTGTCTCCTAAATTTACATCCCAACTTCTTACTAATCGATTACAATCTCTTCCCATCGTTAACCTCCAACGAACTTTCCTTATCTATCTTCTTGATCACTTTCATCAAATCCAAGCACTCTTTCTCTAGCTTCTTTACACGAGTCCTCATCGTATCCATATCCAAGCGAAGCACCTGATTCTAGCTCACCATTTTCATCCACCTCCCGAACTCTCCAAGCGTTTCATCACCGTCTTCTTCCATCACCGCCGTTACTAACGTCCCGGTGACTACTTGCAGGAGCTGTAACTGCTCCCAAAACAGAACTTGCACGACGGCTCGTAATGGAAAATGCTCGTTTTGCGCGGGGTGTGTGCATCCTTCAACTTTTAGTTTTCGACAATCCATTACACTACACATATTCTCCTTCTCCACCTCCAATAACAAAGGATGAGTCTATAAATAATAAAAACCAAAAACGAATCATCAGGTGCTGTGGTGTAGTGGTTATCACGTTTGCCTTACACGCAAAAGGTCTCCAGTTCGATCCTGGGCAGCACCAATCTTATAAATTTTAATTTTTTTTTTATATTAATCACCTTGAAATATATATCAACGGCTTTGTAGAGTCTATCGTCGTAAGCCCTAGCTCGATCAGGAAGTAAACTCGCGAAATTATAGAATTTTCCCGGTCTGAGATTACCGTCCGATGCGATTTCACCAAGAACTCCGTCGATTAGTTTCCCAACTACCGTTAAAGAAGGAAACGACACGGCAGCGTTTTCAAGAAACCGGTGTAATAGTCTCTCCACAAGATCAATATCGTAGAGGTATGTAACAAATCATCAACAGTAGCTTTGATCCAATTCTTTTCTCAAGCAACGTTCTGCAATTCTCCGAGGTGTTGAGGATGATGGCGGATCGTAGTTAACCGAAGAGATCTAATGGTAGATGCTGTTATGGAGGAAGAGTTGTATAGTGGAAGATATGAGATAATCGTCTCTAAGATTTCTGTGTTGATTCTTGGAAGCTATGGTAATGGATGATGATGATGAACGTGAGATTTTAGGAATGTGTTTATTCGCGTAACAAATTAGAGATCTCTCTATAATCTCAGGACTCATATCTCTCATAGCTACGATCAGTCGTTTAAAGATTGGAAAGCTTAATTCCTTTAGATGTTCGAACCAAAGCTCTGCTTTTGAGTTCTTGCTCTGTTTCTTCCTTTTTGTTGAATCGACGGCGTTGTTTATTGGCCATCCGAAGAACGAGGATGGACCAGCTGATGAAGCATTGGAGACGATGGAGTCTATGCATTCTTGCGTTATACCGAGTGATTCGGCTAAAGACGAGACTGATTCGCAAGCTTTAATGGATCCTTGTATGTTATCGAAGACATAGTGCTAGAGAAACGTCTCTGTTTTTGACCATCGAGTTTGGTTTCTTCTTCTTCTTCCTCTGTTCACTATTCATGCTCTGTAATGAGCTGGCGTAAGTTTTTTGCTCTTTTGACATAAGAGGAAACTGAAGGAACATAAAATCTTAGTTTACTGTTTTAAGAAAACTTTGGAAACAAAAAAAAAACAGAGAGGAAAGATGAATGAATCTTTTAAGAGACCTTATGAAGATGAAATATAGTATCATCTACTTCGATTTCGATGTCACTGGCTAAGCCTGTAGTACAAAAAAAACCTGCATCAAAACACAAAACGATTTTGTAAACATTTGGACATTAAAACATATTTTTTGACCATTGAAGTAAGTGTTTTGTGTTCTTCAACATGCTTGCTTCTTGGAGCTGCACTTCTCTGTCGCCATTAGAGAAAATCACAGACAAAAGGAAACAAAATCTCTCGATGAAAGTGGGATGTAAGTGGGATGGAGTTTTTGATCAATTCTTTTGCTTAATACAATAAATGTTTCTGTCTTATGTTTGTGAATACATAATGATTCTAACTAATCTTTAGTTAGAAATATTAAGGAAATATACTTGAACAAAATTTTCAACCAATTATATGAATGCAGAAACAAAGTTACGGTGGGCCAAATATTTATTGTTTTTGGTTGTGTACATAATTATGATTTCAAATTTCTCAATCATGCTTTGAAAATCAGTTGCTACACATCATATTATTATTCAAGATATACATGTATCATACCAATCAAACTTAAAAGTCATTGATTTTTTTCTTCGTTTTATTAAATATTTTCGAGTTATCTATCTCTATGCATATTACAATTTCAGTTGCTTATTAACTGAAATTTTTCATTTACATAGTCAGTGCTTAACCCTAACAAATATTGTATTCATACACTTAAATGACAAACAATTAGATTAACCATTTAGTTAAATCAAACTAACTCCTTGCCACAGAAACAAACGGTCAACTGAATGTTTTACCCCAACTACCTAATTAGCCTCAATGATATAAAACAAAAACTACACTGACCTGGACAGGATGTGTGTGATCAAAGCAGACATGACATTGATATTTATATCAGAAACTAAAAGTATGTGGTTGTAAGAGTTTGTCTTCTACATTGCCTGTTTTGAACAACTTTGCAAAGAAGTTAATACAATATCAGTATGAAACCTGTACATCATATCTCATCGGTGTTGATACACTCATCCACGAGTTGGCAGAGATTGGGATTCTCCAATGCAGCCACCACTCTTTCTTTATCATTCAATTGTTTATTCACTGCAACAAAAACAAAAATGACCCTAATTCATCAAAGTTCAGAGCAAAAACATTCAACATTCACCAAATACAAAGACAGATTCACAGTGATGTTAGATTAGAAGCTAATAAATTAAACAGCTTAAACCATAATTTCGACATAACATGCATTCTCTTGCAAGCTCTATACTTGTTAATGTTTTATTCAAAGCATACATGACCTAATGAAACAGATCGTGCAATGGATATCTATATATATATGACCTCACCTGACTCTTCATCAGCATGAGAACCAGGAGTCACTCTGATATCAACCTGATCATATATAAAAAATGACCTTTGAGGATTTATCTTAATCATAAAATACAGTGAAATAACTTTTTGAAAGCATAGATGACCTTATAATGAAGTGGTAAACATTCTTTAAGCTTAGCTCTCAAACACAGACCAATTATAGTTGCCATACTACAATGCTGAATCGTCGGTGTAAATGTTATCCTGAGTATATCAGACCACCCAAAACCCAAGTTTCTTTGTTAAATATCAAAATCACAGTTTATATAGATCATGTAAGTAAACAGACCAAAAAACCTCATCATCTGAATCCAATTTCTATAACAAATAGATTAAAAATTGAAACTTTCTTCTGATAATATCTCTAAATCTTTAAAGCAAGGATGAAGTTTAAAATGAACTCACAGAACGCGATCGAGCTTGTCATCGATTGTAATAGATTCTTCAGACAGAACACTTAGCTGCTCCAAAGAATAGGGATGTTCTGGATCTCTTATATCTCTTACATACTTTGTCTATTTTCGTCAAAGATCCAAAAAGTATACATTAACAAAACAAAACAAAAAAAAAACTCCAAAAATAGCAAATAGCAGAAACAAATTGATCAAAAACGAAGTCAAAATAGAAGAAGGATATCATAGATTTCAAGAGGATCAAGTCCATCATCATCTTTAGATTGATCTTCTTTACGAACAAGCCGTTCCTTCTTAGCTTGAACAACTGGATTCGCGTTTATCAATCCCAGAGTCATTTCTTCTTTCTTCTCAACCCTTTGTTCTCTGCAACCTAATTGATTTGATTAACATGTAGTGTTCTCTACTTACAAAGGTCACGGGTTCGAAAGCTCTAATAAGGAACATGCTCATATTTAAATAATTTTATTTTGATTGGATGATAAAGTCTACATTTCCATTTCCATTTCCATTATTTTAACAAAAGAAATAAAGAATATTTTATCATCGTCAACATTTGACAAAATCTTTCTTCTGAGTTTGATCTTTCGATGCAAAACGGTAAATTACAACTCCGATTCTTGAACCTTCTTGAGGAAGGTCACAATGAATAACATCAACATCAAAGAGCTTCCGAGCTTTCTTGAAAAAAATCGATTCTTTTTTCCATCTCTTGAGATGAGCCATAAGAAACACTCTCTTGGATCCCTCTAAGAGAACTAAACGCAGCGTTTTAAAAAGAGGATCAAAAAGATGCTCGTGATAAACCACGTCAGACGCTAAAACTAAGTCAACGTTTTGACTCAATACCTCCACGTCATCAATTTCACCCCAACGGAGAGACGCCACGTGGACTTTTCCACCAAATTTAGTCACGACTTCAGCGTTCGCGTCGGCGTTAAACCGGAGATTCTCGATGACGTTTGGGAGATCCGTCACCGTGACATTAGCACCAAGCGTAGCAGCCGCTGCGATTCCGACGATTCCAGTTCCAGATCCAAGCTCGATGATGTTAAGCGGTGAAGAAGAATCTGAACCGTCGGCCGGAAAAGTCGAGAGAACGCGATTTAGAGGACTGTTGCTAGGATCACGACGGTAGTTATCGAGTAGCGTAACGAGAGTTGTTGCAGGTAGCCAAAGCTTGAAGGAGATGCCTAACGACGGTAATTGCCGGATCACTACCGTTGATTCAATCGAATTGATGCTGTACATCTGAAGCTCCGATTGACCGGCGAATAAATCCCCACCCTCGATTTCGTTTTCTATAGTTTGAAGCATTGTCGTTGTGTGGTCAGTGTCGTCGCCTTCTAAATTCTTGCGACGGCGATTCATTTTCATAGTTTCGTTTAAATTAGGGTAGTTGAATCCGGTTTACACGTGGATGTTTCCTATTGGTAAACATTATAATCGAAAAGCCTCTGAGCTACGCAGAGGTTTTTCGAAGGAAATGAAAATTTGAGATCGAAGGAGCTTCTGAGAGTTTTATTCCATTGTGACGGGGAAAGAGAAAGAGAGGTGAAAGATGATAAAGGCAGTGATGATGATGAACACACAAGGCAAACCACGCTTAGCTAAATTCTACGATTTCATGGTCAGATGCTTTTTTGAGATGTTTCAATTTTGGTTTCTGTGATTGACTTTCTAAATTTTGGAATTTGGCTTTAGTCTGTAGAGAAGCAACAGGAGCTAATCCGCGGTGTATTTTCAGGTTCTCTTTTATCTATTGAATTTTCTCAGATTCGAATCAGCAATTTTCATTATCTGTATTACTAAGATCTGAATTGATCCGTGTGAAAAACTTGAGCTTGATTTTTGTTGGAGACTAAAGTTCAGATTTTTTTTTTTATAATATATGTAAATGTACAGTATTGTGCAGTAGACCTGAGAACGTAAGCAATTTTCTGGAGGTTGATTCATTGTTTGGTCCGGTAATGGCTTTTCTTCATTATGTAATTTGAATAATTGGTTTCTCTAAAAACTTTGTTTGAATGTGTTTTGAGTTTTTGTACAGGACACTCGGCTTGTATACAAACACTATGCTACTCTCTATTTTGTTCTTGTTTTTGATAGTTCAGAGAATGAGCTTGCTATGCTTGATCTCATTCAAGGTTCGTTTTTTAAGCTGTTTGTGTCAAATCATTTTTTGTTTTTAATATTCCAATATATAATCTGGAATGAATAGAGTAGCTTTCCAATTCAATTCGTGTGCTTTGGAATGAGACAGTTCTATAGTTGTAGTTTGTTATTGAATACCTTGAACCATTGGCTTTACAATATAAAAAGAACAAATTTGGAATCAGAGTTTTGAATAGTACAATTGTGCAGTGTCTTGCCTCTTTCATTAAAGCTCGTTGCCATATATCAAGTCGTGTGCCTTCTCAGTTGGTATGTATTGGATGTAATTTAAAAGTGATCTGGGTGTTGAGTATTTTTAGATTGGTATTGGGTTGGGTCGGGAGTTGAGACTCTCTTTAATCAAACTTACCTTTTAGTGAACACTGAGAGTATACTAGTTTGAGTTCTATAATAATGACTTAGCCTGTCACGGACTGATGTTAAATATGTATCATTCATTGCCTATTCCCCTGCTCGTTGATTTTGTTTTTCTTGCTGAAAGCTTTGGGAAGGTATATTTCCTAGTATGATTATCTGAGTTAGATTCTTGCATTGGCAGTTCTTGTTGAAACACTGGATAAATGCTTCAGCAATGTCTGCGAACTCGACATTGTGTTCAATTACAGTAAGGTAAAGATATTATCACACAGATCTGTTCATCACACTAGAATTTGATATTATATTCAAAAGCTGATGCTGTAGATTGGTTTGGTCACTCTTTTTAGATAATTATATGAAACAAAAGCATGTTACTAGTAACAGTTTTATGTCTTCTTCTTTCTTTATTTTTTTTACATGTTGACAGATGCACGCGGTGTTAGATGAGATTGTATTTGGAGGACAAGTACTGGAAACTAGTTCAGCAGAAGTCATGAAGGCTGTTGAAGAAATATCAAAGTAGTACCTTTCCTTCCTCTCTCAGTCTCTCATACTGTTTTCTGCATTCGTTGTGTGGAACTAAACATTAACACTTTCGGATATTGTACAGATTAGAAGCTGCCTCAAACGCAATTTCACTTGTCCCGAAGTCTGTTTCCGGATGGCGTGGCCGATAGCTTCGAAGCTTAACACGAACCATGACAGAAAACAAAACATGAATTATAGCAATGTGTAACTTATTCATAAGAAACTATTGTCCTCTGGGCCTGATATGGGCTGTATTGGCTCAATGATTGGGCCTGGAAGGGAATTGCATGCATGTTTGAGAAAGTAAAAAAAAACGTTGCGAAGTTGAGATCTTAAAACGTGAAGTTTGTGTGTGGGTAAGAAAAGTAGAATAGAGAGTATAGGGGCTCTAAGGTAAAAAGTACGACAACGCCGAACGGCGTGCATTGTAAAAATAGTCAAAACGGAATTCGATGGGGGAAGACTGCAGATTCGAAATGGTTGAAGTGCCAATTCATATCCAATTATCATTCTACCTTTTGAAATTCTTATGATCCATCTCTGTTTTTTTCCAGTTTCAGCTTTTTGACCTTTTTTACTACCCAATAGATATGTTATGTGTTTATATAAATGCCAAAAAACAATGTAGTGGTTAACCAAATAATCGAATATAATGATCAATTACTCTCATTGTATATAACTTTTTATTTTTCAACTGTCGTTTTGATATTGTGATCCAAACGTATGAAATAAATTGGAACGATTCCTTAGGAGTGGATAATGGATCTTTAGTTAATTAGTTTTAATTTTTAAAAATATTTTAATAGAAATTAAGATGGAATGTTTCCTTCTATGGTCCAAAGCTAATAGGGTTACAAGAACAAGAAAAAAAGTTGAAAATTTTATCTTGTGTTGAAGACAAAAGAATACAAGTGGAAGTTTCAAAGTGGAGTGATTTAATTGGGAATCGTAAGAGAGCCAAAAATATACAAAAGATAAACTTGTTGGGTAAAGATGATACAACAAATCCAATATACATTTGTGCCCTAGAAGAAGAATTGGTCAAGCTAGCAAAGATGAACCATGGACCAAAGTGAACACCTTTGATCATATTGATTTATTTAAACATATCATATGTTTTTTCGTATCATGATTGATACCTCTCCCAATCTTGGGGCATTCTTCTAGTTGGTCCAGCAATTTTCATTTACCACTTTTGCCCTTTTCGCTTACATTGGACCACTCCCACATTTGTTTCTCTTCTTTTTTTGCATCTTCCTATTTTTATCTTCTTTGATATATGTGATTAATTCATCAAAATAATTAAACGAATGGCATGAGTAAGAACCCCCCCCCCCCCCCCCCCCTCTTTATAATATTTTCGAATGTGATAGTTTTTTACATTGATAACAAAACTTAAAGTGAAGTGTTTTATGTCATACGAACACAAAAAATGTAATATTTGATAAATGTGCTTGTTAAGACAATTTGTGTATATTTTATTTTTTTAATGTAAATGGAGCTACACCTATACTCCTGTCAACCCATACTAGTTGACCGAATACAAAAAAAATTACTGCTGAGATATTTTAAAATACGCCGAAAAAGAGTAAAATAAATCTTTTAAGAATTGTGAAGAGACGATTTGGAAGGGACAACATGAGGTAACAGGAGCCATAGACCTGTTACTTAAACGAAAAAAATCACGGGCCAATCGACCTGCTAATATGAAAAATAATTAAAAACCAGTAAATCGAGGTATTGTGTAAGATGACTTTTAAAATTCCAAACTAATTAGACATTTAGACTGACTGAATAAGTCCTCATAACGATTTTTGTTGTAACATTAAATAAATAAAACAAATAGTTGTAAATTCTAAACTATCTTAATAAGTAATGGAAAATGAAAAATAATTTAATTTCTACAAATTAAAGCTTTTTTAGAGTATATTTTAGCATATATATACACTAATTCAATGTAAAAGTTACATGCTACTCAAAATTTCACTACTATAAGCTTGAATTTTGTCTGTAACTTACGTGTAGGCACAATATTTTCATATTGTACTCTATAGACCAACTACCTATAGAGTATAGGCACAACATTTTTATATTAATTTGTTTTTGATGAATAATAAATTTTGATTTTGTACAATATAAAAATTCGAAAGCATTCGTAGTTAGCCCCTATAATGATTTTACATATTTTAAGAACGCATACCATACAAACAGAATTTTCAAGAAGAACCAAAAAAAGCGAAAGCAGAATCCATCAAAAGGGAAGAGAGGAGAAAACATTCCGGTCGTGTTTTGTAACTTTTGAGGAATGTCCCATTTTTAAAAATTAATGTGACCAAAGCGACTCCTAAACCAACATATTATATTCTTTCTATAGATAATGTTTAAAAAATCAAATTATTAAAATAGATAAAACAGTTTAAAAAAATTAGTAGTTTAATGACTTATCATTAGATAGCTTTACATGCATGCATGCGGAGAATTAAATCTCGAGGCTTCGTTCCACGTGGCACTCTGATTAACGACAAACTGATTAATTCAAGTAAATCGACTCGTTATACGATCGCTCTCTCTCGCTCTCGGTACTCGCAAAAACTTTTTTTCCGAACGTTGTGGGTCCCATCGAATCCACCGAAGCCAACATCATCATCATTTGCACTTGCGTCATCATCAAACATCGTGTAGTTTTATTGCTCTCGTACTGGACTACGAGCCGGTCTTTTTTTTTTTTTCCGTAGCCGTTTGGTTCCTTTTTCACATAATATGTTCAAGATACTAATTATAAAACGACAACAAAATTTACTGAATAATCGATGGATTTTCATTGCATCCAGAAATATAAAGTATTTCATGGTGAACTATTTGTACTTGATATATACTATCAAAAACAAATTAAACATCCTTGTAAAGCAAATCCCGGAGTGTAATAACGTATTGAGTTTTTGTTTATGGGCATTAGCGAAATGCTTGGTTTATTCAAATCAGTATATGTAACGACTCGCTTCCACGTTGGTCGCTGGGAGCGTATGAGTCACGGGTGGTTGGGTCGCGTGAGGTGTTAGTAGTAGCTTTGCATGTAGTGGCGAAACGTAACGCTTTGTGTCTCGGGGTAATCACGGTTTGATGTTTCGAGTTTATCAAATAACTATAAATATAGATTACGTACAATAATTATAGTTATAAAATTGTATTAAATATAAACGTTCGACAGAGCATCTTTTGGAAAGTGGTGGTCGTCCCATTAGTCGAACTGAGTTTCGGCAATCTCAAGACGATCTGATTTTCACTTTTTTATATATACATATTTTTCAAAAAAAAATTATTAAATGTTAGGACTTGATAGGTAACTTGTGAAGCAAAAAGATAGCAACTAGCAAGAGTAAGACCATCTTTAATCTTACTCTATTTTTTTCAAAAATGGGATTTGTTGTAAAATTTGCTTCAATTCTATTCTATTTCTAACTCTATAATGGTAAATGGGATAAAACTGATATTATAAAAATATGAAGTAATTTTATTCATCATCTTATTTTTTATTCATTTTTATATTTTAAACTTTATTTTTGAGTAGAGTGGAAATCCAATTCAATTCAATTTTGAAATTACTCTATTTTAAAATAAAATGGAGTAATATGCTCTAACAAAATAAGTGTTTTCTATATTTTTATCAGTTGTGATTATATTTCGTCATCTGTAAGTTTATTGATTATAAAAATAGAAATAGTCATTCCGTAGTTTCACGTTAATGCTAAATGATAGGAAGGATTTTTTGGGTTAAATTGATGTAACCGTTTAATTCCGTACATGTTTTATCGAAAGATTTTGTGTTAATCAATACTAAAACTAATCATTTTTTATGCATAGAATTTTAGGAATTTCCAGCAATAATTCTTGTTTTTAAACTGCATATTCAAAATTGAAGGACACATTTCTTTTTAACATTTTGTTTCTTTCTTAAACTTAACTGCATGCAAAACCGATCAAAACAATAACTTTAACAAAAAAAAAGTTGGTGTAGAATATCATAATGACTGAATGAAATCATATATATTGTTCAAAGGTAGATATGCATAGTAAACCCCCGTGATTATCCACCGAAACATATACGTTTCTTCGTACCATATCTTAAAATTTTGGCGATAGAAAAGAAAAGTTATCATGTGGTATTACTATTATGTATAATGATTTTAGAAGTGGGTCCAATAGCTTTTTCTTTGTTTCTTTTCACTAGTTCAAGATCAAATTTATGGGGAGTATTATTAGTTCTTTGACCTTTCCTTTTTAGAGAGTCCTTCTTTGACCCATCAAGATTCAAGAGCAGAATCTCTCTCTTGCTAAGCTAAGAAAACATGGAAAGTGAAACAAATATTAAATAATAAAAGAGATACATTTTATACATGTGTATGCATAGGTTAACTGGGCTGTTGCTTTGATGATTGTTGGAAGGTACTTCACTTGAATAGAGGAGATTCTTCCCTTTATCTTTTGGGTTCTTCACAATCTAATCTATTAGCTTTTCTTTTCATGCAATATTTTTCTTGTTACTCTAAAAAAAACTCTTCCAAATCTTCTTGGATATTCTCCTGTCATTATGATTCTAGCTTCGTATTCTCTTTATTAAAATCCCCACAAGGAATTGGATTCTCATGGGGCTTCGATACGTACTTAGCCATACTACGACCACGAGTGTTTTGAACGAGACTGTTAAGGATTTTCTATTGTTTAAGTAACGTTTATATTTTACACGATACTATTGAAGATTTGTATCTTAAACTTTTTAATATAATCCCTAATAGCATATTTTCGACAAATAACATCGCCTCGTTGTTCTTATAATGTGAACCGAAATATGATCACTTAGATATATTTCCGGTAAACAATCATTTAATCAAGTGAAAAACTAAGGAAAATTTATGATATTTGTTCACTAAATTTGTAATCGACCCGAATTATATAATTGGCTATTTGACAAGCCACATGATTTCAGGGGCGAACTTGTAAGGAAATGCGTCACTTGCCTCCAACAAACTTTATAAAATCACTTAACTACGTTTAAAAATATGATTATGTTAGTTTAGTTAGCTACGTTCTTTCTCTATAACTTGAATCACTTATATTCCATTAACATTTTCATTACAAAGGATATTTATCTTTATTAATATATATGTATATATGTAAATCATACTAATATTTAGATTCCAACGCACCCTTCAAGATATAATTAACACCGGAGGCGGCAATCAAAAAGTTGACTTCGAAATCGTTTGAACTTGCCTCGTGGAAGTAGATTCGTTGAAAAAAAACAGTTTAAAATGTGTTTCCTTGTACAAACAAAATACAAGGTTGATATTATTGTAGTAAATTGTAGTGTTATAGGAAACTAACATTGAGCTAAGAGAGGAGAGATGTGAGTCACTTAAGATTAAAAGCTGTATATATCTGCTATGGACTTATACTCAGTTTCATTGCGGAAAGATATAGTAACTCTTTTATGTTCGTTAGATAAACGTAAAATGGGTTTGCTTGTAATGTACGTAGATGATATAAGCGCCAACTAAAAGTAATAATCTCGATGACACACCTAATATAAATCGTTCCAAGGGATGCTAATACAGAAAAGGAGAATATGCAAGATAGCAAAACAATCGTTTAATTGCATATCCCATGTTTTGAAACCCAATGTGAACAAACTGGCATATCCTTGATCACTAGGCATGTGGTCTGTTTGACCCGATCGCGAGTCAATACATAAGTGAATTTTTAATATACTGATAACTATCTATATATTTACTACTTATGTTTAACTATATGTGATGTTTTAGAAGGTGTTTCGTTTAATTTTATTTAATTTTTGAAAAATTCATTCAAGATTCAATTAAAATTGATTCTGTACCACTAGTAGTCCATGAAGTATGTTTGTTGGTTGATTTACTAATATTTACACATTATATATACATATATATATATCCATATAGATAAACCCGATGAGTTTTGTAACGCATGGCGTGATAAAAATGGATGCAGAGCGGAGTAAATAATTTATTATATATTTGATAGTATTATGGTCACAATGCACTCAATTCTCCATATTATGTATCGGTTCTATTCGAATTCTGTTGCTTTACAAATTCAAAGTCCAAGTATCCGAAGAAAGGAAGGGTTTTTCTAACAGTACGTAGTTAAATTAAGTATAAACATACAAATTCCATAAAATAAAATAAAAAGCCTTTTAGGGACGATGACTAGTATTCGTTGACGACAAGAGTAGAGTAGACTATAGCTCTGCAAGTTTTGAAGAAATCTAATAACCAAATCTAAGTCATTTTATTTACATCATCATGGATCATCATTAACCACATGAGGCTGAGCAGATATCGAACGTGTGATTGCGATGTGAAGTAGAGGACGATGCCAACCGCGAGTGAACACAAGCGCGTGAGACTCAGGGTTTTGGGGCAGAGATACGGAAAGAGACAGAGGTTTAAAGCATTATATTGGAAGAGAACAAAATAAAATAAAATTTGAGCCTCGTGATCGGAGATTTTTGCAGTGATGACTGTACTCTTCTTTCTCTTCTCTCCCCCCTTGTCACGTGGGCTAAATTTTGACCACCCTTCATCAGTGACCATCAACATCACATCATACTCTCTTCCTCTTCTTCTTCTTCTTCTTCAATGTTTGAAAAAAATATCCTCCAAAAAATCGATCATTTCAAATCCTTCGCAATATTATAGATCTAGTAAACATTCGTGTGTGTGCGCGACATAATAATTACTTGAAAAAGAAATAATGAATTAGCAAGAGTTACACAAGTCTGATGGTCCAAAAGACGTATGTTTTTTTTCACAATCACCATATCTATTTAAACCATTCTTCAATCTATAATACTTGGAAGCACGTAAATGAATGATTTCATTTTAGCATATGTTACCGAATCTGTTTATCACAAGATTGAC
The DNA here is from genome assembly GCA_963854855.1 of Nasturtium officinale. NCBI lineage: Eukaryota > Viridiplantae > Streptophyta > Magnoliopsida > Brassicales > Brassicaceae > Nasturtium > Nasturtium officinale. Next base: position 3,777,395 of record OY978507.1, on the reverse strand, counting down.
ATTTACATTCGGAAATTTGACATATACATCGACTAGCTCAGATCTTTGCCTTTCTAACCAAGAAAGTTTCTCTAGATAGTTTTAATATCTTATACATTTCCCACCACATTTTTTGGGTTTAATTTTCCATCACATTAATGTATTTCATGTTATATCTCCATTTCTCCATATCTTAATATCCTTTGTCTAAAGGCTAATCACCTCCATAAAAGGTAGAAATATGTCTATTTTAATTGAGTTAAATATTCACACAATCACACAGATTCTATATAGAGTTATAGACCAAGCATGTGTTATTGAAGTAGAAATATACGTGATTCTTTTTCACTTGGCTGTCTAAAGAAACGTGATACTAGTATCATCTTATTTTGAAATAAAGAAAACATAAAAAAGCAAGCAAATCCCATTTGAGTAAATGAGTATTAATATTCTTTCGTAAAAAGCTGCGTCCCCACATATTCTATTGATTTTAAATACTCTATTGGTTTTAATATAAACCTGCATATACATGTAGCACATATACATGTCTGATTCTATATATAGGTGTGAGACCCCCTTCTTCATTCTTCACTTCACTCCATCGTGAAACCTGCAACTTACATTTTTTCCCCATATTTTCTTTATAGCTTCTGCTAATTTACACTAAGGGTTTTCAAACAACGAGAGAGAAGTTAGTGAGAGCGATGATGCAGACTCCGTACAATACATCAACGCAGGGGCAATATTGCCATTCTTGTGGAATGTTCCACCACCATAGCCAGAGCTGCTGCTACAACAACTCCAACGCCGGCTCTTACTCGATGGTCTTCTCCATGCAAAACGGTGGTGTTTTCGAGCAGAACGGAGAGGACTTTCACTCTTCCTCCGTTGTTGACTGCACTCTCTCGCTTGGAACTCCTTCTACGCGGCTTTGTGAGGAGGACGAGAAACGCAGACGCTCTACTTCCTCTGGTGCTTCTTCTTGCATCTCAAACTTTTGGGACTTGCTTCACACCAAAAACAATAACTCCAAAACTATACCGTTTAATAACGCTCCTTCTTTCTCCACTAACAAGCCTACACGTGGTTGTTCCGGCGGGGGCGGTGGTGGCGGTGACTCTCTCCTCGCCAGGCGTTGTGCCAACTGCGACACTACTTCTACCCCACTATGGAGGAACGGTCCTAGAGGCCCTAAGGTGTGATTCAGTTTAATTTTACGCAAAATGTGACTTCTTAACCCAAAAAAGCCATTTCACCCTTGTTTGAATATATATATATATATGTATAAATCTTTTTCTGTTTCACTTATAGGAATGATATACTATATAGTTTAATTTCTTGAAAATTACATTAAATTTTCTTTATTTTTATGGTATAATAATCTTTCCTTGTTTTTTTACAAAAGAATTTAGTACTAATTACAAAAGTAGATTTACTGTGACAACATTAATTATAGTGAGTGATATTGATGGTTAAATGATAAGGATGTTATTGAATTTGTAGTCCCTATGCAACGCATGCGGCATCCGTTTCAAGAAGGAAGAGAGAAGAACCACAGCGGCTTCAGGCAACGCCGTCGTCGGAGCTGCATCTGTACAAACTGACCAGTATGGACATCACAACTCCGGCTACAATAATTACGATGCTGCCACTGGTAACAACAATAATGGAACTCCGTGGGCTCATCACTCGACGCAGAGGGTTCCGTGTAATTATCCGGCAAACGAGATCAGGTTCAGGGATGATTACGGCAACGGAGGAGCAATCAACGGTGAAACTGACGGTGCTCACGGTGGCGTATCGTTTCTTTCGTGGAGGCTTAATGTGGCTGATAGGGCAAGTCTTGTTCATGACTTCACCAGATGAAAGGAAAAGAAAACGACGTTAGATTCTTAAATTTTCCATGTGGTTTAATTATTTATTATGTCTAATTCAAAAAAGGAAGAAAATGTTTGAAAAAATGAGAAAGTGTATATCGAGAGACGATGTTGATGTTATTGATAGCGACGGTCTAACTTATGGTTTATCGATAAAGTACCGTTCTGGTCAAATGTTAAATAATTATCTATTTTAATTAAAAAAAAATTTAACTTCTTTGCTTTTAGTCTTCTTATTCAAAATAAATAACACTGCCTGTTAATTTACTAACAACAGTGGTCATGATGATAATAAACGAATATATACACCAAACGCACTCAGTGATGTGATCAAAATTAAACATTAGGAACAAAGAAAAGTGAAATAAAAGATTAAAAGATGAACATAAGTAAAACACAGACCAAAAATATAGACATCGGATATAACTCTTTTAATGTATATAGTTTTAGTTGAACGGAGAAGTTTCAGTTCTACCTGAGTCCCTGAATTTCACAACTGATACTTTAATAACTATTATTGGTTAATAATAAAAAATACATTGAATAGGAAATTTTTTGGGGGTTAGCTGTTTGGTAGTGAAGATTGAAATCTGATCGTCGAATTGGGAGATTAGATTCTGATCGTACCAATGTGGGTTTGGGGTACTGTTGTGTTTCAGTTTGGATCAGAGCATTGTAGTGATTTAATGAACTTATTTTTGTCGTATTATGCTCTGTTTCTCTCTCTTTTTATTTTGACCGTCGTTTTGTCCTTTACTATCCCAAGTTCTTGACTTTTTGTTGGTGTCAATATGCGCTCCTAAGAATATTTTCATTTCATTTTTTTTTATTATACTATAGTTTTTTCCGATTTTTCTGAACCGATTCTGCAACATGTTTGTACTAATTCTACCAGCTTTTAATCTACTCTGCACGATCACAAGATTAATAAAAAATCTCATAAATATATATATATATATATTTTTTTTCGAGTCGTCGACATATATTCAACTTTCTCCAATATCCCAACCAAAGAAATAATATTATAATTCTCTGTGTCATAACAATTAAGCCTGATTGAGCCCAAAAGTATACATGGGCTAGTAATAAATAAACAAAGGCCCAATAAAGAACTTGGTCTGGCTTAAAAACGAGGGAGAAGAGAACCTCTAACTAACTTTGCCGTCGCCATGTCTCTCCGTAAAACCCTTATTCAACCTTCGTTATCGCCGGATTCTTCAATTGCCGCCGTTGATGAGGTACCAGAGGGATCTGGTTCATCTTCTAGAATAACATTCCGACCTTGTAAAATCCGGAAAGTTTCATCAGATCTTCTCAATCCATCGCCGAGAGTTATAATCCCCGCGTCTCCACTCTCATCAAAATCAACGATTGATCTCGCTCTCCGTCACCTACAAAGCTCCGATGAACTCCTCGGATCCTTAATCACAACTCACAACAATCCTCCCATATTCGAGTCAACCAATCCTCCGTTCATTTCCTTAGCGAGATCCATCATCTACCAACAACTCGCAACGAAAGCAGCGAAATGCATCTACGATCGATTCATCTCTCTATTCACCGGCGGAGAATTAGGTGTTCTTCCTGAATCCGTTATCTCGATCTCAGCCGTTGATCTCCGTAAGATCGGTGTCTCCGGGAGAAAAGCGAGTTATCTTCACGATCTAGCGTGTAAATACAAAACCGGTGTTCTCTCTGATGAATTGATTTTAAAAATGAGTGATGAAGAGTTGATTGATCGGTTAACTTCGGTTAAAGGAATTGGTTTGTGGACTGTTCATATGTTTATGATATTTTCATTGCATAGGCCTGATGTTTTACCTGTGGGAGATTTAGGTGTGAGGAAAGGTGTGAAAGATCTTTATGGTTTGAAAAATCTTCCAGGTCCATTGCAAATGGAGCAGCTTTGTGAAAAATGGCGTCCTTATAGATCTGTTGCTTCATGGTACTTGTGGAGGCTTATCGAATCTCGTAACACCAAATTGTCCAAATAGCAAATACAGCTTCATTTCTATATCTTGTAGTTATCGTTGTTAGTAGAATTTGTTCTAATGTAACTTATTTCGGTAATGATTACTATGTCAAGCTACTCTAAACCCATGATGATCTTCACTTACATATGTAAGATTGTTTCATTTTACTTGAATTTGTTTTGCTGAGTGAGCATGGCTTAATTCTGAATTAGTGAATTCTATTGTATCCGCCTTGTATTGGGCTTGTCCAGTTGGCCCAATAAGGAAGCTTGGATCTGATATTACCACATGACATGTGATGCAATAAATAAGACTTCATTTTAGCTAATGTTGTCGCTCGGATTAAAGGAATCTAAACAAAAGATGTCAAGAGTAGAATTTAGTATATGTCAAGTATAATTACATTGATATTAATAGCGTTTGGTAAATAAGAAATGAAGATGTTCATAAAGTGCAACACAGCTGTGGGAAACAAAGAATCTGAAAACAAGACACGAGGCATGTGGAGATAAATAAAAGTGCAGATTTTGTTGTGCTTATGTGGGCCAGCTTTTTCATTCTTTCACACTTTACTTTCTCAACCCTCCCCACCAGAAAAACATTATTTCATATCTCTTCTCTTTCAAGACTATGATTAATTCTTAATTATTTTATAAATACCTCTATTAGAAACCATAACTCCACTTGTACGGAAAGCTGATGAACCTTATATGAAACTCCATGCAAACCCTAATCTAACACTAGTACATCATTAAATCTGCTAGAGAGTTTGTAAAGATAGAGGATATTTTGAGAATATATTGGATTGGTAAACATTATAATTAATTTGAAGATGATAACTTTTCTTAATACATGGATTTCCAAGTATGCTAAAATCAAAAGTTATACTCAATAGTTTAACTAAACACTTTCAATATATACATGTCAAAACACTTAGCTAACTAACTCCTAATTTTATTCATAAAAATGTATAAACTGTTAATTGAAAATGAACTCAGTTAACTAATTTAGTACTCCCATAAGTTTCCTATCATGATTTATCTCTCTCCCCACTCCTTAAGTCTTACTACTAGTACTAGGTAATAGTTTGACTAAGCTACGGTTTTCTTTTAAGGCATACATTAATTAGTAAAATTAGTAAAACCATCATTATAAATGAAATTAGAGAAAGAGAGATAAATGCAATAATTGTAATGGGAGATGGACCAAAGTTGCAGGTGGTGAGAGATAACAAACATATGACAATGTCTCCAAATTAAGAGGCACCACCACACACACACACTCTCTCTCTAGTAGGTTTGTGTTTTTAAAATCAATATTTTGTTGGATTTTCATGTGAAATAAACTTGATGGGTGATAGGAAACAAACACACATACGTCATCATCACCAATTCTATTACTCCATCTTCTTCATCAATATCAATCTCATCTTGCACTACTCTTTCCCTATAACAATAAGTTCTATAATCTCTAAGGTGAGTCCAAAGTCATTAGATTTCATCTTTTATATGCATTAGTGAATAATTATAAGTTTTAATTTTATTAACAAGGTTTTGTTCTTTTTGGATCAGATTCAGAATGGAGCTTGAAGGTAAAGTTAATGCAACTACTTCCACAACAATGGTCTCAACCATAACCTTAGAAGTAAAGCCACATACCAAACCCGAATCAGATCTATCCTTGGCTCCATTCTCGATCAAGAAAGAAAATAAAAAACCTAGGACACGTGGCGACCAAGAAGTGAAATACAAGGAATGCCAGAAGAACCACGCGGCCTCGACGGGAGGACACGTGGTGGATGGATGCTGCGAGTTCATGGCCGGTGGGGAAGATGGTACGCTCGGGGCGCTAAAATGCGCCGCCTGTAATTGTCACCGGAGCTTCCACAGGAAAGAAGTATACGGACACATAAGCAGTACTAAAGAAGATCAGCTGATGATAACTCCGGCGTTTTATAGCAGTAATAGCTCGTACAAGGCAATGCAGCCACGTGGAATGCATCCAACGGGTGAGATTATTGGACGGAGGACCTCGTCGTCGAGCGAGGATATGAAGAAGATTTTGTGTCATCGGAGTCAGAATGTTGATGGAAAAGGGTTGGTGATGAGGAAGAAGAAGAGGGTGAGGACAAAGATCAATGAAGAACAAAAGGAGAAGATGAAGGAATTTGCAGAGAGATTAGGGTGGAGGATGCTGAAGAAAGATGAAGAAGAGATTGATAAGTTTTGTATGATGGTGAATCTGAGAAGACAGGTTTTTAAGGTTTGGATCCATAATAATAAGCAAGCAATGAAGAGGAACTGTAACTCTAGTGATCTGTAAAAGTGAATCAAACATTATGTTTTTTTTTTGCCCTTCAAATTATTCAAAGTCTTGAGTATGAATATGTTACTACTTTATAGGATTGAAGATACAAATCTGGACAATCTAATATATTTTGATCTTTATATATCTGGGATTATAATTCCTTATTGGTGCGTGTTTGAACGGAATGTTACTTTGGAAAAAAGACATAAGTTTAAAATTTAATATGTTTTTAATCCCACAATGTGTTAAACAGCTGGAATAGCTCAGTTGGTTAGAGCGTGTGGCTGTTAACCACAAGGTCGGAGGTTCGACCCCTCCTTCTAGCGTTTTATTTTTCCTCTAACTAGGCTGTCTTTAAAACTAATAATAATACGGAGATACGACAGCCCGAAAGCAACATTTGTTTAGCTAAAAGAAAAACAAGAATAGAAATTTGCTATTATCGAATATAGTTTTTTTTCTTTTTAAGATTTATTGTTTTCAATGTGTTTGCAGTTTCACTGAACTTGAGATATAACAACAATCTCACTATTCGAGTCTTCATAGAGTGTAAGATTATTTTACATGTGGGTTGCAACGACTGTGACTACTTTGTCCGTTGATCTGCGCGACTTAAAAACAGAGCTTAATTATTCTTCTTAATCACTGGATTTTTTTTTGCTGTGTAATCACGTTGTAATAATAGTATCCTTTTGTTTTGTCATTACTTGGTTAATCGCGCATTTGTCTTTTTCTTCTACTCGTTTTCACAAGAAGATAATCTAGAAATTAGTTAAGAATATTGTAAATTTTGACAGCTGAAGAGGTATCATCTTCCAATCCGTTCCAAGATTATGACAAGAACAAATAAAGAAGTTGGACTTTGTTACTAAGTTCAAATAAGGTTCTAAAACAATACCTAGAATATGATTCTATGACCAATTCAGCAGTCCAACTTCTTCAATTTGAATGGATTTAAAACTAAGTCAAGTGCTTTATATATATATATATATATCTTTGCTCATTGTTTCTCAGAGATTTACGCATGTAAATTCGAGAAAGTTAGATACCTCTTTGGTTCATTCCTACAATGATAAATTATTAGATATGGATCAGCAGACAAAGGAGTTAGTTTCACACAAGACAAGTTAGTCATAACTCTAAGGCCAAAGGCCATTGTCAATTTGAATGGTCTAATATTGTCGATGTAATAGTCAGCAAAAAACACATTTGACCGGCGATTAAATAGGGAAGAAGATGTATACATCATATGGGTGTAACATTAACACATGCTTCATTAATTATCTATACACAAATTTAATTTAGTTAGTTGGAGATAGCTACGTACATGCAAATCAAACAAAATAAAAATAAAAATCAATAGATCTACAATTTCTTTTTTCATATCACAAAGCAAGGTTGGCCTACAACTTAAATAAATACCATCAAAAGAAAGATTCAAGCACACACCTAACCAAAAATAACTCAACATTTTTCCACACACACATCAACCATGTTTAGAGCTATGAGCAGCAGAAAAATCCACGGAGGATATGAAAAGCTTGGTGATGAAGAAGCGAGATTGAAGAGGGTCTCGAGCGTTCCGGCGAGTGTTTATGGTCAATCAAGAAACCCTATCCAAGAAGTGAAGAAAACGCCGACGGAAAAAGCAATCGGTGGTTCTGTTCATCCTTTAATAAGTTTCTTTGACGTTCATTTTCAGAGGAAGAAGAAGAAGAAGACAACGAAGAAGAAGAGTTTAGCGACGGCGAAACCGGAGTTTGCGAGGTATATGGAGTATGTTAAGGAAGGAGGTGTATGGGATCCGAATTCTAACGCACCTGTGATTCATTACAGATAGATTTGTGGGTCTTCATGAATAAAGATTTCTTTATCAAGAAAAAATGGATAAGGATTTTGTATATCGTTTTTTCATAAAATATATAATCTAAAGAGAAAATCAAACCATTCGTGATGCAATTATAAAAGATGGATGTTATACTATGAATTTGTCATTTTTTAAAACGAATTGATGAATATTTTGTACACATGACCTTAATAGTTAATATATGATCAAAAAGTTTGTTTTTATTTTTTATTAATAAAGATATGTTTATGAGAATCGAATCAATTATTTATTGATGATATAGAAGTGGTCCAGAGCTACTAGCTTTGAGTCAGCTTGTTCTATATTCTTCATTTCCCACCTTTCGATTTTGTTTTAAAAATTCAAAAGTAAAAGGAAGAAAATTTAAAATTTTCAGTGGCAGATGCATTTGAGATTTTCTTCTCATCAAATAGTAAAGGTTAGAAAACATCATAAGATAGATAAAAATGATAATTAGTCTCACTTTTTTTTGAAGACCAGATTCTTAAAAACTATATAATATATCGTCAACCAATTTTGAATACCCTTTCGTATAGGCGTGTTCACATGGGTCACGTTTAAGAAACTGGCTCTCAAAAAAAAAAAAAAAAAAAAAAATCAGAATCTAGATATGAAGATTGAAGAAGACAAAAATAACTTTCGAAAATATTATAATCGTTTTAAAAATGGGCTTTACAGATTCGTGAACAGACAAATTGGGCCATTAGTTTTTGCTTTTAGGACACGACGCTTCCACGTCACTGTTTTTCATGACGTTAAAAACGGAATATTCAAGATATATGAAGGACCAGGTTTTACAATATGACCCACTTAACAAAGATCCCTTCAACGACACCGTTTCAAGTACTCACGAAACCCTACCATTGAATTATTTACACAAAATACCCCTTCGTTATCGCGCCGACCTTTCTCTTAACTCTTAGTATCAAAGGTTATATCCGTCATTCCCAAAGTCACGTTTGGGGGTATAGCTAAACCAAACTTCTTAAAAATTCAGAATTAAGATAAAATAATGATATATATATATATATTTTGTGAAGAAATAGGTCGCCAAGAATAGTAGAAGAAAAGAGAAGGAAAAAAAAAAGAGCGTTTCAAATATTTGCGGAGAGACAAAGCGGAGGTGTCGTTGTTTGCGATAAAAAGCCTTGGAGAAGAGGTTCTCTTCTTCTTCGTCTTCTTCGTCTTCCCTTCTCCTCTATCTCTATATAAACGATTTCGTATCTCGCTTCTTCTTCATCCTATCTTCGTCGCCTCGCTTTCGTCTGACCTCGATCTCTACCGTTGAATCCATCTACCTATCTTCTTCTTCTTCTCTCCGTTGGATCTTTTTTTCAGCTTCTTCCCGCGGTGAGTTAATCGTTTCTTATATATACGCTTGTGAAAATGATGTTTTAGGTTTCTCTCCTTATTGTTCGGTGGAAAATTCGTTATCGTTAGGTCTGAATCTTTGGGAGATTCGAATTGAATTGTCGATTTGACCTCTTGTTAGCTTCTAGATGATCGATTTGTGTTTGATTTTTTATCAGTTTCTTCTCGATTTTAGGTTTTCGTCAGGTAAAGTTTTTGTAAAGGCTAAAGAGAATTTTGTGACTAAATTTGAAAATTGTTTCAAATGATGCAGAGCCATGCCTACTTTTTCTGCTATAGCTTTGGATAGAATGCTAGAGCCAGGGGCTTCCACGTCTCTCGAGAGTGTTCCAACCACAACAATGTCGTTTTATTCTAAGCCACCAATATCTAAACTTGAGAAAGGTAAAGGTAAATTACCTAATGAGAAGAATTTTACTCTTCCTCAGATGTCACCGGCTCTCTACGCCACTCCTGACGCTATTCCGCTGCCTAATTCGCCATCTTCTTTCCCACCATCGCCTTATATCATCAACCACAAATCACGAGGACCTCCACGTCTTCTTAAAAGCTCTTCTGAGGCTAATGTTGTGTCTTCTTCTCACCAGAATACCCTGGAAGAAGATTCTGTTACTGCTGATTCAGATGTCAAAGTTTCCCCTCGGAGGAAGTCCACCTCCTTCTCGTTTCCTATTAATGAAGCCACTGAAGAGATTTTTTCCATTGGAGGTCATGCTCCCACAGTTGGAAACCATAATTTTGATGGTATTGTTGATGGTCCTGTTGGGAATTGGAGTCCGCTTGTCCGGAAAACTTGGAATGGAAAGTCTGAGTTGGATAATGCTGCCAACGGTTTGGAGCGGGAAAATAATCTGCCTGAGCCTGTCAATATCAAGACAGACAAGGAGAGTGAGTCTGAAGATTTTTATTACCCAGGTGAATCAGCAAGCTTCACAAGTAACACAGAGGTAGAAGGTGATGCAGGAGATGAAGGTTCACAAAGACTTGCTACACCTGTGGGAGAGTTTTATGATGCTTGGGATGGTACTTATCTGAATCTTACTCTCTTGCTAATTATCTGCTTCTAAGCGAGATGTCAATGCTTTTGATATTAACAAACATGCGCAGGATAATGTTAGGTGATAATATAATTCATAACATTTAGAGTCTCCTTGTCTTTTATTTTTGAGCGTTTGGAGATATATCAGTACTGATTCTTAAATGTGCAGTAGTAGACTGTTCTCGTTTGGGAATCTGCGTTCTTTTGGATATTTTGAGAATGCTGAGGAAATTTCTAAATCATGAGATTATTGCATTATTCTTGTCTCATTTATTTGCAAAGTTGACAAATTAAAATTAACTTGACGGTATGATTGGGAACTACTTTGTAATCCATCTTATTTCATGGGTTTTCAGAACTATCAACCGACAGTGGAATGCAGAGTTCAGTGAACAACATCGAAGCTGAACTAAGGGAGATAAGGCTGAGTTTACTAATGGAAATCGAGAAGAGAAAACAAACAGAGGAGGCTCTGGAGCAGATGCAAATTCATTGGCAGAGACTCCGAGAGCAGTTGGCCCAGGTGGGTCTGTTTGTTCCTATTGATCCTATCGCCTCCTCCACTAACAACCTGAATCTATCAGAAGAACTACGCTGCCAACTCGAGGTTGCTAGATTTGTTTCTGACTCTTTAGGCAGAGGTATGGCAAAGGCGGAGGTAGAGATGGAGATGGAATCTATGCTCGAAACTAAGAACTTTGAAATCACACGGTTGTCTGACCGTCTACACCACTACGAAGCCGTCAACAGAGAAATGTCCCAACGAAACCAAGAGGCCATAGGTAGAACAAAAATCACTCTCATTCGCCAAATCATCCCTTTTATCTTTTCTTTTAACAAAAAAAATCTAATCTCCAAATTTTGTTGATACCAGAGGTGGCACGACGAGAAAGACAGAAGAGAAAGAAGAGGCAGAGATGGATTTGGGGATCAATTGCAGCAACTATTACTCTAGGAAGCGCTGCATTGGCATGGTCTTACGTTCCTGCAGCCAAACCATCATCCGAAGTATCACAACCTCTCAAAGATGATTAAGTAAGTCTCTTGTCTCCATAACGGGTTTGAATGTGAGAGCAAGAGAAATAAGATATACAGGACGTTTAGCTTACGCCTTGTGAATAGAAAAGTATACATATTCTGTTATTGTTTTAACTGTTCTCAAGAGAATGTATAGCTCCGAGTAGCTGCGAACACTTTTGTTTCTTTTTTGCGGTGGCATTACTCATTCACAAATATTTGGTTCCTATTAACATTCATTGTTAGCTTATATCGTAAGATGTTTGGCTTATTTTTCTTGATTTCCACAAAATGACTCAAGTAATTTATCATTTAAAAGAAATCAAGGGATACAAGTAAAAGCTTAGTTTGCTTTTATCTGTCGTCTCTGAACCAGGTAAGTACAACATACACTGCAAAAGCTAGCGCAAACACAGCTGCAACCAGAAACACAGATACTTGGACTAATAGAGATGACTCAAAGACTTCAAGGAGAAGCGAGTTCCATGTTGTGTACCATACGATGCAAAATAGAGAACCAACGATGCCACCTACCACCACTTGACTACTTGTGTGTAGTTTCTGTGAAACCCTTAACCGTATCTACAAAAGAAAAACAAAAAAAAAACAGTTAAGCTTTTTATCATTAGTTGTTGAAACATGTTACAGTTTGCGAGTAGACTTAAGACTTACAAAGTATGAAGTGATTGTAAGGATAAGGCCACCAAGGAACAATGAGACTTGATTGGCTCCAAACCATTCTATAACTGCAGAAAATGTAACTCCATTGTCTTAACAAGAGTAGTTCGTTGATAAGTAGTTCAAGTTTTGTAGTACTTACGGGTTAAAACAGCAAAGACAGATATGAAAGAAATAGATTGGGCGTGAGAAGATGGCATCCCAGGATCAGATCGTAAGGTTGCAACAGGTCTGTCTTGGTTAAGTAAACGTTTAAGAGCTACGGAGAGAGCTGAATTCAAAATTGAACCAATGACTGCCCATAAGGCTGAACCATCATGTCGTAGAAGAATGATGGAACCAAATAAAGCAGACACAACCCATTTGCTCTGTCATTAAATGAAACAGGGGTTACTAAATAAGAAAGAAAATAAATAAATACTACTTTTGCGTGCATTAATTAGATTCCATTACTAACCAAACGATTAACCATAGCTTCAATCCCATCGCCGGTGACCAACTCTTTCCGGAGCTCCGACGAATCATTGATTAAAGATTCTTGCTCCAAAGCCCCAAATTGTTCATTACTGCTAACGAATCTTTTGACGGTCATAATAGATTCAATGCCAGAAACAGATAAAAGGATATATGATTGAACTATATCTCAGAAATTGAATCGGAAGTGGAGAAGAAGAGAAGACGTTGCTGCTACTACTTCCCAAAAACGATAATAAAGTCAAACATAGAAACAAATCAGGGAAATGAAATCAATGTTTCGTAGAGACTAGAGAGGATTAAAACCTGAGAAACTCTTCAATAGTTCAATTAGTGGGTAAACCAATATTGAAGCAAACTAATGGGCTTATGATTCCTCATATGAGGCCCATCATCAGTACTCAATTGACATGAATGAAAAGAGTGAGTGTTAACATGTGAAGATTCGAATATAACCTAAATAATATAATGCCGTCTACACGTCGTTTTATCCGGAAGAATATTTTAAATGGTTTTAGTGTTTTAGAACAATGTTGCTTTATGTGGAATTCTGTAGACATACATATTAAAAAATTTGGTAAGATTTGACGAGATTAAGTTTTGTTAATAGTTTAAAATATAAAGTGACGTTTTCTTTCACTAAAATCCATAATTTTTGTGGATAAAATATTAAGCACAGTAGATATACTTGCATAGGAGAGTGGAGATTAGGACAAGTTTTGTTACTGAATCATCACCCAGCCGTTTGTAAACAAATATCATCTTTCAATTTGAAAATTTTGAATTCTTTGTAAATTTATTATACATTCTATTCTATGAGAGTTTGCGTAAAACTTCACCCTTGTAAGTTTTTAATCTCTTAATACATTTAGAAACAATACAAAACAAACACATTTTCATTTATTGGTTATTAAACAATCACCGATTGAAATTTGAAACAAGTTCGCAAGTAACCAAGAAAGAAAACGTGTATAGTTGACTGTTGACTTATGACTTTTTAAACCGTTGACTTCCATTTTGATAAAAGTTTCTTGTACGCTCATTCCTGAGAAGTAGAACGACACAAAGATCTAATCATCAGAGAGCTTCAATATCCTTCATCGCCTCAATCACTCCCTTGTAAGTGTTCTCTTACCATGAGAGATGGTTAATTTAGTTAGTTTCATCTCGATTTTCTAAGATTCTACATGTTTCTTGAGAAAACACAGATTAATCAAGAAAATCTCATCTTTGTCGTAGGTTGATTGATTTATAGAAAGTTGGGTGCACTGATATAACATAACCGAGTGACTTATTGTTCAGAAATTTTGTACCAAATAGAGATCTTTCTTTAGCTTTCAGGTCTGAGAAATGGTGGACGCTGTAGTGACAGTGTGTTTGGAGAAAGCCTTGAAGATCCTCGAAGAGAAAGGTCGAACCGTTTCGGAATATGGAAAACAGTTGCAGAATTTGCAAGATGAGTTGCAATACATGCAGTCTTTTCTCAAGGATGCAGAGAGGCAGAAGAGAACTAATGAAGTCTTGCGAAAACTAGTGGCGGATTTACGAGAACTGGTTTATGAAGCTGAGGACATACTTGCGGATTGTCAGGTCGCGGATGGTGGTGATGATGATGATGGTAACGAGCCAAAGCCTTCAAACCCGTGGCTTTCACGGTTTTATAACCCTGCTAATGGTGTTTCAGTGCAGTACAAGAAAAGCAAACGTCTGAAAGAGATCAATGAGAAGATATCAGGGATAAAGAGTAGGGTTGAGCCTTATTTCAAATTCAGAACACCGAGCAATGTTGGAAGAGATAATGGAACTGATCGGTGGAGCTCTCCTGTGTATGATCATACTCAAGTGGTTGGTTTGGAAGGAGATAAGAAAAAGATCAAAGACTGGCTCTTTCGATCAAACGAGGATGAGCTATTGATAATGGCCTTTGTTGGGATGGGAGGGTTAGGTAAAACTACCATTGCTCAAGAAGTTTTCAATGACAAAGAGATCGATCATCGTTTCGAAAGAAGGATATGGGTGTCTGTGTCCCAGACTTTTACTGAAGAACAGATCATGAGAAGCATACTGCGGAACTTGGGTGACGCGAGTGTTGGAGATGATCTTGGAACATTGCTGAAAAAAATCCAGCAGTATCTTTTGGGGAAAAGGTACTTGATTGTGATGGACGATGTGTGGGACAAGAACTTGAGTTGGTGGCATAAGATCTACCAAGGACTGCCTAGAGGACAAGGTGGCAGCGTTATTGTGACCACAAGGTCTGAAGATGTTGCGGTTAAGGTTCAGGCGAGAGGAGACAAGACTCACCGTCCACAGCTCCTTAGTTCTGATAACAGTTGGCTCCTGTTTTGTAAAGTGGCATTTGCAGCAAATAACGGTATTTGTGAGCGTCCCGAGCTAGAAGATGTTGGCAAGGAGATTGTAACGAAATGCAAAGGCTTACCTTTGACAATCAAAGCTGTTGGTGGGTTACTTTTGTGCAAAGACCATGTCTATCATGAATGGAGACGAATAGAAGAGTATTTTCAGGATGAACTCAGAGGAAACAATTCTGCAACTGACAATGTGATGTCTTCTCTGCAGTTGAGCTACGATGAACTGCCTTCCCATCTTAAATCATGCTTTCTCACGCTCTCCCTCTATCCAGAAGACACTGTTATACCAAAACAACAGCTAGTACACGGATGGATTGGAGAAGGTTTTGTGATGCTGAGAAATGGAAGATCTGCAACTGCATCCGGAGAAGATTGCTTTTCTGGCCTTACAAATCGGTGTCTTATAGAAGTTGTTGACAAAACCTATAGTGGAACCATCGTCACTTGCAAAATTCATGACATGGTTCGTGACTTGGTGATCGATATAGCCAAGAATGATTCATTCTCTAATCCGGAAGGCCTCAACTGTCGTCACCTTGGGATTAGTGGAAACTTTGATGAGAAGCAGATCAAAGTTAATCATAAGCTGAGAGGACTGGTGTCAACAACTAAGACAGGTGAGGTGAACAAGCTCAACTCAGACCTAGCTAAGAAAATCACCGAGTGCAAATATCTTCGAGTTCTTGATATCTCAAAATCCATTTTTGATGCTCCTATATCTGATATTTTGGATGAGATTGCAAGCCTTCAACACTTGGCGTGTCTTAGTTTGAGCAACACACATCCGTTGGTCCTGTTTCCTCGTTCCATGGAAGATCTCCACAATCTTCAGATTCTAGACGCTAGCTACTGTCAGAATCTGAAACAACTTCAACCTTGCATAGTCTCGTTCAAGAAACTCCTTGTAATTGACATGACAAATTGTGGATCACTTGAGTGCTTCCCCAAGGGTCTCGGAAGTCTCGTGAACCTTGAAGTACTATTGGGATTTAAACCAGCAAGGTTGAACAATGGGTGCAAGCTCGGTGAAGTGAGAAATCTCATAAAGCTCCGAAAACTTGGTATTTCTCTCACTCGTGGCGATCAGATCGAAGATGATGAGCTTGATTCTTTGATAAACCTAAGCAAGCTTATGTCCATTTCGATCAACTGCTACGATAGCTATGGTGATGATCTCATAACCAAGATAGATGCGCTCACTCCTCCACACCAGCTCTATGAGCTTTCTCTACAATTCTATCCCGGAAAGTCGAGTCCATCATGGTTGAGTCCTAACAAGCTTCCCATGTTGAGGTACATGTCAATATGCTCAGGTAATTTGGTGAAAATGCATGAAACATTCTGGGGATCTGAGAATAACACTCACTGGAGAATCGAAGGCTTGATGTTAAGTTCGTTGTCGGAACTAGACATTGATTGGCTAGTGCTGCAACGGTCAATGCCGAACCTTATGACCGTGACCGCTAACTGGTGTCCAGAGCTAGAGTCTTTCCCGATTGAAGATGTCGGCTTTAGAGGAGGACTGTGGATGAGAACACCACTGCACAGAACCTGATGGCACTTTTTAAGCAACTAGATCAATGTTTGATTTCTCAACGAAAATAAGTTGGTGTATTACATATGCCAAACATACAGTGTTTGACCTCTTGAATATCAATATTGAAATTTCCTTTTCTGATAATCATATCACAAAAAGAGCGAAAGGCAAAACAGACACTAGCAGCAATGATAGATATGTGATGTCAACTACATGATCAGTCAGAATCAGAGTCTAGATTCTCTGAAGACCTAACCGACCGCCGTATACTCTCTTGATATTCAGAATCTTCATCATCTTCCTCTTTCTTCTTCTTGTTGAGCATTCCTGTTAACGATCTGAACATTTTAACCAACAATTTTCTAACTGAGGTGTAATTATAAAAAAGGCGGGTGTGAGGTTTTTCATACTCTTTTTAACCAGTACGTTCTCTAGCTTATTCGTGGTGAAATCATCCTTGGTTCCCAGGTCCTGGAACCCAACTAGTCTATCCATCGCGATTCCTTTGCTAAGAATAATAAAGAAAATCATATTTTATCAGTATACACCAAATAACAAACCGTGTCTGTAAGAAAGAATAAAAAAGAAGGAAACCTGAAAAGCACAACGCAAGGCAAAGTCTTTATAGCAAGTTTCGTGACAAAGAAAGGAGCATTCTGCATTTATGTCAGCCAAGCATTAGCTTTGCAGAACAGATCTAAAACAGAGTTCAAAGGATTATAGAAAAGCCATTTCCTTTTTTCTAACTTTACTCAAGTGGTTCACTAACCTCTGCGTCCACTTTAATGAACTTTGTATCCACATGCCTAGGCGCAAGAGTCTTCAGATGTTTGTCCATAATCCTACAATGATGCAATGCAAAGGTATGGACAGTATTGTTATGAGCTCAGATATCAGAAGAAAAACAAAGAAAAAAGCTGATGGAAAATCTTACTTGCAGCGGTAAAATTCTTTGTGGTAGAAATGACATATCACTTTCTCACTTCTGGTGACTTCACCCAAGAAATCTCCTTCACTTACCTCGCGATACTCACCATGTCCTTGTCTTTTGAAAGCTTCTCGCTTCTCAACTTCTCTCTGCCCAGATAAAACCTTGAAATGTTTAGTACATACCAATAGCTGCATAACTAATTAAATAGAGCACAATACAATGCAAAAGTTACAACCTTGAGTGCTGCAATCCTATCTGCGTGCAATTTTTCTAGCTCTGGATCCTACAGAACATGAGCAAGCAAGTGAGACAGAAAAGCTTAAAAGATCTCAAATAGGAAAATAAGAAAAAGAGTCTAACAAGCAACATTGTACTTACATCCATAAGTTCATCAAGATCAACCTCCTCATTAACAGGATTTGACGTTTGCGCCTTCTCATTCGCAAGAACTTCCTGCACAGCCGTAAAAGGAAAGTATCAGAAACATCAAAAACTTGCAAAGTCTACCACTTTTTCAGACATGAAACAACAATTCTTTATTCATGATTTACTTGTAACACAGATCAACCACTAATGTGAAATAGCATATTCATAAATTATTCAAATGCTAGAAACACCAAAAAACATATATAATTGTACAATTTCCAAAACCTTGAGAAAATGACCAACCACAAAAATCGCATTTGTTGGATTAACCAAATACTCAAAAGATAAAAAAAAAAAAAAAAAAAATTCTTTACCTTTTGATAATTTCTAGCAGCTGCCGCCATTACATTTCCGAATGCTAGATTCGATAGTGTCGATTTGACCGCATCCGGATCCATCTTTTCGCACCAGACTCTGAAATTCACAACACGAAAGCATCAACCACACCACACCACACCACACACACAAACATGATTCAGAAATAGAAAGTTAAAGCTCCGAGATCATACCTTGTTCGATTCCTTGATAGGGGGAAAAACAATTTGAGAAATCGAAATCTGAGTTTATCACTAACAATTTCAAATCTGGAGCGGAAAAAAATATCACAAAAATCAAAAGATGAATATCAAAAGCTGGAAACAAAACGAAACGACAGCGGAAAATATGCATTAGTGGGCTTCCGTTTCGGCCCGAACGGCCCAAATAAGCTATTGACGCCTCGAGAGATGTAAATTATCTATGGACACGTGTCGTTAAATGTACACCAAGGTCTGACATAATCGTCACGTGTATTTCTCATAAACAACAGTCATTATATCCGAAATTACTGTTATATCATATATGATAGCATCATTCATGAGCTTCTGAATATTAACTGAAAACAAAGTAAGAAAGTGTAAGAAGTTCAATATTTAAGATTGAAAGATCGAGTAAAATGGAGTCTTACCAAAACCAGTACGGAGTGCAGCAAACGGACCAACAACTTGACCAATACGGAAACCCACTTCCAACTCCAGCCGGAGTCAATGAAACTGCCGGTGTAACTCCGATCATGGCTGAAGGCGGCGGTTTAAGCGGCATGCTTCACCGTTCTGGGAGTAACTCTAGCTCTAGCTCGGTATGTATATTTCTGTCTCTCCAATTTTTTTTTATTTACTTTTACATTTTCTATACAAATTAAATATTCTTTTGCAATACATTATATGCTTTTACTATATCATTAAATATGTAAGTTCGTTCATTTTGACTACTAATAGGAACAAATTAAGAATTAACATATAAATATTATATGTTGTTTTCTTAAATAATTTTGAAGGGTTTTTGTGTTGCACTTTATAATATTTCGAATTTCTTTTTGGGTTTTATATAAAACGTTTTCTGAAATGATTAAATCTGATGATATAACTTATTTGAATGACACTTTTAGTGTATGCTAGCCCAAATTTCAAAAACTACTAAACAAATAATTTGGGAAATTGTTGCAAAACATTGTAGCTTTGTATGATGAATTTCTAGTGAATAATACAGGAGGACGATGGACTTGGTGGAAGGAGGAGGAAGAAGAAGGGAATAACACAGAAAATTAAGGAGAAGCTGCCAGGTCATCACCAGACTGGGGCTACCACGGCCGATGATGCTACCGGTGCTGGCGAGAAGAAAGGCATGATGGAGAAGATCAAAGAGAAGCTTCCTGGTGGTTCTCATCATTAGATTTAACTTGTTTTCGTATATTAAAGTAATGTTGTGTTTTTTTCTTTTTCATGTTAACTATTTGTATTGTACAATTAATAATGTAATGGCGTGGTCGTTGCATGGAATTAATATGAAAACTCTACTTTTCGTTTCATTTAAGTTTCTACTGTTTAGCTTTTAAGGTGGATACAAATTAAGGTAGTGTTGGCACACAGGCCGATTCATAAGTCTATAGGTATCTTCGTTTAAAAATAACAAAAGGATATTGACATTTTCTATTCCCAACACAGAAAAATACAAGAGAGAGAAATGTAGGACTATACATAGATATAACAAATCTATTATTTAAACCAACGACACTCACAGTTAACGAATCCATCCAACAATTTAAATGCTGAATTGACGTAACAAATTCTCTATAAATTATCAAACCATATGCATATCACTCTCACAATAATCACTAAAGAGTCCAAATCAAACTCGCAAGTGTGGATACAGAGATGGTGAAGTCAATAATGGGCATTGTTGTAGCTCAAATCTCATTCTTTGCGTTGTTTAGTCTTTGTATGTGTTACCAAAAAAGTGAAAGCACAAACATAGCCTCTCTCTCCCCAAATTTTTACGACAAATCCTGCCCAAAAGCGCAAGCTATCGTTCAATCTATAGTCGCCAAAGCATACTCTGATGACCCTCGCATGGCTGCCTCAATCCTTAGGCTCCATTTCCATGACTGTTTCGTCAATGTTTGACAGAATCTAGTCTATTCTTTACATATATGTATCATTATGTTTGATATGAAAACATGGAGAAATGTTCATTTCATGCTTTTTTGCTGGTATAGGGATGTGATGCGTCCTTATTATTGGACAGTAGCGGAACCATGGAAAGCGAGAAACGATCAAACTCCAACCAAAACTCTGCTCGAGGGTTTGAAGTCATCGAAGATATCAAGTCTGCTTTGGAAAATGAATGTCCTCAAACAGTTTCTTGTGCGGATCTCTTGGCTCTCGTCACTAGAGACTGCACTGTTATTGTAAGTCATATCTCCATCGGGATTAATAACTGCTACAAATACTCATTTATTTTGTAATAATATACAGTGTGGTGGACCGACTTGGGAAGTATATCTTGGAAGAAGAGATTCAAGAGAAGCAAGCTTGAGTGGTTCCAACGAGAACATTCCTTCTCCTGACTCCACGTTGCAGACTATTGTCACCATGTTCAACCTTCATGGACTCGATCACACCGATCTTGTTGCTCTCTTAGGTATATGTATACTCAAATGAATTCTATTAAAGATATATTTGCACGAACCAATACATAATAATAAGTCATAATCTCGTTAATTAATAACCATGATAAGAATGTACATACGTAGGAGCTCACACTATAGGAAACGCGAGATGCACGAGTTTCCGACAAAGATTATACAACCATTCTGGAAACAACGATTCCGACCAGACTTTGAATCAGAACTACGCCTCTACATTGAAGCAGGGATGTCCGATTTCCGGCGGCGACCAGAACCTCTTTAACCTCGACTACGTGACTCCGACTAAGTTTGACAATTACTACTTCAAGAATCTGGTGAATTTTAGAGGACTCTTGAACTCTGATGAGATTTTGTTCACGCAAAGCAGTGAGACCATGGAGATGGTCAAGTTTTACGCTGAGAATGAGGAAGCTTTCTTTGAGCAGTTTGCCAAGTCGATTGTGAAGATGGGAAACATTTCACCGTTGACGGGCATTAATGGTGAGATCCGGAAGATCTGCCGGAGAGTTAACCATGATGTTTGATTGAGTTTCATTATTAGATAGTTTTATTAAAGTTTTCTTGATTGTGATTAATGTAATGGGGTTTGGTGTTTGTATGGTTACCCAAAAGAAAAATATAGATTTTATTACGAGTGAATTTGCGATTGAGTTTGGAATGTGTCTATTCTCAACCATGCAAGTTTTGACATTTCAACTCCATTAGGTACAAATTCTTTATCGAATTTATATATGGATGTAAGTTATAACCTAAAATACTAATTAAAAGCAATGGAATTATTTAAGAGGTCTTGACACTTAAGGGATGAATTTTGTAATATGAAGTTGACATATGGGACTAATCCACTCAATGACAAAAAATAAGATTGACTTAGAAGTTCATTAACTTAATTAACCATTATTATTTCAGAAATCACACTCGGATCTCATTCTTGGATACACACATTCGTAGTATACTTAAAGACTAGCATCATTATTCTTATACAAAGCTATAAGAACGGCATGCTTTTTACTCTGTTTTGCTTAACTTGTTTAAGAAGGAGAGTATCTCTTGAGAGACTTGTTCAGACTTCTCCTGCTGGATAAAATGATGACCATCCTCAATAATAACAATCTCAAGATCAGGTACAACACTCTTGAACATCTCTCCTTTTACATACTCCATTGTTCCATTGGGTCCTTCATTTCCGATATCTTTGTTTCCCGCAATAAACTTTGTAGGAACGACGATTTTGGAGTCTTGCCATGGTGCCAGTATCTCCCAATTCCTGTAAATTGCCAACTTTAATACATGTTTTTTTTTTTTGTAACACAAGGATTGTATATAAAGACAGATAAAGTAGTGAAACTTACAAATCCATGGCTCTGTAGTAATTCAAAGGGCCTGTGAATCCAGATCTTTGAAACTTGTCTGCATATACTTGAATCTCTTCTTCGGTTATCCAATCTGGAATAGTCGATGGTATCTCAAGATCATCAATGATCTCTGTATCAGGAGGAGCTACTAAGTAATCTGTTCTTGTCATCAGCAAAAACTTCTTCATAATCGGTAAGCAATCATGTTTGGCAAATGCAGCCTCAGCTCTTCCTGGTTTCTTGGGAAAATTGAATCAAATGACAATGAGCACCATAAAATCTTTAAACTAGTTCTGGGGTTTTACCTGAAACTGAGCAATATATAACCCATCTCCAAAAACTTTGAAGATCTCGGAAGGTTTGAGTTTGGGATCTCTTGGACTATATGGAACAGATAGACTTATGAAACCTTTGACTCGGTCTGGTCTAAACAAACACAGAATCCAACCTATGATTGCTCCCCAGTCATGTCCAGCCACAAAAGCCTACCCACAGAAAAAATGTTAACTTTTTTTTTGTTTGGCCAGAAATCAATCTAATATTAACCGTTGAATTCTCAAGAAGATCACTTTTCACCTGAGCAGTGCCGTAGTGGTCGAGTAAACCAATAACATCAGCAACGAGGTGGCTCACAGTGTAAGACTCGTGGCTCGGAGGTGAATCAGATTCAGCGTAGCCTCTGAGATCTGGAGCGACCACATGGTAGCCATGGCTAGACAAGAAATCGATCTGGTGACGCCACGAGAACCATGTCTCAGGGAAGCCATGGAGTAACAGAACCAAAGGCCCGTCTTCTCCTTTCTCAGCAACGTTTAACCAAATCCCGTTGCTCTTGATCTTCTTCTCTCTCACCAAGCTTGTCATGGTTCTTGATATATGTAAGAAAGAGAAGAAAAATCAGCGACCTAGCTGAAGACTTTATTACATAAACGTGACGTGGCGGAGAACGAGACCAGGCCTCTAGTTAGTTTACACGTAGCGTTTCAGTTTTAAGAGTTTCCGTAAGAAAAAGAAAGAATGAAACAAGAAACACATGTAAAGAACACAAACTTCAACTATCACAAAATGGTTGAAAGTAGAGTTTAACTCTTAAGAAAACAGACACCAACACACACACAAAGAAGAGTAATCCTACCTCAAGAGAAAAAAAAAAGAGAGACAGTCATTTGGAATTATTCTATGTTTAATTCAAATGAAAACAATCTCAAGAAGGCATTGATTTCTTTTTCTCTTCTTCAAGCTGCTGAAGCTCAGTTAGTCTTTCAGCCCAAGCTCGGTCCCTTGCAACAGCAGCCATCTTACGTTCCACTTGCTTGATTCTCTTCTTTCTATTCGCCTCTTGCACAAGCGCTTGTCTCTTCTTTTTCTCAGACTGAAAAAGTATTCAAGAAGAGTTCATCTCATTAGAAAACAATATCACTCAACTAACAAAATCGTTACTAAAAACATCGTAGATTGTGTTATGCCAACAAATAGAACAAAACAGGAAGCAAGGCTAAACTTTTACATCTCAGCCTTAATAAGTTTTTCCTCATTAGTACAATCTATGGATGAAACAAGCCAATTTCTAAGTTTTCTCATCTAACAATCAGGCCTAAATAATGCAGAAATATGCAAACAAAACATCAGAAAGGATACAAATTTCTTAAAACAAGGTAGATAGAAATCCGACAAACCAATATAAAAGCACGCCGCTGTCCAATGCGCTTCTTAGCATTCCTTCTTTTCACACTGCCCTCATTGGGATTGTTTGTAGAAATTGGCTGGCCAGGTGTATACTGAACATATGCATAAGGCCCTGCATTTTCCTCAAATCTATTAATTCATCAAAAAAAAATCCACCATAGATTCTCTTCACTTAAGAATACACAAGATCAATAACTAAACCCACAAAATGCTAATTAAATCTCTATGAAGATTACTACACTAACTCCATTTCAATCAAACAAAGCATTTGCGCCACTTAGAATGTCCTAACACTAACAATGAACACATATAAGTGAAATCAACCAACCAACCATAAAAAATAAAAACAAAATAGCAAACCTGGAGGTTTCAATTTGAATCTCTTCTTCTTGGGATGAGTCATAGGTCGTCTCTTTGGTAGCCGAGTATCAGTTAAGCTTAAACTATGAAAATGGTTAGCTATTGGAATCCATGGTAGCCTCAAATGAGTCTTCGATCCACCGAAGAAGGAGCATAACTCGGGCTTCGCACTCGAAATCGTCGCAGGGAACGACCCAGACGAGCAATTAGCGGCGGCACGCGAAACTAGGGTTCTCGACAATGGTCGAAAAATCGATCTGATTGCACCAAAACCCATTTTCACCACTGCATCAGCAAATCGATTCCAACCCAAAAGCTGCTGACTTTACCAATTCAAAGCTTCGAAATTTCACTTCGTCGATTTGATTCCAACGGAGGACTCTTGCTAAAACCCTGAACTGACCAACTCCACAATAATGGGCCTTTTGGGCCTATTAAGTGTAATCGGGCTCATAAATGTTGCGTTTGGGTCTCAACTTCCAATGAAGAGACGTAAAATCTGTAAATCAGGCAGATATAATTCAATCCAAATCTCATTAACTTTTATTTTCGGTAATTATGCGTATATGTTCTAAAGATATAATGTAATTAAGGAGCTAGAGGAGACTTGCATCTTAATTTTCTAACACTCAAGAATTTGGATCAGAGTATACGTCAGATAAGGAAATAAAATATTTTTCCATTAACGACATTATTCTACATATGGAACCCATTTTCTAAAAGATAGATATGGTTACCTTATAAATAAAGATTTAATTAAATCCAAATGATTATCTTACAACCCATATAAATATACAGCATTCTCGTCCATTTTTGCATAAACAACTTCATATTTTTTCTTGGCGAGTACATAGAAGGTGACCAACATGTTTTCCTCAAGTCGTCCTACAACAACAAGCCTGGTTCGTTTTCAATCTATCATTACATATTCGTAATCATATTTCTCATTCTATCCTTTGCTAATTCATTCCTTTTTGTAACATTTTCTTGCAGACTTGTGGGTTTAAAGTGAACACTAACTCCCCCGAATGGCACAAGAGCATGACGAAAATCCTCAAGAAAATAAAAGGTTAGTTCTTTTCTATAAGAATAATTAATATTATGTAATATTGGACCTTCGTCGTCGAGTCAATCTCATTTTATTTTCTGGTAATATTTTTTTTTAATTAGGAGGGAATTTTTGGATAGACGTGGACGAAGGAATGGCATACGTAACGGGTCAAGGAGATCCAAAGAAGCTACTGAAACTGATGGGTTCGACGAGAGGCAAAGATGCTGAAATGGCCTTTGTGAAAACCGGAACGCAATATTATCCACAACATGACCATCATAATTTTTACAACAACTATCAAAACCCCTACGGCCAATCAACGTCGTATTGGCCGGGGTACTATTCTCAAGCGCCGGCAATGCAACCTTACCATCATCAATACCCATTTCCCGGCGGATATAATAGCTATGGTTATTATTAGAGCTTTTATAGCGGATCTATTATATATATAACTATGTCGAGATCTAGCAAAACCCATTCTTTTACCAAAATTAGGGTTTTCTGCTTGTATCCGATTTTTTTTACTTATTTTCTCTCTGCGTTTTATTAGCAGAAGAGAATCCATGAGAGTTGGGTTTTTTTTTCTTTGTGGTGTTTTAGTTTTTTTTTTTTTTTTTTTTTTGTATGGATTCGATAATATTCGTTTTGATGTTATAGGGTCTTATGAAACTATAACAGAATGAATGAAACTGATTTATCAGATCGAGTTTCCCGAAAACGTTCTGAAATTCTTTGGTATCAAAGAGGTTTAAAAATATATATATATCTTACTAAATTATTCGTCTAGATTTTTTGCAATTTACTATGATCGATCATATCGAAACTCAATCTACAGATATTATATCCGTATCCAAACATATCCATTGCGTAGAAAAAGCTTTTGAGTACAAGTGATGTTTTCTAATTTACGCTACTTTGAAGTGGAAACAAGTAACGTCAATAGATTAACTGAATAGACAAAAGCAACTTTGCAGTTTAAATTCACTTGCCACAATCTTATCAGATGAGACTAGACCGGAAACATCACAAAGGGGAACATGTCAATAGTAGTAGGGCAGTTCATCCAACAGCTTAAGTCATAAGATTGGTAAAGCTAAATAAATTGTTTAGAAAGCTTAAGCCAAGTGTTTGGCAATAGTAGATTGAAGCTCATCTTTCTTGGCTCCAACAACTTTGTCCAGAATCTTTCCTTCCTTCAAGAACATGAAGGTTGGCATCGCCTCTATCGCCCAATCACTTGCCACTGACTGTTCCATCAAAACAAAAACGGATTGTTTTTGTAAGCTCATTGATTGAATAAACCCATTAATATCTCTCAATAAAAAGAAGGGAAATTTTGGTGAATCAATTTACCTTCAATTCATCAATATCAACCTTGAGGAAAATCACATTGGGGAGTTTCTTAGCTAAATCAGCAAAGAATGGTGCAATGAAACGACATGGTCCACACCATGATGCCGTAAAATCAACCACCACCTTCAACAAAACCAATCGTGAATCTTTTTTCTTTTCTATTTGAAAGAATCATTTACATTGATTCAACCAATTAAACCGATACTATCATAATAATTGAGAACATATTACATCCATCTTCAGGGTAAACATTTTTGTAGGGTCCCTTTAATTTAGTAGAAACATCATTATGATATAGTAGATACTAAACCCAAGAATATAATAAATGGTTAATTCAAATTCAAGAGAAGAATAAAGAATTTTCAATTGTTACGCAAGGACTATATATTTTCGTACGTAATTAAAGAAAGCATGACTTCAGATCGAAAGAATCAACGTGTTATTAGTCAATATGATAGATCAAAGACTTTGAAGCAACCCAAACAAATCAGAATCATTTTTATTTTGGGGAGAGGAAGAAGATTACAAGAGTCTTGGAGTCATTAGACTTCTGGAGTTGCTCGTCCCATGACTCGACGGTGTGACATGCGATCACTTGTCCTTCTTCTGTAGCCATCTTCGCTCAGATCTTTATTCTCTCTTTCTCTGTTGTTGATATGTTCTGTTTCTTCTCTTCCTCTTCTGTGTTTCAATTACTTTCTGCATGCTCTCATTCACTTTTTCAAATTACAGTTTTGCCATCAATATTTCTCTCTTACTCCTTTATTCCACGCGTGATTTCATTTCCCATAATTATACCCACCTTCCTCCTTTATACAAATCATAAATATTCACACTTTACTCTTCAAAATTTTAGTAGTTTCTAACATTTAACACCTTTTTATTTTTTTTTAAAACACACACAAACATTGTTTCTATACACATGAATAGTACAAGACAAACATTTCACATTGAAAGCCCATTTCTTCAACATCACAACTCCCTAATTACAGCTGGATCAGTTTCTTGAAACAATAGGTTCCCAGGATGAACCAACCCACAAGCAAAACCGCAAGAATCGAGCAGGAAGCTACGAAAGTCCAACCACCAAGTAAGATTCCTAGAGTGTAGACTATAACTGGAGGCAACAAGGACTTTACCATAGCAACTTTGCTCACCCACCGCCCCTTAAGGAACAAAAGTGCCGCGAGATTCACCACGTTCCACCCACCTGACCTTATCGCTAGACGGTTCATGTTATTGGCTACAAAAGAATGACAGTTACAAGTGAATATGTTATACGAATAATGTTGATACTCTTGTGTGCCTTTTCTCAATGCATCATCCCATGTTGGTTCTTTCTCATTACTATCTTCTTCTTCTTCTTCCTTATATCTACTACTCTCACCATTGAAAAGACAAGAATCGGAAGAAGGAGACGCTTCCTGTGTGAATTAAAAAATTGTTAGTTTCCATCTGATGTAGAAAACGAAAGACAACATCTTACAAAACGTTACCTTTTCCTTGTTGATTTGGATGTATCGAGAAACAGCTCCAAAGGCAAAATTATCAACACAGACGAAATTAGGTCCTGCAAAGTCGAGAATAACACCGTCTTCTCTACAAATACCCAAGTGGCCAATGAAAGGAATAAACCATGAAATGAAAGGAAGAGGTGTCCAGACAATGCAGCATGGGAAACGATCTCTCCTAGGATCAATTTTCATAGGATCTTTAAACTCAATCATCATGTGATGTTCTGTAGTATCTGTTGCTGTCTCTCCCATCTCCAATGTCTACGTGATTTCTATTAATTGATTCTCTGTTCACAAAAACAACAATTTTGACTATGTACAAATTCTCAATACTCAGAACAGATAATGCATAATCATTTACATCAAACCCAAAACATCATAGATGCATCATCTTGAGTCTTGACCTATACCAAATCTAGCTACACAAGTAAAATACAGCGAAAGATTAATTTTTTCTTTTCTTTTCCATATACAATGAAAATCAAAACAAGTTCAAAGACGACCCCATTTAATGATTTGTGGATCAATCTGAAAAAAAACTTTGAATTTTCTATTAACAAATTAGCTAAACACTAACACTATTGGCCTTAGAGGATAGATCAAAGCGTACCAGTTTAAGCGACAACGACGATGAACTGGCACAAATATTAGCAGTGATTTTCCTGGGAATTTAATTTGATATCTCATCCCCAATCAATCAGAGAGATACGAAACGATGGGTAATGAATCTGTTTGTCTCCTTGGTTTAAACTAATCCTCCCGGAGGATATATTCACCGTTTCGAGGATAAGATTGTGAAAATAGACGACATAAAGTTCGGTTTGATAAAATAAAAACGGCAGGCTGTTTAGCTATGAAACGTTTTGACATTTTGATACGACGTAGTTTTGATTCCGCCTGCTTCCTAAATTAATTATTCATCCCTCTCTCTCTCTCTCTCGCTCTGAGAAGATACTGATGCAAATCTGCCATTGATTAGATCAGTTCGAGGTTAGATAAAAAAGATGAGAAAACGCGATTTGGCAATTTTGATGCTCTCTGGATTTGCTATATTCTTCACTCTTCAGGTGAGTTACTCAACCCACTAATTAATCATCTTCTTAATTCTATATTACCATATATCTTCTAAGAACCCTAATAATCGATCTGTAACTAAACCAAAGCTTTGAAATTTTTTCGAAATCGACAAAATTCAACTGCCAATGAGTAGCTAGATTGTAAAAAAAATTCAGAGATGTATTTCAATTTGGCCATCATTGATGCTTATGATGTTGATTTTTGCAGCATGAAGGTGATTTTGCATTCAAAGAAGCATGGGTCCATTTGTACGATGAATACCCAGTTAAATACGAAGCTGATCGTCTTCCACCACCTATTGTAGCTGATCTTAATGGTGATGGAAAGAAAGAGATTCTCGTTGCTACTAATGATGCAAAAATTCAGGTTTTTTCTCATCTTTTTGCATTTTTCACTTCTTTGTTTGAATTAATCATGTGTGTAGCTTAGTGTTTATCCATTTCTCTTTATGGTTTTGGTTTTCTTACGTGTTGGATCAAGTGTTGAAGCTTTTGATGTTTGGATGAATTAGGTTCTAGAGCCTCATTCTAGGCGTGTTGATGAAGGTTTCAGTGAAGCTCGTGTTCTTGCTGAGATTACACTTTTACCTGATAAGATCCGTGTTGCGTCTGGGAGACGTGCTGTGGCCATGGCTACAGGTGTTATTGATAGGTACTATAAAGATGGAACACCACAGAAGCAGGTTTTGGTTGTTGTTACCTCAGGTTGGTCTGTGCTTTGCTTTGATCACAACTTGCAAAAGCTCTGGGAAACGAATCTGCAGGTTTTTTTTTATCCTTTTCGTCCTTATTAATCTGTAGAATATGTGTTTTTTTTTCTTATCCATGTTGGTGGAATGACAGGAGGATTTTCCACATAATGCACACCATAGAGAGATAGCAATTTCGATAAGCAATTACACATTGAAGCATGGTGATACGGGTTTGATTATTGTTGGTGGACGGATGGAGATGCAGCCATATGTATGTAGGAGGAAAATTCCCTATGTTGAATTTATTTTATCTTGTATGTATCAGTAATTGATTAATTTCGTGTTTATAGAATCACATGGACCCATTTGAGGAACTTGGCATGACAGCACAAAATGCTGAGCAACACAGAAGAAGTGCTACTGAGAATCAGGTCCAATTACATGATAGTTTCCTTGGGCTGCTTCTTAGCTGTGTATCTCTGTAGTTTCCTTGCACATTTTATCTAGATTCCAACAGCTATGAAGAAATAGCTATACGTTTGTAGTTATATATATTCCACTTTGCATAAGAGCTGTGTTTGGACTGTTTAGAATAACTTTTAAGCTTCCTTTCAGGCCTCTGAAGATTCTGGCGCTATAAACTTGCGTCACTTTTCTGTTTATGCTTTTGCTGGCCGGACTGGAGTTCTTCGATGGAGTAAAAAGACTGATGTCAGTTATCTATCCTCTTTTGCTCACTTCTTTGTCCACATATTGCTTAGCTATATTATTGCCTGCAACAAAATTGGCTGTCAGATTGAGAATATTGTCTTTCTTCTCATCTAGGATGTTGAAGCTCACACCTCAGATGCATCACAATTAATCCCACAACACAATTACAAGCTCGATGTGCACGCTCTAAATAGCCGTCACCCAGGAGAGGTAAGTTAACTTGTTCTTATTGATTATTGAGCGATATAGTTAATCTGTTCTTAGTTTCTTTTAAGAGATTTGCGCTATCATAATGTGAAAGCTTTGAAAACTGAGATATTGCTTGGCCGAAGTTTGAATGCAGGGAATTCAGAGAATCAATTCTTGGCGTGATGCCTCATCACTGGGTAAGTCTTATGCCTCCTACTTCTTGCTTCTTTACTATAATATGCGTTGAAAACTGTTTAAAAGCACAATTTTGTCTTTGTACCAGGACCGACGTGAAGATACATTGTTGAAGCTTGCTCATTTCAGGAAACACAAGAGGAAAACATTGAAGAAACAAGCTGGTAAGTCTACTACCTATCCGTTTCACAAACCTGAGGAAAACACACCTGCTGGAAAGGACTTGTCGAGAAAGATTCCGAAAATCATTGGGAAAGCTGCACGCTATGCTGGGTCGGCAAAATCCAAGAAGGTGAAGCTCTTATAAATCGTAAATTACTTGCATGAAAAATCCCCATATTTGTTTATGATAGCAAAGCAACATGTTGATGCAGGGTATGCAATACATTCCGACCATTACCAATTACACTAAGCTTTGGTGGGTTCCTAATGTTGTTGTGGCGCATCAAAAGGAAGGAATTGAAGCTATTCATTTACCTACTGGTCGAACTCTTTGCAAGGTAGATCCTAGTAGCCATACCTTCAGATCATAAATAAGCTTACTATTTTCACGTACCCAATTTTAACTCTGTCAGCTTCCTTAAATTCTTCCCATCTCCAGCTTCATCTTCTTGAAGGGGGGCTTCATGCGGACATAAACGGAGATGGTGTACTCGATCATGTCCAGGTACACACAGCAGCCACCACTGCCGCTTTCAGTTTGTTGGCTTTCTTATGGATCTTCAATTTTTACGATGATTAATTCTGTGTCCACCTTAGACTGTAGGAGGCAATGTTGGAGAAAGAACTGTAGTGAGCGGATCAATGGAAGTGTTGAAGCCTTGCTGGGCAGTGGCAACCTCAGGCGTTCCCGTACGTGAACAGCTCTTTAACGTCTCGATCTGTCATCATTCCCCTTTCAACTTCATGCACTATGGAGAGTTTTCGAGACACTTTGCTCAGACAAGAGACACATCTACTCTACAGATCGCGACTCCTATTCTCATTCCCACAGATGACGGGCATAGACACCGCAGAGGAAGTCACGGAGATGTAATCTTCTTGACAAACCGTGGAGAGGTAATTTTTATCTTTCTATATATTATGACCCGGTCTATTAATTTCTTGGAATTTTGAATGTTATTGAATAGCTCATCACTGTTCCATATCAGGTGACATCATACACGCCTGATGTGCACGGCCACGATGCAGTCTGGCAATGGCAGCTTCAGACAGAAGCCACATGGTCGAATCTCCCTTCTCCATCGGGGTTAACTGAATCAGAGACGGTGGTCCCGACCCTGAAACCTTTCTCGTTACGCATTCATGATAACCAGCCCATGATTCTTGCCGGAGGAGATCAAGCAGCGGTAGTAATCTCTCCAGGAGGAAGTGTATTGGCTTCCATCGAGTTACCATCTCAGCCAACTCATGCACTTGTCACTGATGACTTCTCAAACGATGGTCTAACGGATGTGATAGTGATGACATCAAATGGGATTTACGGGTTCGTTCAAACCAGACAGCCAGGGGCTCTGTTCTTTAGTTCGTTGGTAGGATGTCTCTTAGTAGTGATGGCAGTTATTTTCGTTACTCAGCACTTAAACTCCATTAAAGGTAAGCCTCGACCTTCCTCTAGCTTTTGATAGAAACCTCATAGTGTTTTCTTTCAACTCTACGTAAGTTGACCCGGCCGGTCCTATTATTGGCGCTTCACCAGCATCGGTTTTGGTAAACCGGTAAGATCGGCGTTATACCG
This sequence comes from Nasturtium officinale, assembly GCA_963854855.1. NCBI lineage: Eukaryota > Viridiplantae > Streptophyta > Magnoliopsida > Brassicales > Brassicaceae > Nasturtium > Nasturtium officinale. The sequence continues at coordinate 3,744,662 of OY978507.1, read as the reverse complement.
GTGTAGATTCAGTGTCTTATTTCCTGGTTTCAGCTGTATAACTTTATACTTTATAGAATTCTAAGTAAAATGGTATAGGCGACTGTAGGACTTTATGTTTCTTTCAATTTTGATGCTTTGATGGAATTATTGTGAGACTCTTAATTAAGAGAAATCGTGGAAGACCCAAAAAAAAAGCTTTCGTTTTTTTAGAATTATTCCTCGGTATGAAGGTACACTTTTTTCATGGGACTCATCGTACATTTCGTTTAATTTTAAAATCAAAAGGTAAATAGGTTTGTAAATAAATGGGTTTAGCTTCCAGTAATAATTGATGCAGCGATGTGGTTAAAAGAGTTATAGATTTTTGGACCACGCTAGTTGGTAATAATATATTCCTCAATTCGCAAATGGGAATGTGGGAGGCATGAGTGAGTGGTGTAATGATTTACATATAATAATACAAAGGTAAAAGCCACCTTTATACAGCAAACACAATTACAAATACTACTGAATAAAAGGCGTGCATTTGATTTTGCACTATTGCTCTAATTTGATGCTATTTACGTCGCCGGCGTTCTTACATTTTCCTAGTGCCAAAAATATGAAAAGTGTAAGAACCTCGCCAAAGTAAATAGGTAATTTATATTTTCTTGGTAATGGATTAGTTACAACTTACACCAATATTCCTATTTGATTTACAAGACAATTGAATCATCTCTTATTTAATCATTTAAAAATGGAGGAGTTAATTCATATGTTGATTTATGAACATGTCTCATGAGTTAATCTATAATATAGAGTCTTTTAAGGTTGGAAATTGATCTCATCTCTAATTTTTGTACATGTTTTTAACCCCAAGAATATATATAGCCTGTAAATTTAATATTTCATAGCATGCGATTAAATATGAAATAATTATGGAATGGTGATTTAACCCAAAAAATTGTTTAAAATTAAAAATTTACGTGGGCAATATCTGATGTATGTATATATATATATATATTCTTTACAGTTTCAACCCCAGGTTTAATTAAGTGTAAATTTTATATTTCCCGTGGAAGTTTTTTTTTTTATTGGTCAGACGCAAGCATCTCATTATTTGGATATTTATAAACATGTAAGTTATGAGAGAATGTTAGTTATGAGAGAATGAGAATGCAATACATAGACACTGAATTAGGAATGTAGAAGGTGACGGGAAAAGCATATTTCTAATAAAAGCATGCAAAGAGGTTCACGAGATCACTTTATATGGGCACTACTCTATTTTCCATTCTCTTTTTGGCCCTTTTTACCCCTTCGCTTATTAATGAACTTTATTATGTTTTCCTAAATTAAGCTCTAGTGTCGAGAAAAAATCTTAACTCTCATATAGATGAGAGAGTTCATGAAATTACCCAACCAACTCCCATAAGTTTTCAACATTGCAACTAGGTCTAGGTATAAAATCCAATATTCAAAAATCCGATATGTACTGATCCAATAAGTACCGATCCGAAAAAAATTCGAACCGTATATCTGATAAAATCTGATCGGTTTTTATTTTAATTTTTTCAGTTTTGGTTTTGATCCAAATTTGATCGGATATTCTAAATATATCACATGTATATCACTTCCATAAGTTTTCAACATTGCAACCCTATATTTACTTTGTTGTATGCATGTGTTTTGTGAAACAGAAATTTTAGAACGTAATTTAATTTAATCTTTTTGTTTTGGAAAACCTTAGTTAAAATCATTAATTTCCATAATATGTTAATATTTATATACTATAGTAAAATTTATATTAAATTAATAATGTTTGAACTAGAAAATTTTATTAATTTATAGTGATCGCCAAATTAATTTATAGAAAATTTGTAATTCTTGAAAAACATATTTAAAATAAGAAATTAAAGATAATACTAATATTTTTACCGGTAATTAAATATTATAAATAATTTTTATTATATACAATTTTTATTTTTATATGCCCTAATAAATTATCTAGCTAGGGTTTTGTGATTTTCATTAGAAGTTACAATAATAAAATAATGAAGAAATTAGTGGTCCTTTTTTGCAGCCTCTATGTGTGTTTTTTTCAACTTTGATCCAACCCCTTGGTTTCTAGTGTGGGGACTTGTTATCAGCCACGATCAGACCCGATCCGATACACTCTTTGGCCAACTTTTTCTACATTCCATGGTCCAGCCCCTTCAGGTCGATCTTAACGGTTGGTTAAATTTTGTTGACCAAATTAATTTCGTTTGGTTTGGTTCAATCGGTGTTTTCTGATATATACGAGTAACCATCACTATTAAGCGTGTATAATGTATATAAGTACAACATGCATCCATCCTCGAGATACCTATACAACAAGATGCAAACAAACAATGCCGTAAATGCTCTACAAATATATAGTCAAAGAAGCAAACTCGTGTTTCAATTTCAATCATGACTATAACCGGATTATATATATATATATATATATATATATTCATCATGATATTAAGATCGTTAGAAAAGACAAGTTTACATTCATATATGTTTTGTATACGACTATGATTGGTAAGCCGCAAAACCCACGTAATTGCAGAATTAATTTTATCAGTCATATTTTTTTAAGAATCGCGATCCACAGTTAAAGATTTTAGATTTTCACAAAAGCAATGATACAAAACGAAGAAAAAGTTATGTGAATTTGCAAAACTATAGTTAAAATAATGTTTTTTGGTTTATATTTATTCCAGTCATATACTGTATGTTATTTTTTCCTCCATGATTTCATAGTGTTACCAATCAAATATACTATTGACTTTAATTGATGGAAAGTTTGGAAACTGATAAGGTGGGTCTAGTATTGCGAGTTGAAAAAAAAAACCGCAATACCCATGACAAGCTAATAAGTCGTTTACTAGTTTTTAAAAACTAATAATTACAAGTTGGGTCTAAAGAAACGTAAAATCGAATGATATATTTTTGTTACGAGTGTGTATACGTGTATGCATGTGCATGACATGGTAAGACGCCTTAACTTCAATACTTGAGGACCCACCAAAATTCTATTGGTTGTATACCTTTTTATTTTGTAAATGAAGAAAATATACGGTATTATACATAGAGATAACTGAATAGAAATGAATGTGTTGTATACGAAGTGAAAGTGAAGTGGGCCCAAATAGAAACACAATCCATGTGAAGAAGTTTCTGCTTCTGATTAGATATGGAATTGAAACGAAAGCGAGAGAGAGAGAAGACAGAGAACAGAACATAACAGAAACTCAAACCAAGTTTGCAACTTTACATTCTACTTCTCTCCCTTATACAATAACTTAAGAGAATGTAAGAAACTAAAAGCTCATTTTTATATATTGGGTAACCCTACCTTCTTCTACTATTTTCCCTATTTTCTTTGTTTATTTGGTTATAAAACTAACATTTTAATTATTTATAAAAGGAATAGAAAATAGATATGAGAGAGCAATAAATGAGACGACAGTGAAAGCATGGCTCGTTGTAGAAACACTGTTCTCTCCCTGTCTCTGTAAGAAAGATCTGTTAAGTAGCAGTGATGAGAAGCCACCAAACACTATACTCCAAAATCTCCCTCTACACTTAAATAAAAGTTTCAAACAAAACAATAATGATGGAATATCTACAAAAGCATATGATGCCACTTTATAATAAGTAAGAATATTTATACAAATAGCCAATAGGTTGGTATTTTGGTTACCACATAATTATATTCAAAATACGTTGTCTTATACTATATGTCTCCTTCATACTAAGCCCTAAATTAGATTCATGAATATCTTCAACTAATTAACTCACGCAAGGTAGAAGCATACGGTCAAATGTGGTTAAATTAGTCTCTTGGATGGTTTCTATGCCGTATAAATGTCATCGTATTGTATATTTTTTTTATACGTATATTTGTGAAGACAAATTTAGGATATTAAGAATTAAAATAACCAAAATAAAAGAGAGGAAAACAGGTTACACAACACAGGGCTCGAGAAGAGACAAGACTCTGAGGCTTCTACCCTTTTCTTGGGGACTCACTCTTCTTATCATTCACTCCCTCGCTTTTTCTCCTCCACGTCAACTCTGATTCCCACCATCCTCTCTGCACTAAGGATACTTAAATTTATTTATTTCTTTTTGATATTTTAACTGTTATTTAGAAATCAGTAAATTATAAAACATTTTTTTTATATTCTAAACTACTATCTTATTCTTTCTATTTTTTTTTTGTTTTTTTCAATCGACTATCTCCTTCTGATTTGCAAGTTGTAAGGTTTATATTTAAGTACATACGTAAATTAGATGTCTCTGTTGCATAAAAAGTAGTTATAAAATGTAAGAAAATGTCTCTGAACAGTTGACAAAGTATTTAACATGGATACTTTAAAACTTGTGTTTTAAATTAAATATTTATATATATTAAAGACACCAATTTTTTTGTTGTCTAATGAAGATGCTCTAAAGTTAATATACACAAAATACTTCAACATCCTAAGTTTCGTCATAGTCCAAATCTACTCCATATTCATAGACTTCTCAGTTGCATGATCTACATCTTCTAAAATTTGATACAATTAAATTTATGTGTTAGTTTGTTATGCGTGAAACTATTATTTGGAAATGATGTTTAGGATTATTTGACATTAATATTTTTGTAATGTAGCAAATAAAGAATACTCCGAGAGAGAGAAAATGTCATTGTCTCGATTGTAATGTATCCATTATATGCTTCTTTATTTAATTATCTCCTCTATTGACATTTTAGTCCATTATTTTGTGACTTTTATTTATCCGGAGAACTTTATATCGACATACAAGGAATAACATTCTTGCATGTAGAAATGCAACAACTCGATGGATTATTAGCTTAAATTATTGAAAACAAATCATGGCTTTGGAAATAAATCAAGAAGACGTACGGAAGCGTAGGGCGGCGAGGCGGTGCTTTTAGCCTGTCTCAAACTATTCACTCTTCCCATTTTGAATCTTATATTCTGAAATGTCTAATTTAGCCCCCTCCCAATTAGTCAACTCTCTCTACCTTTTTGGCAATTCCTTTAAACGTCCCCATCTCTATAATTTGATTTATTTTTATTTTATGTCGTCACTTTCATTTACTTGACACTCGTACATAATACTTCTCTACATTTTTATTTTATTTATCGCGACATATTCAAGGAGTATGTTGATACTTATTCTATTTCAAAATAGAATATGTTCAAGTTAAAAATTACGAAGATTACTTACTTTAAAATGTCATTTTATATATATGTATAATTAAATAGTTCAACTAATTAAAAAATTGCTAAATATTATTTATTACGTAAACTTTAATTAAAATCTTATTTAAAAATAAATAAAGACTTTGGAACATTTTTGAAATGGATGAAGTAGTAATTATAGTGATTAATTAATTAGGATCATGATGCATAAGGCACGGGCATAGAGGTGTGTTTGTATATAATTGTATAAACATTATAAATTTATACGAATATAATGCAGAACATAGGGCACCTCAATAAAAATCGTACGTTTGTTTCTACAAAAGAGAGTGTGTTTACGTGCATTCTTGTTTTAAGTATAAATTTATATTAGTATCATAATATAAATACATAAATGTGTGTATATCATAATAATTTTGTTTCCTCGGAAACATGGACAAAAGCTTTTTGCTTTCCAGCTACAAACTTTAGACGCTTAATTTAAGCCACAGGTGCAATTTTGTACCCGAATTGATACTCTTAAAATTGTGATGGGCATATGGATGATTAGAAAACTATAACATTAATAAATACCGTCAATTTCCAATCCTTTTATTGAAATTATAAATGAAATTTACTATTTTTTATGTGTAATGCATAACTTTAAACATGTAACAATATAAAACACAGAAGGAGTAATGTTTTTTGAGGGTTTTGGAAACCTTGAATTAACTTTTCTCTGAAACCAAACCATTAATTTATGCCAACATATTTTCAAGTAAATTTAGTATGCTGATGCTCTAACTCGTCGACAATAACATATTTGCAACGTACGTTTTATACAATTAATCTGATAATATTTAAAAATCAATGGACGTCTCCACTTTTGACAAGATGGTGTCGTCGTCAGTAATAGATCTTGATTAAGAGGCCTAACTAATAGGTCCCAAAATATAGAACTATCTTATCTTAGGATATACTCAAAACTAGAATCAATGAGTTAGTATTAATACTAATTTACTCCTTTCAAAAGGAAATTTAGTTATTTAGCATTTCACAAAAGAAAAAAATTGCAGAATGTAAGATAAAAGAAAAAAGAAGTAGCGGGTTTCCCGGAATAAAAGGACACAGTGGAAATAATTGCGTGCTAACGTGGCAACATAACTACCGTCCGATTGTAAACTGAGAAAAAATTAACGGTATTAGATGGATGTTCTACCGAGTTGTGGCCATTTGCATAAAAAAATATACAAAGAAAATCAGATATTAAAAGGAAAGGAAAAAATAAATCTGGAAAAACAAAGAAACAAACAAAAACAAAGGAAGAAGAAATGAGAGAAGAGGAGACAGAGAATTAAATTAGAGGAGCAGAAGAGAGAGAGAGATTATTAAGGTCTTGGCGGCGTTGCAGAGCGCGAGAGAAAGACGATGAAACCTCTCTGATCTCTCTCTCTTCTTCTTCTTTCATTACTTCTTTGTGTGTTTCTTAAAGACTCACTCTCTCTCTCGTACCGACAAACAAGTTTTGCCTTTCACAAGACTCTCTCAAAAGCTATTCCACCTTCAAACCCAGACTAATGAATTCTACCTAAAACCCTAAAATTCTCTCTTTCCCAATAGTCTTTCAGAGTGTAGAGTGTACATAATTTTTAAAAGATAGAATCTTAATTTGTTTTTGGGTATTGTTTCATTTTTCTAATAAGCTATTGGAGAGTGTGAGTGGTATGGGTAGTGGTGCCTGTGAATGGCGGGTTTTTTCTCGCTAGACGGTGGAGGAGGGGGCGGAGGTGGTGGAAACAACCAAGAAGAACACCGGAGTAACACTAACCATCCTCCGCCAGTATCAGAGTCTTGGCTCTGGTATAGAAACCCTAACGTTAACGCTAACGCTAATACAAACACAAACGCTCCTTCTTCTTCAAGCGCTGCTTTAGGCACACTTGAGTTATGGCAAAACCACAACCAACAAGAACTCATGTTCCAACAACATCAACAAAGATTGGATCTTTACTCCTCCGCTGCAGGTTTAGGCGTTGGACCAAGCAATCATAACCAATTTGATATCACCGGCGAAACTTCAACCGCCAGCGCCGGAAGAGCTACGGCGTTGATGATGATGCGGAGTGGAGGCAGCGTAGGAGGAGGAACCGGTGTGAGCTGTCAAGATTGTGGGAATCAGGCGAAGAAAGATTGTGCTCACATGAGGTGTAGAACTTGTTGTAAGAGTCGTGGCTTCGAGTGTTCTACTCACGTGAGGAGCACGTGGGTTCCTGCTGCTAAACGCCGTGAGAGACAACAGCTACTAGCTACGGTTCAGCCTCAAACGCAGTTACAACGCGGTGAGAGCGTTCCCAAACGCCCACGGGATAATTTGCCGGTGACTTCTTCGTCTCTTGTCTGCACTCGCATACATTCTCATTCAGGTATATGTCATACGTCAGTGTAATGTATAATAAGTTTGTATTATTATATGGTTTTGAAAATCAGATTTTTATTTTCTAAGTAACGATTAACCTATTTTTTTGTTGGCGTGTTTAAATTGTGAAAGTACTGTGTTGGAGTAAACACTACTGACAGGAACAAGCTGTTCTCATCGGTCTTGAAATTTTGTGATCTTTCTCTTATTCCCTGCAGCTTATTTTCCGTGACCTGAATTTTGAAAGAGGAAAATGAATGTTAATGTTATTTCTTCTATATATATATAGGTAAAAACATGCGATAACCTCTTAAATGTCTTTAAAATCTAGGGTTAGAGGTTGGAAATTTTCCGGCGGAGGTGAGTTCACCGGCAGTGTTTAGATGCGTGCGTGTGAGTTCTATAGAAGATGAAGAAGAAGAGTTTGCTTACCAAACAGCTGTAAGCATTGGTGGTCATATTTTCAAAGGCATTCTCTACGACCACGGTTGTGAAAGTAGCGGTGGCGGTGGCTACAACGTTCTCGCCGCTGGTGAGAGCTCTTCTGGTGGTGGTGGAGCTCAACATCTTAATCTAGTAACAACTGGCTCTGTGACGGTTGCAACCGCTTCTTCCTCTACTCCAAACCTCGGTGGTATTGGCAGTTCATCTGCGGCGACGGCTTACAATATTGACCCAGCCGCTCTCTATCCAACTCCGATCAACACATTCATGGCCGGTACACAATTCTTTCCCAACCCAAGATCGTGATGAAAATTTGACATAAAGCAATATCACTCTTTTGAATTCTTAGAAAAGAATTAGGATTTAAACCGTTAATCGTCGGATTATATTATATAAAGTTTGCAGAAGTACGTGGATCTCTTCATGCTGATCATTCTTATTGACGCTCAATGTTGTTTTAATTTTAGGGTTTTAAATGGAAATTCAATTCAAATAATACATCCTATTATAATGATTTCGTGGGGATAGTATACTGTTGTTTATTATTTAAATTGAATGTTAGGAGCACAATATATAGCTCTTGTTGTCTGAATCTTATGTTTCTTGTTTGTGTAACACGTAAGCTTATAATCCGGTGATAATGTTTCTCATCTTTATATATATTAGCTTTTGTGTCTTATTATAACCAATAGAAGAATTCATTACATGTGTACATGAATTATAGTACAATTTAATATTTTTCGACCATGGTTTCCGTTTAGGCAGAATGTGGTCTGCCCATCCCATGCATTTAATGATCTTTAAAGTGAATTATTTGTTGGTTATTAGTAATTGAGATATGCCATAATTGACATGTGATTGAATCAGAGAAGATGACTAGATGAGTCTCTGTTTTAAGAGCGACATGTATAGATGTGACATGAAGGGTTCGTTCTACTATGTACGTTAGTCACAACTATCCATGCCAGCCTCCCCTAGTCTTTTGATTTCTAAATTTTTTTTGTTTAACAGTATAATTAGGTTTATTAATTATTTGGCATCTAATCCGTTAATTTAGAGAATTATATTAGTCTAAGGTAATACGTAATACTGTTGTTTAAAAAATAATTCGTAATGATTTTATTGAAATATTAATTAGTCAATAAAATATTGTATTTTTTTTGTTTAATTAAGATAATGGAAAATGTAATATGTAACAGAATTCCATGAGTTAACCTATTTTGTAAGAATACGATGTAATATATATTTCTGTGTGATAAAGAAATTAATAGTACATTTAGTTGGAAGCGGATGAAATATTATTTTCCTTTGTATATTTGCTCGAGCATAACTTATTAGATGAGTGGGTGAAGGAAATATAATGATCATAAAACATTCGTCTAAGCTTGCGCACATATATATAATTTGAGATAATTGTCTGTACATGCATGTTTAAGCCTCCTACACACGATCTCTTTCACACATATACATGCATATAGATTTGCAGATTCTCATGATGGAAGCAAAGTTAAAATAGGAAATGTAAAAAGCAATGTCATGATATGTTCTGCCACAGAAACCTATGTACTCCTCATTCCCCTCCTTTTATGTTTTAATCAATCGATACGGGTTCTGCTCATTTGAACACATAATCTTTACTTCTCTTCTGTTTAAGTGATATATATATATATATATATATAATATTTTGGATCTGATCTCACAGTACTTGTTGCTTCTCTTTCTTGAACTCTATTTACTATGGGATGTTAAAAGCAATACTAATACGTATTGTGGAAATTTTTTGAAGCAAGAAATGGTTTTTGATACGTTATCTTGGCTGTTTAGTTTGGTCATGTTGTTCAGACTAGATAACAATGTTGTAATGCTTATATACTGTTTGTACTTTTGTAAAGTTGGCATAGAGATAAATTTCATAACAAATGGGATTGCGTGACAACATTATAAATTTGGTAATTTTGGTCCTGTCCATTCAAATAGAGCTGCGGTCCAATCGGCCGACTAGTTCCGACTTTTACTCTCTGCTGCCGTATCCCACTTTCTCTTATCCCACAAATTTGATTCATTTTCATATTAATATTTTTAATAGATTCACAAGTATAATTCTGTATCCGATTTATTGTTTTCTTTTTCTATGTTATACGTAAATTTGATGTCTCTTATTCGAATATTTAATGTTTTAGTACGACGGTTAAAATATACCGGCTATATCGGAGGCCTAAAAATCAAAATTTTGTCATTGTCCGATATTTATTAATCCAAAGCGGTCAGGTCCCACTAAACAACAAAAATATTTGGATCCCTTTTGATGCATTGATGGCAATAAGCAAATACACACATTTGCAATTTAACAGGACGAAGTGGGACAACTGGATATAATGGACCAATAACAGAAAACATGTATACACGACAGATTGACAATTGAGTTGACATGTTTAGAGGGCAGAGAACCAAACCAAGCATTGGATTAAAAACCTTAAAAAAAAAAATCAAACCAAATTGAATCAATAAAAAACCCATAATTAAAAACTCATATTAAACAATAAACATCGTTAGAATCTTGTCGTGTTTGATATTTTTGCTTGACCTTAAAGCATCGCATTGCATAACATGATTTTCAATTTTTCATGGACACAAAGACCATAACTAAATTTAGAGATACGAAATTGAAAGTCCCATGTCCGACTCTGTAGGATCTTTGATCCAGTCTTGTCTCTTCACAACCTCTCTTTCTCTTCTTTTTTCTTCTATTTTTACTTCCTTCAACTTCTCATTTTACTCCCTCAATTTTTTTTCTTTCTTTCTTCCAGCGTACGCAAGAGCGAAAAGATGGCATTTGGGAAGGGACGTGGCAATAAACGAGCATCGACGTCGTCGTATGCGTCGACCATTACAATGGTCATCTTTGTGGCTCTATGTGTCATAGGTGTGTGGATGCTTTCTTCCAACTCCGTTGTCCCACCACAGATGACACAAGGCTCCACTAGAACAGCCGTTTCTGAGACGGAGAGAAGTGATGTTTCTGCCTCTTCAAACGGTAATGAGGAAACCGAACCCACGAAATCAGAGTCTGATGAGCAACCGGCATTTGAAGACAATCCAGGAAAGCTTCCAGATGATGCAATCAAGTCTGAGGACGAGCAACGGAAGTCAGCAAAAGAGAAGAGTGAACAAAAGACGAGCTCAAAGGTAGGAGGAGAAGAGGTTGAAGGAAGACAGACTCAAAAGCAAGAGACCCAACAGAAGGAGGAAAAGATTTCCGAGGAGATGGAGAACAGGACGGTGCAAGAGAATGAAGAGGGCCATATGAAACAAGCGGCCAAGGAGTTTGAGAAGGAACAGAAGGAACAACGAGACGAGGACGCTGGGGCTCAATCCAAAGGAATTCAAAAACAAGAGCAAGGTCAAGGGAAAGAACTACAGGACATGAAACAAGGACAAGATGTGGAACAAGGAACGAAACAAGGGCAAGAGCAGGAATCAAATGCGGACGTGACATTCACAGATGCAACTAAACAAGAACAACCTATGGAGGTAGGACAAAGCGAAACATCAGAGAACTCAAAGAATGAAGAAACCAAACAAGAGGAACAAAACTCTGGGAATGAGGAAAGCGGACAACAAAACGTGGAGAAGAACACGGTGAGTGAGGAAAACGGGAAGGAAGAGAAGAGTATGAAAGATGAGAATGGCCAACAGGAAGAACATAACACCACAGAGGAGGAAAGTGGAAACAATGAAGAACAAAGCACAGGAAAGGACGTAAACGAAGAGCAACAAGAAGAGCCGAGAGATGAGAAGAGACAAGAAGCAAGTGGGTTTGGCTCTGGAATACCAAAAGAATCTGCAGAATCACAGAAGTCATGGAAGAGTCAGGCAACAGAATCTAAGGACGAGAAACAAAGACAAACATCTGAATCAAATACTGTAGAGAATATTATGAGTGGAAAGGCGTGGGTGATATGCAATGCAACTGCAGGTACTGATTATATACCATGCCTAGACAATGAAGAAGCTATAATGAAACTGAGAAGTAGAAGACATTTTGAACACAGAGAGAGACATTGTCCAGAAGACCCACCAACATGTCTTGTCCCTCTACCAGAAGGGTATAAAGAGTCTATCAAATGGCCAGAAAGCAGAGATAAGGTAAAAAATATTCTATCTTAGTAAGGTTTCCTTAAGGTGAAATAATGTGAAATTAAATAGAAGTTGACTCATATGTGATCTAGTAGATACGGTACCACAATGTCCCACACACAAAGCTAGCAGAGGTGAAAGGACATCAGAACTGGGTGAAGGTCACTGGAGAGTTCTTAACATTTCCTGGTGGTGGAACTCAGTTTATCCATGGGGCTCTCCATTATATTGATTTTCTTCAACAGGTAAATCATTTCTTGATTACAGAATAGCTAATAAACTGTAAGAAATACAGATTTATCTATAATAATGCTTTTTTTGGTATTGTAGTCGTTGAAAAACATTGCGTGGGGTAAACGTACTAGGGTTATATTGGATGTTGGATGTGGAGTAGCGAGCTTTGGTGGTTTCCTCTTTGAAAGAGATGTTATAGCAATGTCTCTTGCTCCTAAAGATGAACATGAGGCTCAGGTTCAGTTTGCTCTTGAAAGGAAGATCCCAGCCATATCCGCGGTGATGGGCTCTAAGCGACTACCATTCCCAAGCAGAGTGTTTGACCTTATCCACTGTGCACGTTGTAGAGTCCCATGGCACAATGAGGGTGGTATGCTTCTTCTTGAACTTAATAGGATGCTTAGACCCGGTGGTTATTTTGTTTGGTCTGCAACACCAGTTTACCAAAAGCTTGAAGAAGATGTACAAATCTGGAAAGGTAAGGTCTTATCTAAACGTTTTCATTTTGGTTTGTTTCTCACCTAAACTGACATGTTTTGAGTTATGTAGAAATGTCCGCATTGACAAAATCCTTGTGTTGGGAACTTGTGACTATCAACAAGGATAAACTCAATGGTGTTGGTGCTGCTATCTATCAGAAACCTGCCACAAATGAATGCTATGAGAAACGTAAGAGAAACAAGCCTCCAATGTGCAAAAGTAACGACGATGCAAATGCAGCTTGGTATGATTGATTGTTTCCAAAACATGCATAAATAGCTAAAGTATGTAATAATAGAACACATAAAGTCAATACTTGAATGCATATTTCAGGTATGTACCTCTACAAGCATGTATGCATAAAGTTCCTACAAATGTGGTTGAGAGAGGAAGCAAGTGGCCTGTGAACTGGCCTCGTCGGCTTCAAGATCCTCCTTACTGGCTAAACAGTTCTCAAATGGGGATATATGGGAAACCAGCTCCTAAAGATTTCACAACAGATTATGAACATTGGAAACATGTTGTAAGCAAAGTATACTTGAATGAAATAGGAATCAGCTGGTCTAATGTGAGAAATGTAATGGACATGCGAGCTGTCTATGGAGGGTAAGTATCAACCAAAAAAAAAAACCTCAAACCACCAAAAACTTAAAGCTTTATTCTAACTATGTTAATTTGCAGATTTGCAGCAGCTTTAAAGGACTTGCAAGTATGGGTGATGAATGTAGTCAACATAAATTCACCAGATACACTACCGATCATTTACGAGAGAGGTCTATTCGGAATTTATCATGATTGGTGTGAATCTTTTAGTACATACCCTCGAAGTTATGATCTCTTGCATGCAGATCATCTTTTCTCCAAGTTGAAAACAAGGTGAAAAAGCTTAACTCATGCATATCCACAATTTTGGTAATTTTCATCACCAATATTGAAAATATTTCTCTATTTTTATATTTTTTTGGTTTTATTGAAAGGTGCAATCTTACACCAGTAATGGCAGAAGTGGATAGAATAGTAAGACCAGGAGGTAAAATTATTGTTCGTGATGAATCAAATGTGATAAGAGAAGTTGAGAATATGTTGAAGTCATTGCATTGGGATGTTCATCTAACTTTCTCTAAACACCAAGAAGGAATATTAAGTGCACAAAAAGGATTCTGGAGACCAGATACAGCTCAAAATTCTTCTTGAAAGATTAGTAGTAATCTGAATGAATCTCTGCATTTGGAAAAAAATAGCAGAATCAGAATTAATAGTACATTTATAACTCATATCTATAATCTAAAAACTTCTTTCGTGTTGCAAAGAATGGGATAAAGAACATTGGTATACGTAATAGGGTTAGTTTGTTAAACTATAGACTAATTAGAACAAATTTTTATTTTCCTACTTCATTTATGTATTTGTTAAACATGGTTATGATCTTCTCTTGTGAGACTTTGAATTTGAATCAAGATTTTATTAATACTATCATAACATACTACAAGCCTTTTAATATAGTTTCATGATATATATATATATATGGAAGAGATGGGACATGAAACAACAAATGAAAGCTAGCCAAATTCAAAGCACCTAATCCAATACTAATTCGACCAGCAAATGAGGTTTATTAGTCACATTGTTTTATCGTTCGTTGCTCGAAGTTGTGGTTCTGGTTTTTTTTATTTCCGTGAATTTTGTTTTCTGCGTTTTGTTTAAAGATAATTTATGAGTTTTGTTTGGTGAGTTTTGATATTGTGAGGAACAAGAAAAAAAATCAGGTTTATTTTTTCTTTCTTGGTTTTATAGGAAATGGAAAATGTTGAATTGGTGTTGAAGAACAGTACTAGCCGTAAGGAGATAGCTCTCACCAGAGGCGCTAAACGGCGAAGATTTATCTGTTGACGACTTGCTTGACTTCTCAAACGACGACGTCTTCGTTGAGGACGAGGGTTACAAGTTACAACGAAAGAAAGGAGGAGATATAGCGAAGATTTGTAAACCGGAATTAGGATCCGCCCCGGTTCAATTTTACTTCCTGTTGTTTTTCAATGATTTTTTTTTTTTTTTTTTTTTTTTGGCAAATCCTATATATTAAGTTATGAGTTTAATGATTTATGAAAATAACAACTAATCTATGATTAATTATGTTCATTTTGTTAAAAGGATTATTTTCACATTTTCTCTTCATTTGATTTTTGTTCGTTGTAGTTGCTGCAAGTTTTTAGATCTTAGTATACAACTTTTATTTTGTTTTGTTTCGCATTCATTTTTTTGTTTTCTCCTATCCCTATATCTAACCTATAATGCATAGTTTTTGTTTTTGTTTTCTTTGACGGCTACATAGTTTTTCTTTGAAAAGATATCATGGACTGAGGATGAGACACAGTTACATGAAATATTCGATACCCTTTTTAACTCCATACTGCATCATCAGAGCTGGCCCATACAAGATAAATTTTGTTTGAAGAGGCCCTTGGGCTTATAGTAGAGTTTATAACAACTTTATATATAGTAAAAGCCTTTTTTTCTGTAACTTCATATACATAGTTGTTGAAAATTAACGTGGAGATGGAGGAAGAAAGATAGAGCAAAGAACGGAGTTATAGACTACACCAAAATTTCATCTCGTCAAAAAAAAAGAAAGAAAGTGAAGATGATAAGTTGGTCATAAAACTGGCACCACGGACTCGGATGGAGTCACATGACAATCCGGAGGACAGCAAGACCAACGGCTGAGATGGAGACAAGAGTACCAATACAGTACTTGATCACCTCATACTTGGCTGCTTCCAACTGTGCTCTCAAAGTGTGAATCTCCTGATATATATTAACATCAAAAACAAAACATTAACACTTTTGCTGCCAAAACCAACATATACACACAAGTTTAGAGATGAGATACTAACACGGTCAAGCTTGTTTGTAAGGTTAGAGGTTTCACCGTTTTGATTTTGTAACTCATCTCTTATCCTCCTGCACCATCATTGAAAGATATCACAATTTTTGATAGATAAAGCCTAAGAATAAGCTTTAACCAACAGAGAAAGAAAGTAGCGGTTTCTCTGACCCTTTTTCAAGATTTAGGTCCAACCGTTGTCCTGCTGTGACCTTATCGATCTCGTGCCTGCAATGTTATTGCAATATTCAGTGTACTAATCGAGTCTATATCTAGTCAAACCTTAGAGGTTTTATTACAGAACTGACCTTATATCAGAGCGGATTTGCTCTATGTCATTGCGTAGTTTCTCATTCTCGTGTTGCAGCAATGAGAAATGGTGATCCTATACATAAAACAGTTTTTTCAGCAATCTTTCAGAATCAAGGTGTTATTACGGTTCCAAGCATTAGACGTGTAACTACAAACAGAAATGTGATAATACAACTTACCAGTGAACTGTTAATCTCACTTTTGAACTTGGATAAGTTTGCTTCCTGAGTCATTTCAGCCTAGCAAAAGCAAGAAAATCAAAGTTAGATTGGGAATGATGAAGCAACAGAGACTTGTCAAAAATGGAAACTTACCTTTTGCATCTCTCCCTTGGAGACAACCATCTGAGAAACAACTCCTAAGCTATCATTCAGAACTCCAGTAATAGCACCTGTTATTGCCTCGGCTTGCTTTGAAGGCAGACCTTGTGCTTCTAAGCCCCTAACCTGAAAATTACATTTTTTTTTAAAAACAATCTTGCTTAGGAATTGAGAGATAAAGACAATTAAAATCAATAAAATAGAAGGGCAATTAGTAATTAGTACCAAGGCAAGTGTATCGACGAGAAACAAACGTTTCCCATTGGTTTTGACAAGTTGAGAAATGAATCTGGCTTGGGATTGTCTGTAAGAAGAATATGATACTAACGATGAAGAAGAGGAACGAATCTCGTGAACCTTGTCCAATGTTGGGTTTGGTAAACCGATTGATCTGAGAGTTGAGAGGTTTACACCTGAACCGGTTCCAAGTCGTGCCACCCGGAGAAAATTGGTGTAAGCAGGCATCTAAAAGATGAATCTTTTTCCCCAATTTGCAAAAATGGAATAGTAGAATTAAATCAAACCAAGTTGTTCTGGATCGGGAGATCGCGGATAGAAGAATGAGTTTCCCAATTGGGTAAGCATGCAATGATACTCTTCTGGGATAGTGAAAAGTAGAGAGAGAGAGAAATGAGAAAAGAAGAAATCTTTGAAGATGGGTTTGGTGGGAATAGTTGTTATGAATAATATTCTGTTCTGTGTCATCCATGGAAAATCGCTTAGATGTCTCAGCACCATTAAAGGAAACAGACGGACGACGATGACTGAGAAAGCC
Organism: Nasturtium officinale; assembly: GCA_963854855.1. Classification (NCBI taxonomy): domain Eukaryota; kingdom Viridiplantae; phylum Streptophyta; class Magnoliopsida; order Brassicales; family Brassicaceae; genus Nasturtium; species Nasturtium officinale. Next base: position 3,727,474 of record OY978507.1, on the reverse strand, counting down.
TGAGCTTTTCTCTTTCCAGTTTGGGGCACGTTTCCCAACTCAATCTTGTTTAGTTTAATTCTTTCGATCTCCATTTTAATTAAGTATTTTATTCCATGTGCTAATTATCTCTTAAATTCCAAAACTTTACTATGGTTTTTAAATTAATTGCAATAAAGCTTTGTTAAGAGCCATATGTTGTCGGAAAAGATAATTAAAAAGAAACAACAAGATATAAAATATTTAAGAGTAACTTATTTCAAGTTTGTTAACTATCAAGAAAAAGTATATACATAAAAAAAAAATCATCTGACAATTTTGCATCTGGAAAAGCGTTGTAACCCTTTGGCATATGAATATATCAGTAAAACAATTGAAAAATATAGAAATTATTGCTATTATAGTCATAGCTAATCACCAATACATGCATTTATGTTATTTTAATTTTAATATTTGAGAATTTAAGACGAGAGTGTCAAATAAGATTTAATATCCTGTGCGTTTTTTCCTTCTTTCTTTCTTTGTTTTTGGGTTGTCTTGAGATGTACTGCAAAAGTTTCTTCATTATGGTCGCTTTCGATAAGGGTCCAACTCCAAGGCATCATCAATGATCTCTTTCTTATAGATACCAACTCTTTAAATGTTTTTCATCACCCCTGATGCTACCAAGTTTTCATTTCTTGTGAATCTGATAAATGAATATATTGTGTTATAAACAATGCTCATGTTATGATGCACACATACAAGATCCATAAGTCTGAATTCAGAATTTTGAAATCAAAATGTAACATTCATCTCAGTTGATATAGACCTCAATTAATTCTTCATTATAATGGTGCAAACAGTATTTCATATTATAAATTTATAATGGTGCGAGCTAGGCCTGGGCATTTTCGGATTCGCATCGGTTTCGGATCGGATTAAGTCGGATTCAGATTATTCGGATATGAAATTTTATAATCCGAATACTATCTGACTGTATTTTCGGATCGGATTTCATCGGATTCGGATCGGATCATAAATTTTATATGTAACCCGATAAAAATCCGAAATTTTTTCGGATTCGGTTAATAAATCCGAATAACCGAAAAAATCCAAAAAAATCCAAAAAATACCCGAAAAATCTGAAAAAAATCCGAAAGAATCTGAGAAAAACCAAAAAATTTTAAAAAACAAATCTAAGTTTTTATTATTTTTAAAATAAATAAGAAGTTTAATCAAAAAAATATAATTTTAGTTGAAAAGTATAAAGAAACCTTTTAGAATATGTCATATAATTATTAATATTGATAACTAATATATATTTTGTATATTTAAGAATATATATAATTATATATATAAGTATATATATTCTATATATTATATAATTCGGATATCCGATCGGATATCGGATCGGATTCGGATTATAACCGAAATCGAAAAAATTTTAGAATAAAAACCGATCGAATTTTATAAGGTGTTCGGTTCGGATTCGGTACAGATATTTTCGGATCGGTTCGAATCGGATTTTCGGAGATCGGATTTTATGCCCAGGCCTAGTGCGAGCAGTGTTTCATATTTTAAATTTCTATTCTTAAACATCAAAAATATATATATGTATACTTAAAACTAAAAAAAAAAGGTATATATATATACATACGAATTGTCTGAAATTTTTTCATCTGGCATGTAAAACTGTATCCCTTTGGCATATGAATATATATCAGTAGACCAAAATTGAGGAGATTACATTACTGGTATCATAGTCGTAGCTAACCACCAAGACATGTATTTTTTTGTTTGGTTACGTTTTATTTTTGAGAATTCAAGAGAAGAGTGTCAAATAAGATTCATATCCTGTGCGCTTTTTTTTTCTTCGTATTTGGGGTTGTCGTCATATGTAATGCAAAAAGTTTCTTCATTTTGGTCGCTTTCGATATGGGTCCAGGGCATCGTCCATTGACTCTTTCATATAGTTACCAACCCTTTTCATATTCTTCATCACCCCTGATGCTACCAGGTTTGCATTTCTTGTGAACCTGATACATTCCCACGGAAATGAATATTGTGTGTTGTTATAAACAATACTCATTTTATGACTCACACATACAAGGTCATACATAAGACTAACTGGCTTGACAAACTACTGTAGATCTAAGAGTTGTATCAGGATTTAACTTTGAGGTCTGTATCCTTTTGTAGGCATGATATTCAATTAGGCGGTAAAATCAAATTCCAATTAAGCCATAAAGAAGTCAAATCTTAAACATCGAAAGTCACCAGCTAAAGCAAAAGCTCTTAGTTACCTGGTTATGAAGCCATTTTCTATGTTTGTTGCAGCGGCTGGCGCTGGTTTATGGTTCTGACGCTGAGGTAACTCCCGAGAATCTAGAGTTTTAAAAAGAAAGTGATGGGCAAATATAAGAGGCAGGGCACGTTTCATTGTTGTAAACAGGTAAATGAGAGTGGATTCAGTGTACCGTTTCTATTCTGGACACGGGCTGGAACAGATGAAGCATTGCCAGAAGCTGCTCTTCTATCAGCTAAAATCTGCAATGAACAAACATAAGAAAGTTAGATGGCAAAAAAAAAAAATAGAGAATTCAAAACAGCACCAAGTAGACAATATTCCTCTTTTGTGCCAGTGAAACTAATCAAGTATGTATACAATTCAATAATAATGCAAACACACAGATACACAAACAAACAAAAAAGGAAACCAAAGAGATTGATTGACAAGAATGACATTATAGCGTAATACATATTTTGACTTGTAGCGGAGGGCAATGAAATCAAATGTCAAACCTCAAGGCCGACACAAACGGGAAGTTGTGTCTTTGTATGTTGCTTAATAGCAGATGATTCATTTTCAGTCATGTAGACAGAATAACCTAAACATCCATAATAAAAATCAGCTAGAGTACGTCCTTCTTTAGAAGCTTCAGCTTCAGATTGTCCAACAACGTAATCAGGAACTGCATAAATTATTATATGTCATTAACCTATGCAGAATATATATATATATATATATATAACACACATCTCTTCAATTTTCATGATGAGAATGAACAAGCAATAATAGCTACAGACTACAAATTTGATTCTGAGATTACTTGTTGTGAATTCTCATAATCTATCTCTCCACCATTTCGTTAATCCAATGTTATGTCAACCAATTTCGCTCTAAGCTAAGATTCAATTCCAAAATAGCAGAAGCAGCCATTAATGTTCTCTAAGAAAAACCTAATTTTAAGACGAAAAAAAGACCTTGACGGAGATTACGAGGGATTCCGACGCAGCGAGGGGTTTTAGATTTGGATTTGAGAGTAGAAGAGTAATATAGATAGCCTTTACAGGATCTTCCTTTCTCGAGAGATCCTATCTGCTTTTCAGATTTCTCTTCCACTACCGTCCTCGTTACTTCTTCGCTTGAGCCTTCATTCATCGCGAAGCTTCTCTTCCTCCTATATCTCTCTCTATGTTTTGCTCATTTTTCAGGCTCTCTTCCGATCTGCTACGGCGGTGCCTTCCAACTTCTTTGTTCTCTAAGATTCATAAGTTTTTAATTGTTAGCATATAATAATGGGCCGAGACCCATAAAGACCCAACAAAAAAAACTAATTTAAATATTATAAATTCACGAAACCCGATTTGGTCTAAAACTTTATGCAAAGAGAAAGAACCTATTACAATGCTATTATTAAAAAAAGAAAATTTAGAACATAAACACTCCTAACAGTTTTTATGTTTAGTTAAACTTTTTTTTTTAGCTTTTGGTGAATTATGTTTTTTTTTTAAATTGGAAATTCCAATTTAACTCTAATTTCTAACCCCGAAAAAAAACTCTGCACTGTAGTTTAAAAAGAGTTAAAAGAGATTAAAGAAATTTCACATTTCAAATAAATCAGTCTTTTAAAATAAAAAATATATTACAAGGGGAATTAGAGAGGACACGAAATTTATATGAACGACTCTGGGATCGTACAAAGCATTACAAGGTGTGGGTTAATTGTGCAAAGTTTGAAAGACCAACAAGATGATGTTATTGAACACAGAAAAAAAGACTGCTCCAGAGCGATTTTCGATAGAGCCAACACATATTACAAACCATAACTGAAGGAAGAACGAGCTAAGTTGATGGAGGATTGGGTGAACATGGTGACGAGCTTTGGTGTGCTCGGGGATGTTATTAATGTTGCTCAAGATTCTTGAAGAAGGTTGCTACTTTTTGAGGATTACGATTTAAGTTTCTTTTGAGTTATATAGCAGAATTGTGGTTTTTTTTGTTTGCTTTTGCAGTCATTATTTTTTTTTTATCCAAGCAAGCTCAAATCTGATTTCTTATTTTGTTTTTGTTATTTATACTGTTAAATAACTTGAGAGAAGAAAACAAAAATCCCCTCTTAGTAAGTTAGAACTTGAAAAGTTATAAATGGAAGTTATAAGAAGCTTTGATAATTACTTAAATATGCGGCTTATGGGTACAAAAAAAGAAGTATGTTTGAGATGTGCTCAACAAACAAGTAAATACAAAATACAAGAAATGAGAATTCAGGGGTGCCAAAAACTACAAGAAGCACCTTTTTTGCAGCATCCACTCTCATAGAATTTACAGATCTTCAGCCCTTTGGGCGGATGAGCTGCATAAGAGCCTGATCCATGGTCATACCCATGGCTACTGCTATATGGCCATTGCCGGTTATTTTGACTGTTATTACCATTATTCCACCACTGTCGGTCTCTGCTGTGCCCACTGGATTTTCTTTGCTGACTTCCTCGTGGACTGCGCTCGGTGTTTCCACGGGCTAAATCATGAGATAATAATGACCTAGGGCTATGCTCCAAACCAACTCCTGAAACAGACTTGGGAAGCCTCTTGGCCGATCCAGCTTCAACTGTGGTTTCTGATCCCAGTCTGCGAGCCGTTGTCGTTAGAGTCAGGTCGTGACTTATTGAAGCTGGTGCTGACGGTGCAAAGAGCAGGAGCTCTGGACCAGCGGTTTTGTTGTGGCTTAAGGGAGTGTTGTTTTTTGCTTCTGTGTCCATTGAGTTTTTCCCGGAAGAGACATTGTCGAGAATACTCGCCTGAGAAACATCCAATCTACATGTTTCAGGTGTGAGGGACATACGTGCCACAGGGTTAAAGAAATCTTCTTCTGGCCCTTTTGTCAAATCATCTTCATCATCGCAGTGAAATGTTGAGGTGGGTGAAGGGGGCAAACCGTTCTGCTCCATTGCTTCAACTTCAGCTAATAAATCTGAAACTGATTCATCACACTCGTCAGGGTCAGCCACAATGGTTGGCCACCCAGATGTCTGAGCCACTTGGGTGTTGTCTGAAGTCTGAGTAGGTGTGGTATGATCAGCAGCCAAATCAATTGGCTTTATAGACGGTGCAGCTAAAACAACAGTTTTCTGCTGAGTTGCTTGAGGAAGCTGTCCTCCAGTGACCAGAACACTTGAAGTGGTGGTAGCAGCATCGGTGGTAGTTGTGGTGGTGGTGCTCCATGTGACACCAGATGGTCCTTTGACCAGAACACATGAAGAAAGAGATTGAATAGTCTCTGCCGCTTGAGCTTCCAGGTCTTCAGGGCTCGACTTAGGTGTAGGACTGGGAAAATCAAGGAAATTGCGTTCTTGATTCAGGTTTGGTGCATGAACAGAAACGTTTATGGAAACAGAACCACCATTAGTTCCATCTTCTACAGTCTTACCATCTGCCCGCACCACATTGGTTTGATCAGTTCCTGAAGTTTCTTTTACGTGAGGAGTAACCACATATCCTGGAACAACAGACATTGATGCTGGAAAACTAACTTGAGGATGGGGACAAAGAGAAGTACCATCGACTCTTCCAGAGGAAGATACAACAGCTACAAGTTGTTTCTCTTTTGGATCGTTAGGAAGGACACTGATAGTAGAGGACGAAGAGGAAGCTGCATTGGTGCTCACTGGCATCGGGTTCTTCTGAACACAGTTCACACCCACGCCAGTGCGTCCAGCGTCTGGCGGAGACAATTGTAGCTCCTGGGGAAGCAAAGAGGAACTTGGCAAAGTAGTTGCTTTACCAAATCGTCCTACAAGGGCATCAGTCAGAAGTACAGACTCATCTTGCTTCTCATGAGCTTTCCATATCCTAAGGTTAGGGGGAAAATGGCCACTAGATTTCCATCTTCGGAGCTGCACCATAGAAAATGGTCCCTGGGTCTTTCCTGTTGGATCTCGATAATGCCATATTTCACTCTCCTCATCATTATTACCAGTTTCCTGCAGGACCAAGAAATTTAAATGAAGTGAAACCAAAATGGAAAATCATGACAGGTTAAATTGCAAACAGTAGGAGGTGTAGTCAAACCTGTATGTCTGACGAGTTGTTGTGGTCCTTGGAACAATCATCTCTAGCATGCACGACATATCTGCTTCGCAAAGTTGGTGCATCAAAGTTTTTCTGTGCATTTTTTCCCAAGTTGTTCAGGATATCCCTTTTTCTTTGCGGACCTTTACTTGGTGCCTTTATGTGATTATCTGCAAATAAGATACGTAAAAGATTGTAAACAGCATCCACCAATCAGAAGTTTTCAATAAGATGATGAACAAGTAGCTGTTTCACATGCTAGGTTAAGGTGGGAGACCTTGTTTCCTTGTACTTAATCCTGCATTTTCTGATGATGCATGACTCGGATCCATGCTTGGATCCGTATGAACTACAGGGACTTCCTGCAGAAGCCGCTGACGTTCCTCTGGTGACTTTAGAAGCTCCAGCTTTTCCACAAATTCTCTAAGCGTGGGAGATGGTTAAGAAATAGTTGATAAATCAAGACTTAATTCCATGCAAGCAGTGTCAACGTCCAAATGGGGAAACCAGAGTACTTGCCAAGCAGTATATCAAAACCGAATTATACTTTGCGCTCATTTCTTCAACAAAGTTTTTCATCAACTACTCATTGAAATACTCTTTAACAAGTAACAGTTGCATGGAGAAATAGTGTAAGCGAAGTGCAACAAATATAGTATAGTAATCTCAAAAAGGATATTCCTTTCTATGACCCTTCTCACTGGCCCGATCACGGAGATGATGGAGCTTTAATATCTCAGCTTCCAGAACCTACATCGAAAAAACATCTATAAGAAGCATAGTAGAGAACATTAAAGAACTATGATCATGAGGATCTTCAATAATTATATGAATGATATTCACTGTTTTTAATGAACCTACCTCATTGATTCTCATGGCTTGCAGTGTTTCTGCCGTCTTCAAGATGTCACCCTGACACCACAACGAAACACATGTTTCCAAATCAGGTAAAATATACAATTCCGGAACGGAAAATATCATGTGCGCATTCCTACCACAGTCAAACGTTTATTGAGGCCACATTTTATGCTCTGGCGCAGCCGTTTGCACTCATCCTGAGAACCACAGTTATAGGTGCATTAAAGATAAAAATAAAACATAATTACAAGATTACCTTATTAGTATATGGCTTCTCTCTTATTAAGAAAGGTAGAGAAATTAATATTCAGAGAGGGCTATATTCACCTCTGTGACATTCTGATCTGATAATTGATCAATCGAGATGACTTCTCTCTTGTCTAAATTCAGTATTTCTAGCATAACATCTGTAGCCTTTGCGCCAAGTTGGTAGGCTGCTGTTGCCTTGCTTGTACCTGTAAAATAATCACAAAATCAGCTGAGATCTTATTATTAAACTTTTGGGTCACTGATTCTCCATTTTCATCTCTTTCCTAAGAAACATTACTATGACCATTTATCAAGTACCTACAACTTGAACAAGCCTGTGAATATCCAGCTTCTGGTCGCTGCCAGAGACCTTAATTCTCAAAATTGTGCCTACCACCTTTTCGTGAACTTTGTTGATATCATCAAGTAGAGACTCTAAAAATTTACGTCTCAAATAAATCAGGTTGATATTGTGAACATCAATGGCTGCATATGCATCCAGGTTTTCATTTTGTACTCTGCCATCACTTTTCCTACGCATCTTCCGTCTTCGATCCCTGATAGTTGGATCATGAACACTATCCTCCTCTATTTGGCTAGATGCAGCATGAGCAGTTCCACCATTTGTGGTTTTCTCAACTCTCGGTTTCTCTTGAATAAGGAAGTGAAACTCTAGAAGCTTCAGCATTTCAAAGTGACCCACTCGCTGTTTTCCAAACAACTTCATAAGCATCGGGTCACAGATAACTTGCGACTTCTGAAGTGGATCCCTAAGATTTTGTTTCTTAATATAGTCAAGCAGAAGAGCCTGCACGTCGAACTGAGAAAGAACAGATGTGTCGCCATTTCTCATGAAGGAAACAAACTCAAGGAGTTCTTTCGTTGCCCAGTTTGCATTTCCAGGAAGCTTCTTCGCATTATTACTTGAATTATTGACATCCAACTTGCTGGCTAAGGTGGGTGAATCAGTGGTCCTTCTTTTTTTTGTTCCATTTACGGCTACAACTAAAGCTGAATTGTCTGAAGAGTCAGCTTTGTTATGGGTATGATTATTCCCTGAGTCCATTTTAGGAGCACTGAAAGGAACCTCCTTCCAAGGATTATTTGCTCGAGTAAGCTCGTCGACAGTTAGAGACAGATCTTCCTTCAGGCAAAGCCAATATACCTTAAATAGATACTCCCAACTGAGCTTGTCATCAAAATCCACCTTAACCTTAAAAAACAAGGAAAATAATAATGATCGACACACAGTAAGGTAAAGCAAAGAGGATAATATAAAAGAAAAAAACACTCAAATTTCTTAGATTACTAAGGAAATACAAGATTCCATTCCAAAACAAGAGTCACTCTTGTCCTTCAGTTCAACCTGATTCTTGCAAGAGCTAGTAATATACGAAACCCATGACTAACAAATTGGGGAAACTCCCGTCATCCTGTTAATTCTCTCGTAGTATATGATTCGAATCATTCAACCCCAAATCTCTAAAAAAATTCATAACTTCAGATAGTGATTGATTGTTATCACATTACTTAACGTGTAGATACGTATGAGTATCATGTGCATGGCAACAACACGAGGGATTTTAATCGAGTTAAAATAAATAGAAAACCCTGGCTTGTTAATGGGACCAAAACCCCTGGTTTCTTAATAATGAACAATCAAAAGAGATGTAAAGCCCAAACACGACTCAAATTAACAAACCATATTCCTCTTGAGGTAACTGTGACAGATTGGTAAAAGTTCAATTGGCACCCAAGAATTTTTTGGGGGTAAGTATTGAATGGAAACTATATATTGTGGAGAAGTGTCTTACCGCTTCATTATCTCCTTGAGCAACATTCTCAATCAACATTATAGGCTTAATACATGTGCCACAAAGACCCATGTTACCTCTCACAATCACATAATCGGCATCTTTAATGCACCGCTTACAAACAGAAAAAGTGCATGTATAACACATGTAACTGGAAGCTTTCTGGCATGTACCACATATGTGCCAACCTGAAATGAATGAACAAAAACATTGGTTTCCGAAGAATGTTCACGTCATTTAAGATATACGAAATGACGAGTATCAGATAGCCATTCTAAAGACAACCTAAAATAATCATGAACTACCAACACATACCACAATTCCATTTAGCCGATGTTCTAAAGAATGCCTCGTCTCTCTTAATACAAGCTGGATGGTAAGCCTTGGGGCAATTCCTGAATGGACAAGACAAACGCATCAAAACTTACCAAAAACATCATTTCTAAAAGCTCCATAATTAGCACTGCCCCTTGCTTCTCTAGCAATTGAGTAGCTCTAAACTATGGCATTAAGCAGTGTGTAATCGACAATAAGAATTTGTAGCCAGATAAAGAACATAGTAATTGAAAGATGAACATATACCATAGACTAACTAATTAAGCTCGTCTGAGATGTGAGCTACTAAGACACATACGCAGAGGCTAAAATCTCCTTAGAGGCATAGTAACTAACAGAATTATAACTGAAAGCTAGCAATGACCCACCGTCGATCACAAAGAACGAGGTCTCCGCCGTCAAAGCAAATAAAACAAACATCTTCTTCCTTCTCATCCTTCCTCAGTGGAGGTGGTGGCGGCGGTGGTGGACGAGTATGAGACGGCGTCTTAGACTGTGCCTTAGTAGGTCGACCTCGTTTTCGCTTCATAGGGACAGCTTCATCAACAAATTTGGTATTTTGCTCAATGGAAACACCAACCGTCGAAGTCACCGACGGGGAAGGTTCAGAGAGAGCAGGAACTTGGTTTAAACCGATCATTTCACATTGATCAACTCTCATAAGATCAATCCCCCTGACGGAACTCTCTTCGCGACGAGCCAAAGCGGCCAATTCAGGTTCGCTCTGATGAAGCGGCTTCTGTTGATTCTCCATGATTAGTCAAGAATTAGAAAAGTAGATGAGAAGTAGGTGTAGATCAACTAGTGAAATAGAAACCCTAATCTGAGGTTCTTTGGGGATTTAGGCGATGGTGATGATGGAGAGGAGAGGAGAGGAGAGGAGAGGAGAGTATGGGTGGTGTTTAGAACGAAGACTAGTGGGGGGAGAGAAAATAAAATGGACTTTTGGTTTTGCTTTTTCTCCCACTTCTGACTCCATTTTAAAGTTTTTTTTTTTTCTGTGAAATCTTAACTCTTTCTGCTTATAGATTTTTATTTATTTCCACATAAATTCTAGAATTTCTAGATTTCAAATTAAATTTCTTAAAATCTAATGTTAGAATTTTTTTTTAATGTAAAAACCTTCAAAATACTTATCTATGTAAGTTGGAGTTTTTAAGATATGACAGTTAATTAATTTTTTGGCTTATTAATTAGTCTGTCAATGCCCTTCAAATACTTATATCCATCCCAAAGTGCAAAATCATGAGGTGTTATTGTTGTACATAAATTATATGATTTGTTTCCATACATTGTTAAAATACATACAACTCTAAAGAGATTGTCATTACATTTTTATATAAAATTAAGAAAATATGTAAATTATATTCTGCAATTTATTAATATATTTAATAAGTTTTTCTCTCTAATTTATAAACAGAAATTAGGGACAAACTTGAGATTTTTATTAAAGATCTGCATTAAAATATACAAATACATTTTTTGTGAAATAAAATTAATTTTTAAAATAACATTATTTGCAGAACAAATAGTAATATTATATAAAATAGCATATTATTGAATAATATGAAATGAAAATTATTAAACTTTTGCGTAAAACTCCATGCAAGTGAAGTGACGTTTTCCTATATAAAAAAATGTTTCGTCTTGTCGTATATATTAAAAAGATAATATGTTAAGTAGGATATTATATTGGATTAAATGACATGCAATTTATTAAAATTCAGCATGAAAACAAACTCCATATACGTGAAATTATTTTACAAATTGGCTGTTTACAGTGAATACTGTTTAATTTACAAACCAACAAATAAACAAAGAATCGAACTAAGCAATCAATCATGAAAATACCGTGAATACTGTTTAATTTACAAACAAACAAACCAACAACCGAACTAAGCAATCAATCTTTATTTTCACACAAAAAGTTTCAATAAAGAAGCACTCCAAAACATGTACTCTTTATGGATAACATTAAGGAGTAACTCAAAGGAGTACACTTTCATAGGGTATATCATGATTTGGTCATGTATGCTTTAAAAAACTTCATTCGCCACACTCACATTTTATTGTAGGTAGGCTTTGTAACTTTGTTGGGCATTGTTCACGTGTATTAGACTTGCCTTTTGTTATGAAGTTTTGAAGTAAATACATCTTGAACGAATTTTCATATTTATTTAACATATATTTTTAATTCTATTGCTCGTTGCAAATCCAAAAATGAGATAATCCCTCTAATTCTTTAAATTACACATTCAAATTTAGTATATGTTTTTGATTTTTTTTTTCCAAAAACCAACTCAGTATCTGTTCATAAAATACAAACTAGTAAATAATTTTTTTAAAAAAAAAGAGAGAGGAAGGGGTGGGAGGGAGGGGGTGAAAACATGGGAAACTTGTCATATGAATATTATATTGGTATATATTAATTTACTGGATATAAATATGAACTATAGTAAAAAAATATCTAAAATATAGAATACAATATTTTACAGAAAATAGATCATAATGTATTCTCTTATATATATTTCTTAATTGAATTATTCCGTTGATGGAATTTTATGAAATGATATATATATATAGATATATATTTGTTAATTGAATTAATCTGTTGATGGAATTTCATGAAATGACTCTAAACCAAAGAGGATATCACATCTAGCTTTGATCAAAAATTATCTAGAAGGAAAAATGTGGATATTATATATATAGTCCAGTGATAAAAATAAATTTCATAAGAAAAACCCAGATTTGATATTTGATATTTGATATCAATCCTAGAAATGGATTCAAACTAACAAAAGATTTGGCATAATTGATAGAAAAGGTTCGGCTACAGCTCTAAGTTCAAAGCCTCTATTACAAACATAAGTTTCATCTGCGGAGTGTTCAAGCCTCTCCCGTCTTAATATTAAATGGCGATGGCCCGCGGACCGCAGTCCAACTGATAGCTCTAGGGTCAACAGCCCAACCCTGACTCGTCTATCAAAAGTTTTCAAAAATAAATTTACAATAGGATTAGGAACTAACTTGGCCAGACTTAATTACAAAATTAGAATCTTTTTTTTTTTTGTACGTCAGAAGAGAAACGAGAAAAAAAAAAAAAAGCAATTTATTCTCCTTCTCCAACTAAGCGATTCGAAGAATGAAAGATTACTCAAAGGTTGGTGACAAACTGGTGATGCAGAGAACTAGTCGACGATGCGAAGGTACTGCCATGGGCGCCACCGTGTTCGATCTCCGACCCGGCTTTGGCATCGGACCTTTCAATATGGGTATGCGATTGATTCTCGTGAAATTTCTGCTACTTTCTCTAGTTTTTAGATTTCGAGAAGGTGTTTATCATCTTCCCTACGGCTATTAGAACTGTAAGATTGCAATCGATTTGCGATCGGCTATTGCGTGTTGTTTTGGGAAATCTATGATTACTTTTCTCTGGGGGTTTGTCATCGCGATGAAGTTTCTTAATGGAAAATTCTATAATTAGCTGCCTAGTTAGATTGATTATGGATCATCTTTAGTATTAGCAAACGTTGTTTAAGTTCATTAGCATACTGTTTCAACTTTCCGATGAGTTTGACCGGCGATCAATGAAATTGTTGTGTTGTTTTTCAGGAATGCCGATTTGTGATGCATTTGCTCATATTGAACAGCAGCCTAACATCTATGATGTTGTTCATGTTAAATACTATGACGAGGTTTGTACTAATCATACTGATTCAGTGCTTATTATTGGCCATTTCTTTCATCCCAATCTGTCTTAAGTTTTTGTGATGGATATTGTAACATTTTGTTGCCTCACACAGGAGCCTTTGAAACTGGATATTGTTATTAGCTTTCCGGATCATGGGTTTCATCTTCGATTTGATCCTTGGTCTCAGGTACAATTCTTTTTGTAGATGATACTGTGGTTCTTGTATGTTTATGATGAAACCGAATTCACTGCTTTTAGAAACTTTTGGTTTCAACTATTTAAGAGTGGAAAACAAGATCTTTGTGTTTTACCTGCGATTCAGTGTATGAATTATTTGACTAGCTTAATTGGAATAAATTTAGTTTTGTCTTCTTTTGTTTGTTAAACATACACTCTAGTTTAGCTTTTGTTCTTCCAATTTGTTTACAGAGGTTACGGCTTGTTGAGATATTTGATGTCAAGCGGCTCCAGATGCATTATGGCACGTCTATGATTGGGTTAGTCAGGTTGTTATAATTTGTGGGTTTTGGTGTAGTTTACTATTTAACGAGTGTCTTTTGCTTTGAATTCAGGGGTCCATCACTGGCCACATTTGTGGCTGTTTATGCACTTTTTGGACCAACTTTTCCTGGAATTTATGATAGAGAGAGAGGGATTTATTCTCTGTTCTACCCGGTGAGCAATAAATAAAAATTTGATCACACTGTTTGTCCTTAAACGTTTGATTTTGTTCTGTCAATGTTGAACTTTCGTTTTTACTATGGCAGGGGCTGTCCTTCGAGTTTCCAATTCCTAACCAATACGCCGACTGCTTGCATGCCGGAGAAGGTATCTTCTTCTCCAAACTCCAGAGAAATCCTGTTTATTTTTCTTGTCTAGTCCAATATTTAACTTCTCACATTTTATTTTCTCCTCTACAAAGTGGCACTACCGTTAGAGTTTCCAGATGGAACTACACCAGTAACATGCCGGGTCTCTATATATTACAACTCAAGTGACAAAAAAGTTGGTGTAGGAAAATTGTTGGATAGAGCTACTGTCCCTCCTTTGGCTTCTGGCAGCCTGTATATGGAAGAGGTTCATGTCAAGGTGTGCCTATTTTCACTGACTCCTGTTCCCCTTTGTGTGTTTTAACATCCCAAAGTCTAACATAATTAGCAGTTGGACATCTCCTCACTCTTTACATGACTTCTTTAAATATATATTTATGCAGCTTGGCAAGGAACTATACTTTACTTTAGGAGGCCAGCATATACCTTTTGGTGCATCACCACAGGTATAGTTTGTACCTTGTATTATTGTGCTTCTTCTTTAGAACTCATTATTTCGTGCTTTGTGCAGGATGTATGGACTGAATTAGGACGACCATGCGGTATCCACCCAAAGCAGGTAATTTGAAGCCGTCTCTCCAAACTTGTTTGTTGTCTATCGCAGATAGATGCTTACATTTGCTTCTCTTACTATTACGCCTGCATTATCTGTCACAATTCAATGCCCATATGTATTTCTACTTCTGAATTCTCCTTTGCTTTACAGGTAGATCAAATGGTCATTCATTCTGCGTCAGATCCACGACCAAAAACAACTATATGTGGTGACTACTTTTACAACTATTTTACTCGTGGTTTGGACATCTTGTTTGATGGGGAGGTATGCACTCATCCAGTAGAGTTATATGATCCCTTCATTTGTGTTCTTTATTCACGACTCTACCTTTTCTACAGACTCACAAAATTAAAAAGTTTGTTCTTCACACCAACTATCCCGGTCATGCTGATTTCAACTCATACATAAAGTGCAACTTTGTGATTTCTGGTACGCTAGACAAATTATATCCAGGTCATGTCAGTCAGTTATCCTTTTATCAGATGTATGTTGTTTTATTTTCCCGACAAAATTATGCTTTCTTGTCGCTTTTCAGTTGGAGAAGATGCGGCAGAAGCAAACAGAGGTGGAAACAAGATCACTCCAAGCACTAACTGGGACCATGTTAAGGTAATTTAACATCAGACCGAAGTGATACAAAGATAACAGAAATTTGAAATGATAAAGCTAGCATATATTAGGCCTTGAGAAATTGTCCCCGAAAGCATTTATTGATGTTAAATCTCTTGACCAATCCCATCATTGTGGGATCCTATTGCATAACGGGGAGAAACTTATGAGGCAGCATTGAGGAAATGATCAAATGTAGAAATTTCAGGATATGATTATGACTGATTTGAATGAGTCAATGTGAAAGTCAAACATTTCTAATGAAACCTGGCTTACACTTTAGGAAATACTTGGAGAATGTGGCCCAGCAGCTATTCAGACACAGGGCTCAATGAACAACCCTTTTGGATCGACATATGTGTATGGCTATCAGAATGTTGCTTTTGAGGTGAAGCATTTTTAGTAACCCTGATCCAGTAATTGTGAAGCTTATTATATATTTGCATATTGTGAAGCGAAAAACTTTACGTTGTGTTAATATTTGCAGGTGATGAAAAACAAGCATATAGCCACTATAACTTTGTTCCAGTCATGATGTACCATCGAGGTATGCCATTTACCAATTATTCGTTTATCTCAAATTCGCCCATACGTATATATATTTCAAAGTTCATGAGTCTTCACTGTCAGATTTTGTAGAAATTTTTTTTGTTAAAAATCAATTTGTCTTTTGTTGTGTGGTCGATTGAACAAAGCTTCTCTCACATGTGGAAGATCAATCAATGTTTATGTAGGTACTCAAGAGGCTATCTTCTACCAGACTGTAAATATAACGTCAAGAAGCTGCTACGAAACTATCGATATTACTAAAACCAACAAATGTCTAAAATAAATGTTATACAGTTGTTAGTTACTATCACGGGTTATATAAAGAACCGTTACGCTGGTTATAAAATTTATTTATTCTATAAATTATAGTCTCAGTCGAGTTGTTTTGTCGTTTTCATAAATTTAAGCTCAAAATTTGATTGAAATTGCACAAGGAAACAAAATACATTGAAAAAACGAAAAAGCTCCGTCGCCGGGACTCGAACCCGGGTCTCTCGGGTGAGAGCCGAGTATCCTAACCAGCTAGACTACGACGGATGTGTTGACTACAATTGAATTAGTATTATTATAACAGAAACACTTAGTCTTGTTATTATCTCTTCTATCCGTTGTGGACGGTTCCGGGAGGGGAAGGGAAAGTGGTGTTGTGATTGTTTTCATCGGCGATTACGTCTCTTCGCGTCTGGTACTCTTTCTTTACATTCTCTTCTCTTGTTTTTTTTTGGTCTACTTATACTCCAAAGGCGCTCTCACTTCAGAATTGGGTTTTAGTTCAATCCATGTGGATGCGATAACTTTTAACTTTACAATAATTTCCGATTTCTCTTCAGTCGTTGGATTTTAGCTTACCCGTTTTTTTAGCTGCTCTATTTTGGTTTAGAATCCATAGTAATAGTATCATTTGTTTTGCAACAATTGTCTAGGGTTTATACCTGATTTTTTTTTTATTTTTTTTTAATTTGATTCTAGGGATTGAGCTTGTTGCTGTGAAGTAAAGCTCCAGTCGTTTATTGCTAGAGATGAATGCGTCCGGTTTAACGGTTACTCCGCCCAGATTTCACTTTCGTTTTGGTACATCTCAGAGAAGCTATCAAGCTTTTACTCTTCTTCGCAAACTCAATAATCGAAATTCCTCTTGCCCTCTTCTTAGAAGGTTGCTTTTTAGTGCGTGTTCCATTAAGCTAATGCTACTTCTTTCTCATGGTTGTTTGTAATGTTATTCTCTTTGGTGTTATATAGTGCATGTTTGGCGCTTCCTAGACGAAGAAGCAATGCTGTGGTTGTACGTGCCATGAGTGCTTCCTTTGGTGATATGGCTGACGATTCAACTGGTAATAATTCTCACCTATGGGTAATTCTAGTTTATGCTTTTTAGTAATTGGCAGAGACTGATCACGCAGCAGTCCTGGTTTAAGCTTGTAAACTGTGCTTTGTGTTCCTTACAGTTGAAATTGTTGTTAGTTTATGAATCAATACCTAGTTAGCAATGCAATGCACAACTTCTTAGTTATAACTTGAACTTCAAGTCAAATTGACTAATGTTCACAGCTTCTTCCATGCTAGGTTCAGCTGTCTTCCCTCGGATCAATATTAAAGATCCATATAAACGGCTTGGGATAAGCCGGATGGCCTCAGAAGATGAGATTCAAGGCGCAAGGAACTTTCTCATTCAGCAATATGCAGGCCACAAACCCAGTGTTGATGCTATTGAATCAGCTCACGACAGGATTATCATGCAGAAGTTCCATGAGCGGAAAAATCCAAAGATTGACATTAAGAAAAAGGTTCGCCAAGTGAGGCAGTCCAAAGTTGTCAACTTTGTTTTCGAGAGATTCCAAACTCCTCCCACTGCATTCCTTATCAAAACAGGGGTCACATTTGCAGTTCTTGGCCTTCTAACCGGTCTGTTCCCGACAGAAGAAGGACCGACCTTGCAGGTTCTGTTATCACTAATAGCTACCTTTTACTTCATCCACCAAAGGCTGAAGAAGAAGTTCTGGTCTTTCCTTTACGGGTAATAAGCTGATCTTAATTGCAAAACTTTGCTACCTTCTTGATTAGGATTTGCACCTGATCAGATTGATTTTGTGAAACAGGACTGGTGCGTTCATCTTCTCGTGGCTGGTTGGGACTTTCTTAATGGTATCTGTGGTCCCGCCGTTCATCAAAGGACCAAGAGGTTTCGAACTCATGTCTTCGCTCCTAAGCTACATTTTGCTTTGGGTGGCTTCGAGCTACCTTCGGTAGGGTTCAAGCTCTTTTATTTCCCCCTTTTTGGGTCGCAAATTCTCAGAAGTGTCATCTCGAATACATGAAAACACAACAAAAAGAGAAAAATGCATCATCTTCATGTGACATAGAGAGAGATCTGATTTTTGGTCGTGGAGTTTTATTTGCAAAGATCTCCTTAACTTTCAAAGCTTCGAGCTATCCAAGTTTATTTTACGTCTCACGACAGAAAATTAGAAAGGGTCTTTCTCTTTGAACAAAAAGAAAAAAATGAAAGGGTCTTTCTCGAATCTAGAGCAGTCGATATATTGGAGATAAGCGTTGAAATGAAACTAGTTGTCTATTTTAGATTCATTTATCAATTGGCTGATTTAACTCTGATTGGTTTGGCTCCCCCTCCTTGCTCTGCCGACTCAAAAGAGGAAGAAACATTCTCATGTTGCCGACTCATAACAATTAAGGGTCGAATGGTTTTGTCCTTGGCCTCATTATGTGCATGGCCCTCTTATTTATTTATTTATTTTAGTACACTAATATCCGATCCGAACTCTTTACTTCGGTTTGGGTTCGGGTTCGGATATCGGATGTTTGAGTTCGGGTTCGGGTATCGGATATTATATTCAGGCCTAACTATATGTATATCTTCCAAAAACCACCTACATTTTAGACAAATATTCGTTTTTTTAAAGTCACGATTAAATGTTCGTAATTAGTGAATGTTGTATAGTTGACAATCATCAATAAATTTGTTTTGTTGTTTACTCGTTTCAATAATAAATTTGCATATTTTAGATATATGTTAATGGTTAATTATCTACTTTTACATGTTTGCTTATGATTAATTTAGCTATATAGATTACTAGATTGGTTTAAAGACGACTGATCGTTTGTCTCTTAGACGATATTTGCATTGAACCACTCTCTTTCTATGTACTTCACATGTAAGCCAAAAAAAAAATAGTAAATAAAGGGCAAACGCACATGCTTTCATGTGCGTTGGTTTTACTTATTTTGTTTTTATTAACTTTTCGAGTTTCGACAGTGAACTAAAACTTCTTTAACATTAGCTTAAAAAAGCAAAGAATGTAAAGAAATGCTGGTACATGTAGTTGCTCGCTCAATCATATTGTTTCTTCTGTGGTCGTGATATGATGTGCCATTAAGATCGAAATAATGTTTGTTCAACATAATTAATTAGGTTAACGATGTAATTAATCAACGTAAAACTGATTTAGGATTATTGTTAAATAATTATAACATTGCTCCCAGATTATAATCCAAATAACAGAGGAAGGAACTTTGAAGTTTGGCAATGTGGTAACGTTTTAAATTTTAATCACGTTCGGAAACGAAGTTCAAAATATATATCTCTCTGATTTAAAATCTTGGATGATTGTCTGATTTACCAGCAATAAACAAGGGACTTATTTATAATATATATATATATAAATATACAGTACAAGAGACTATACTAAAAGAAAATTCATTAGGTGCTGCTCCAAATGATGCTTTCTTTTCTTTAGAGCGCTAATCAATATAATTAGCTAATTTAATTAGTCATTCACCAATGACAATGAAGAAAACAAAAAGCCATAAACGATTCAGATTTAACAGCTACGCAATTCAGATTGTTTTTAGCGAAATAGGTCCACCGAGAAATCTCTGGCTTCTCTCCCAATCGCCTCATTTGGATCGTTTTTTGCTATTTCCCGCGTCGGAAACATCGTCGTGTCCTGTATCGTTCACCGTCGCTTCCGCCATAACTCTACATTTCGCTTTTGGCCTCATTTTCTCGAATTTCCATCCATCCTTCGTCGATTAGCAGGTTAGAAATTCGCTTGACTTTTCTTAATTCCATTGCCGGATTTTGTGGTTTTTAGATTGACGAGCGTGGCATGTGTTCATGATAATGCTTTGAGGTCCCGGATCCAAGTAGAATTACGCACGATTGTTGGATTTTGTAGTTTTGATTATAAATTTTGCGCGATTTGTTGATTTGAAGTTCCATTTTGAAGTCTGTGAGCTAAAATTTAGGTTCATGCTCCGGCGACGCATGTCACTATTGAAACGGATATGATATATATATATATATATTTCTTGTGCAGTTGTGTTGTATTCTTTATTAATATTATTTCCTTGGATCTTACGGCTAAGTTTGTGTAGGATTTTTTCTGTTGAAGGTAGGTGTGAGTAGTCAAAGCTCTGTTTCCTCAATGCACATGGAGCTACCAAAGATTATTGGCTCCACATTGAACATTCTGCAGAAACGGTTGTGAAGTTCTTACAATATTATAATATCAAGTCTCTGAAGGTAAAATGATTTTCTTTTTGTATGGTTCCTTTTGTTCGTAATTGTAAGGAATAAAATATAAGAGTAGGCTTGAAACTTATGCAACATGCAAGGAAGACCTTTTTGACAGACTGTTTAGGAGGGGGACCATTGCAGAAAACACCAAATCTTCTTCAGAATATTATATGAAATTTCGTTTGTTTATGTCTCAAACAATGATGAAGAAGAACGACGTTGTTTCTGATTTTGCTTTTCATTCTCTGCTGACGTATTATGAATATAAAACACGTGGATAGAGACAATACTTTTCTGCCTGAGACATGGAATTACACAACTTCATAACAAGACTCATGATCTGCAATGATTGAGTTGTCCTTATAATTCCTTTCTCTCTGTCTATAAATATGACATTGTTGCTGTTTTTTTGTTCCGGTTTCTTTTGGGGTAGGATGCGGGAAGGGAGGTGACGGTTGAAGATGGGTACAGGAGAGATTCAGATGCAAGGACCGAGTGGTAGGGAAGAGAAGATTTTTGTTTCTGTTCGTCTGAGACCATTAAATGTGAAAGAAAGGGCAAGGGATGATGTGGCAGATTGGGAGTGTATCAATGATGAAACGGTCTTATACAGAAGCCATCTTTCCATATCTGAGCGTTCCATGTATCCCACTGCGTACACATTTGGTAAGGATTGTTCACTTTTGCAGCTTTTGATCAAAGCTAAGCCTTAAATCTTTCTTTCTGAGCTTTCCTATGCCTCTAGACAGAGTGTTTGGCCCTCAGTGTGGTACCAGGGAGGTATACGATCAAGGGGCGAAGGAAGTGGCTCTCTCTGTTGTTAGTGGGGTTCATGGTAAGGCATGTCTCTTACTGCTTTCTAGTCTTTATTCTCTGCGACTTATCTTCGATACAAATTTTATTTCAGCTAGTGTCTTTGCATATGGACAAACAAGCAGTGGAAAGACATACACTATGAGTGGAATTACTGATTACGCCTTGGCCGATATATATGATTACATTGATAAGGTAAAGTTAACAATATCATAGTCTTCATAGTAATCTTACCGCATTATTTTAAGTTCCTTCAGTAACTACCGCCCTTTTCAATTTTCATGTGTTTTCTGCAGCACAAGGAAAGAGAATTCATTCTGAAGTTCTCAGCCATGGAGATTTATAATGAGTCTGTAAGAGACCTCCTGACTACAGAAATCATTTCACTCAGACTTTTAGATGATCCTGAGGTAAAAATTGGCGCTGGTATCTTATGGACTTGGTTATGCATAATCTCACTTTACTTGTCATTTACTTTGGGACAGAAAGGAACAATTGTTGAGAAACTCACGGAGGAAACGTTGCGGGACTGGAATCATTTTAAGGAGCTTTTATCAATCTGTATAGGTATTGATTTGTCAAACGTGTTTCTATATTAATTCTTTTGATGTTTAGCACCAATTTGACTAAGTATCATCTAACCATTGCAGCTCAACGACAAATTGGAGAGACAGCTTTAAATGAAGTTAGTTCCCGTTCTCATCAGATTTTGAAATTGGTAAGGCATTTTGCTGGTTTAGATTTACGATTAAAGCTGCAGTCTACAGGTTGCTTTTTGGAACTTATTTTGGACTGATATTTTATACAGACAGTTGAAAGCACTGCCCGTGAACATTTGGCGAATGGTAAATTTAGTACACTCACTGCAACAGTGGTATGTGCTTTTGAATCTTCCACCATGTATTATCCTACAACAAAAGATGAATAAATTCATAGATTAATTTATTATACTGCAGAATTTCATTGATCTTGCTGGAAGTGAACGTGCATCTCAGTCATTCTCAGCGGGCACAAGGTTGAAAGAAGGTTCTCATATAAACCGAAGTTTACTAACACTAGGAACTGTCATTCGAAAGCTAAGGTTAGCCTGTGTAGTACTTATTATTTGTGCCAACGTAGTCTTCTCTGTATTTTTCGAGTTTGTAAGTGAATTTCTTGTCTTGAAGTATAGTTTGAGCAACTTTTCATTGTCTTTTTATCAAGTTACTAGCAAATTGCTGCTACTAACATTTAATGTATGTATTGTCTGTAAGTGGCTTCTTTTTATGCTACTAAATTATGTGGCTAGCTTACTGCAGTAAAGGAAAAACTGGGCACATTCCATACAGAGACTCAAAGCTGACACGCATACTTCAGTCTTCATTAGGAGGAAACGCCAGAACTTCCATAATCTGCACAATGAGTCCTGCAAGAATACACGTTGAGCAATCAAGAAACACACTGTTATTTGCAAGCTGTGCAAAGGAGGTGACAACAAATGCACAAGTCAATGTCGTCATGTCTGATAAAGCTCTGGTTAGACACTTACAGAGGGAGTTGGCTAAACTGGAGAGTGAGTTAAGCAGCCCTCGTCAAACTCTTATTGTATCTGACACAGCTGCATTATTGAAGGAGAAAGATATCCAAATTGAAAAGGTAATGTATTTACAATTACTTCTATCAACCTAAAAATCAGTTGCGGTATGAAAGCTCGCTTCCCTGATAACTTTTCTAATACTGCATTCAAACTGGTGATCTGTCTTTAATCTTAATATGCAAATCTTTTTTTTTATGATCTATTCACGACAGAGACTTTATGTTCTTTCATTGTTTACAGCTAAATAAAGAGGTATTCCAACTAGCACAACAATTAGAGCGGGCTTATTCTCGGATCGAGGATCTTCAACAAGTAATTGGAGAAGCACCAACAAAAGAGATATTATCAACAGACTCAGAACAGATAAATGTAGGTCAATTTCATGAATAAATCATTTAACTTCCTGATTTATAATCTTGTTTTCGTATTCCTCCAGGTGGTTCTGGGACGTCAATACCCCAAGCTACGGGTGCGCAGTTCATGGGAGTCTCCAAATATAACACCAGAAAGTCCTATATCAGCTCAACCGTCCATTATGGTTTCCCCACAATCAACCGAGCACGGTTCTGAAGAGAATGTTTTTCAGCTTTCAGACTTTAGGATAAATTCTGGTGCAAGTAGTCCAGCCCAACACCTTGCATTTGTAACTCCTGGGAAATTCACTAAAGTTCGACTTAATATTCGAGGGGCAGAAAGTGAAAACGAACCGCACATTTACAAGGGGGAATCTGTAGATCAGTCTCGTGTTCAGGAGGAGCGATTTCATGAAATGGACGAACCAAGTGAGGTGGATTCTGAAGATACTTGTAGGGAACTTCGATGCATGGAAACAGAGAGTCCCGGTTTCATCATGTATCCAGAGCCAAACTTGCTTCCAGACCAGTGTGTGGCTGTGAGTGCACTACCAGTATGTGTACCAGAGTCAAAGAACTTAAGACCACCAACAGAAACTGAAGAAGACGAAGACGAAGAAGAAAGATTAAAAGAAGTCAGTAGTGTCTCTATCCAACCAAAGGAAAAAAGTGAACCCATCAACCCCTCTCCACGCTGTGGTTTGCCAATTACTTACAAATCATTTCCTCATCAGACTTCTAACCTCAGAAAAGACCCTACACATCCGGATTCTGTCGCTCCGTCTCCTGAAAAGCCTTATGCTTGGCATCTTGAGAGAGATTCACAAACGGTAGGAAGCATGGGGCATACTAGAAGCAGAAGCTGCGGAGCAAGCTTTGTGTCGAGCTCTTCCTTTTCTTTGTCTGAGAAAGATGGTAACACACCACCAAGATGTTACCAGAAAAAAGGATCTGAGAGCAATTTGAAACCATACAACATCAAGAGGCCGCCAGTGCCAAAGCATATTAGCCGGATGAGCATGCCAACAACTTGGTTCGAGAAAGACTTCAACCGCACCCCTAGAATACCAGCTGCTATAGTTGATGTTAATAAAAGAGAGTCAACACCGAGTGGATCACAGGTTTCTCTCTCTAAAGCTCCTGTGTATACACGTCAGACAAGTGGTAAAGTTTTAAATAGCCAGGATGAAGATGAAGAGACTGCTCCTCAAAGGGACAAGCGAATCATTCATCTATCGGTCAGTTTGACTAACGTGGTCAAGCAGAGCTTGCTTTTCGCTCACCTCTACTTGGTACAACCTTGAAATATGTATTTTCTTTATCTTAAGGACTACCTCTGTCATGTTGCAGATGGAGGAGATAGAACAAAAGTTCTTGGCTCTAAGATCTCCAAAGAGTTTCAAGGACGCTGCGGTTGACCCCATACAAGACTATTTAACCATGCCATTGAACTGGCCATTGGAGTTCAAGAGACTGGAGATGGAGATAATAGAGCTATGGCATGCTTGCAACGTTTCCATGGCACACAGAAGTTACTTCTTCCTTCTCTTCAGAGGAGATCAGAAAGATTGCTTGTACATGGAGGTAGAACTTCGTAGGCTCAAGTACATCAGAGAAACCTTTAACCTCAATAACAAAGCTATTGAAAACGGACGCACTCTTACATCAATGTCCAGGTATATCTATTCACAAAAAACGCACACATTACCTTTCATCGACGGTTAAGATCAAATATGTATTCTGTTTTTTAACTGTTTGAGGTGAAACATAAACAGCCTGAGGGCGTTGAACAGGGAGAGGTACAAGCTGAGTCAGCTGATGCAGAAGAAACTAACGAAAGAAGAGAGAGAGAACTTGTTCTTGAGATGGGGCATTGGGCTGACGACAAAGCACAGGCGGCTGCAGCTTGCGCATCGCCTCTGGTCAGAGAGCAAAGACATGGATCATGTCCGAGAAAGCGCATCTGTTGTGGGAAAGCTGATGGGGTTCGTGGACATGGATTTGGCGTCTAAGGAGATGTATGGCCTCAACTTCTCTCTTAGACCCCGTCCTAAGAAATCTAGCCTTTGGAAACGCAGTGTTTTGTCGCTTTCCAATTTATGATTAAAGAGAAAAAAAAAAGGCAGAAATCAGAAATCCATTTGATTCAATCCTGAGTACTGAATTGAAAGTGGTGTAGCTTCTTTGAGAAATACACTCAAAATGTTAATTTGATTTAGCTCTGAGGCTGAGATTGAGCGCTCCGAATGTAAATTAAAAAAAAATGGCTATTTGCAAAAATAAATGTTGCATGTTTTTACTGTTTAAAATCCCTGAGCCTGTTGGAGAAAAGAAAAAAAAAGTCCGTTAGCCTAACCAACAACTAAGTGAGCTTTCGTCTCCCGGTTTAAAACAGTTAAATATGAGCTATTTATGTGTAGATAAAAGAGCCCATTCCAGGATAAAGTAAAGGATTCATTTTGCGAAATTCATGAATAGGAGAACCGAACTAAAACTGTTTTATATGCTTCTTTTTGCCCTTTCATACAAAATTCACTGCGCTTCAACCTCAACCCATTGAGTGAAACAAATCGATAACTTAAAAAGCAAACAAGAAACTAAAACAAAACAACATGAAAGCAATAAAAGAAAAAAAAACAGAAATATAACTGATTAAACTCCCTCTTGTCTTGTATAATGAAATCAAGGTTGCTGCTGAGCAGCAAGGTAACCAGCATCAACAAGCAGTTTCTCCTTCTCAGCAAGCTCAAGATCTTGATCAACCATCATCTTCACCAGCTTCTCAAACCCTACTTTTGGTTTCCATCCCAAAACTTCTTTTGCCTTACTAGCATCACCTTGAAGGTTATCTACTTCAGCAGGCCTAAAGTACCTTGGGTCAATCTCAACATGATCTTTCCAGTTAAGTCCCAAATACCCAAATGACACTTGCAGAAACTCCTCCACTGTATGTGCTTCCTCTGTTGCAACAACATAATCATCTGGCTTCTCTTGCTGCAACATCAACCACATTGCCTCCACATAATCCCCTGCGAATCCCCAATCTCTTGCCGCTTGCAAATTCCCTAGGTATAGCTTCGTCTGCAAACCAACCTTTATCCTTCCCAATGCTCTTGTGATCTTCCGAGTCACGAAGTTCTCACCACGGCGTGGCGACTCGTGGTTGAACAAAATTCCGTTACATGCGAATAGACCATAAGCTTCTCTGTAATTCACTGTGTACCAATGAGCAGCGCATTTGGAAGCTGCGTAAGGAGATCTAGGATGAAACGGCGTCGTCTCTGACTGTGGTGGTGGAGTTGACCCGAACATCTCCGAAGATCCGGCTTGGTAGTACTTCACCGTCCTCCCACTGTCGATGGTGTGAGATCTGACGGCTTCGAGGAGACGGAGAGCACCAGTTGCGACTACATCGGCGGTGTAATCAGGGATCTCGAAAGACACAGCGACGTGAGATTGAGCGGCGAGGTTGTACACTTCGTCTGGCTTGATCACGTCGATCCAACGGCGGAGCGAGGATGCGTCGGTGAGATCAGCGTAATGGAGCTTCATCAAAGCTTTGGAGACATTGTGAGGATCGATGTAGATATGGTTGATTCGCTGAGTGTTGAAATTCGATGATCGACGGATCAGGCCGTGAACTTCGTAGTCTTTTCCGAGAAGGAACTCGGTCAGGTACGATCCATCTTGGCCGGTGATTCCGGTGATCAAAGCAACCTTCCTAGGCTGAGTGGTGGAATCAGAGTTGAGAGTGGTGATGGATTCGGATCTGGATCCGTTGTTTTGTGACGCCATTGGTGGGTTTTCGGATCTGAATTTTTTACGGTGGGTCAGAGATTGCTACGTCAGCTCTGTGTTGAATTGTGGCTCGGAGTTTAGTTGATTTAAATAGGAGACTTTCACGGAGATGAGAGCTTGAAGATGGAGGCTATTTTGGTCAATTTATGAGTAGAATTGTAGGGATATTTTGGTCAATTTAGAGGTGATGAGAGAACGTTATTTTGGTTAAGGAAATATCGTGAATCCATTTATTTCAAGATTTGACTCAAGAGATATGTTTCCTTATAATTTAATGTCTAAACACGTTATTGGTTTACTTATTTTGTGGTCAAAAACCATCAATGGTTTACTATAGAATTTTCTGAGAAATTATGGAAAATAATACTACTATTCAACATGTTCAAACCATTTGCAAACTTACATAATAATTTAGCTAGGATTAGTTTAAATTGTTTTACGAAATATAATAATTACAATATATATTCAATAGTCAAATCAAACAACACAATATTAAAAATTTACAATCGGAGCATAGTTTCGTGTAGTCAAGTTAATTAATAAATCTCCAATGTTGATTAGAAGGATTATAATTACAATGTTTTAAAGTTATTTTCCATATTGCTTAAATGTCTTCAAGGTTTCAAAATTTGATACTATAATAATTCATTGTTAATGGATTCAAAAATCTTTGTGTTTTATCTTGAATTTTGTTTTTAAAATTTTACTTATGAAAATTTATAGAAATTAGGTCATGATTGTTTACAACTTTACATTCACAAGTTTTTACTAGTTTTTGGATTATAGTTTGGGGTGGAGAGTACGAAATAAAGACGAAATCACAAGTTTGACTTGACGAAATTACGGAACTAAAATAGATAGTCATGTGTTAGTGTTAGACATGAAGTACCACGTTCTTTAAATTAATAATAATATCCTACACATGAAATCAACTAAATTTTATTTTCACGTCATTGTGTCAACGTTGTTCATATATACTCAAAACATCATATTCATATATAGAGACATACACTCATAATTCTTTAATCATTTTATATATTTTCTTCCCCACAGATCGAAGTTTGCTTGATATGATAAAGTATACTTTGTTTAGTTATCTACGTGAATTTCATTTTTCCGACAACCTAGCTAAGTGACCATTAAACAAGGTCTACATTCGATTGGACCTGATCAATATTTTCACATGAACAGCATTATTCCTCTACATACCTAAATTAATAAATATACGATTGGATTGCTTATCTTTAGATGGATGAAATTTAAATGATATTAACCTAACGGAGATAGACAAAGCCCTAGCAGCCCTCACCTTTTTTTTGTCTCTCTTCTCTAGTTGGAAACCAAAGGTTGGTACCACGTTCTTTTTGACATGAAGCAGAGTACCACGTTCATGTTTAAAAAAAAAATCAAACATAAACCTTGATAAAAATTATGTATGTTTACATCACTGCAATATGTACGTCTATGGAAGACAAAGAGAAATAGAAGTTTCTGATATATCCCGATGAACAGTAGAGATTCTTGGAGCTGGAAATTCCTCTTACACCTCCTCCGAACCCTAGCTGAAAGATTCATCATTTTCTCAATAGCTTCAGGTCAAGATGCAAGTTTTTGGTCTGGCAATTAGACCACCCTAGACCCTCTTATCAAGAGCAAATCGGGCAAATGGACCTACAGAATGCCGCATTCCATCAAGGGCAAGGTTAGCAGAGGCTTGTGATCATTCTGGCTGGAAGGTCTGACTCGGCATTGATTCTCCATTCCATCGATCCCCTTGCTGAGTATCTCACATGCATAAGACATATACAGCTAGGTCATTGGATTCCAGAATTCTCCTCAAGTCATACTTGGAATGCCTTGAGGTCGAGATCAATACTGAAAGATTGGGTCCCTTCCATCTGGTTTAAAGGAGCCACCCCCTAGACAAGCTTTTTCATGTGGACTTCCCAGCTCAACCGAATTCCTACGCGTCTCAGATTAGCTGCTTTTGGGACTGCAAACTCCCACAAAATGGTATGGAGCATTGGTGTGGTACCTTATGTGCTCGATCTATAGAGAAAGATGGAATACGTCTTCTCTCATCCTTAGCTGTTTCTGCAAGGTTAGACTCTCCTGTTTCAACAGACGCAACTCATCAATGCGAAAAAATCATATGTAAACTTTTATCACATCTAGTTACTACAACATTTAGTTATGCGGATGATACAGTTTTCACTCAAAACAGTTTCATTATTTTGTATCGCTCTACTTTGCCAAAACCCACAAAAAGTCTCTTTGATATTTTATGGTTTTACCAAATCATAAAGTTAAAATAGTATATGCTGATACAAAACAGTTAAAAGATTAAAATAAATAGTCATTGAAAAAATAAATATAAATATAAATATAAATAATTTTTTATTATATTCTGAAATTCCCTGTAAAAATGTACTATTTAGTAATTTATTTTGGTAAACTGATTGTCACACTTTCAGTACAGTAAAAAGGTATAAAATTCTAAAATATTAAAAACGTTACGACATCAAAATACGTGTCCTTAATTATTATGATTTGTACAGTAGTACTTGAAAATTTCAGCCAATTAAAAGAAAAAAACTGCCGCTTATATATTTGGAAGTACAGTCTTGAGTCACGTCTCAAAAAATAGACCACAGAAGAAACATGTCTAGGGTTTTCTAAACCTCGTTAAATCCACCCGCCGCATCTCTTCTTCTCACAGTTTCATCTCCTATAAATCTGACTTACGCTCCCCGTATAAACAAATTATGTTGAATCTCAAATGCTTCGTTAAGGAATATGTAGATCTAGCGAATCATTGATCCAATATTTCTCTATATATATATATATATATATCTGATTAACAACAATCGGTAACATAAGAAAAAAAAAAAGCACTCGATCTATTTTCACTGTTTAGCTCTTTGGTTCTTACAATATGGAGAGATCGAAGAAAGTGAAACCCAGAGTTTCATGGGCAGAAGGTTCTGAGCTTTGTAAGGTATAATATGTTCGATGTTTATACAGTGATATCCGCTAATTTATTGGTTTTTAAAATATGTTTATCATCTTGATTTCTTATCAATTCTAACTAAATCTCGTTTGAAGCTTTAACACCCTCAAATGAAATGATACGATTTTGATTTGGTTTTTATTATTAGTTTAAATCCAATCCAAAATAAACAAAAGTTGGAATGTGTACATTTATCCATTAATATGAAAAATGAAAATTGTCCTGAAAATTTTAATCAAAATAATTTTCATCTATTAATGAGGCTCTAGTAGTGGTTAATACGTACATAAGTGATTTTTATTACACGAAAACAATCATTCGTCAGCTTCTAACAATGCGGATCTGATTAACAGGTTAAGCTGTTTCAAAAAGAGGACAGTCCCTTCAAAGTTGGCCCTCCGCCTCAACCTCATATCTTCTCAGAGAACTCATCTGAGGATCCTGATCTTCCACCTGGTTTTGAAAATTACCGTCCAGTTAAGCCGAATGTCTCAACCATTCCTCAGATCAAATGGAAACGACCTCAACTTAAGGTATGTTTATACAATCCATAATTGAAGAAACCCTTTTCAGCTTTATTATTTAGATCTGATGACGATATATAATAAGTGTATTTTACAAAACAGTTCTCTTTCGATGATGCTTGGCAAATTAAAAATGGCGAAGAGAGCACGGAAAGGCAAACGGAAGAGGTGAGAACTTCTAAAGTGCTAGAAGCTTTCTATCCGTATCTCTCTGTCATTCCTTCTAGGTAATTTCCTTCTTCTTTTGCTTTTAAGACTTTTTTGAAGTTATCATTATTTTTAACGGTTGTGTTTTTGGTGTTTTATTCTGCTGTTGATACATTTTATTTTTATGTAGTCCCGCTGTTTCAATGGAGGTGGAAGCCGAACATTTTGATGACAGCAAAACTCCTGTCATTCCTACAACCGAGGACAATTCGGAATCTGAAGAAGAATCATCTCACAGTGTGGTTGAACCCGACCTTTGTGCACTCCAAAAACCGGTTTCTGGTATTGCACTAGACTTTAGTAAGATCGATACTGATCTACTCGTCAAGATACTCACCGACCCGGAAATGGTCAAAAATCTGCTCACTAAGGATCTGTCCGCTAGTCTCCCATCAAGTTCTTCTGTTGGTGTAGCTAAAGAACAACATCTATCTGCAAGGCTCCCATCAAGTTCTCTGTCTGATGTTACTGGTAGAGATAAAGCAGTAGCTGTACAACCTAAGATGACTAAATCCGATGTCCATAACCTTATACGGAAATATGGGAAAGAACATCATCAGACGAACCAAATACGCATCAATGGTCAAAAGGTAAGGAAGCAGTGTCGATACTTCGGCACTGTGAGAGGATGTAGAAACAACGATGGCTGCCGCTTTCTTCATGACCGGCTTAGGCCCAATACTGAGGATGAAGCTCCGAGAACTAAGAGACTCAAGTTTGGAAGATAGAGAGAAAAATTGTGGTGAATACATATAAATCTTGATTTGCATGTATTAGAGTTCTCTCTGTATCAGTTTCAGTTGTCTTAAACCAATAATAATAATAATAAATAAATTTTCATTTAACAAAGTGCTTTGTTTAGAGTTTGACGAGAGACCGGAATTAAATGTGGTCAAGTTGAAGTTGTCTAATAAAGTATAAACCAGATGTGTTTTATAAGAATAGGTAAGAGATACCTAAATATTAGCGTCAAAATTAATTTGAAGTTAATCATGGTCAATATATAGATGACCAACGTCTATATATTTCACTTAACAATATACTGTTGTAAGAGAGATATGTAATTGCCTTTGCAAAAGATAGCGGGTCAATTAACCCTATATATGTGTAGGAAGAAAATAAATAAACCATTACGATGATTGATGACAAAAAAAAATCAATATAATTAAATAATTCAAAACTCTAACTTGTAAGGATAGTTTCAGTACGAAGCTCATAAGCTTTCAACACAAATAAGAATACTAATAAAGAAAACGAAAAAGATGGGTCTTAAAGATACAAAAATCAAGAAAACAGAGAAGAGTGAGTCTCAAGTCAAGTCTAGTACTCTTTCTTGGCTGCTAATGCGGCAGCTTGACCTCTGCGACGACCAGTTCTCCTCGCAGCAATAAGCCCAACCTTTGCCCCAGCAGACTTATCACGTCTGACAGTACTGGCATGACCAATGTGCTGATGGTTTCCTCCTCCATGAGGATGCTCTACTGGGTTCATTGCAACACCACGCACCACTGGCCAACAGTTCCTCTTCACTCTGTACTTGTGGTATGCATTTCCAGCTTTTAGAAGTGGCTTCTCTGTTCTTCCTCCTCCTGCAACTTGCCCAATCATGGCTCTGCATCCACTTGGCACAATCTTCTTTGACCCAGAAGGAAGCTTAATCCTTTTCAAGGTACAAAAAAAAAAAAAATCCACATCAACAATCTTGTTAAGTGCCACTCAAGTTAGACGATGATGTAATAAACTAATAAACTGATCTTGCCTAAATTACCTAGTGGTGTTGTTCTCAAGATTGTGAGCAATTACGATGGCGTAATCACCAGAAGCCCTAGCGAGAGCTCCACGGTCACCGACATGGAGCTCAACATTGCAAACAACAGCTCCCTCGGGAATCGATATTAGTGGAAGAACGTTTCCGACGACAAGATTAGCCTTCTTACCACAGAAGATGTTTTGGCCAGTGTACATACCTTCGGCGGCAACGAACAGTTCCTTCTGCTTCATGAAACGGAAAGGATGGCGGAAAGCGACGCGGGCAAGAGGAGCACCACGACCAGGATCGTGGATGATCTCCGTCACCAATCCTTTGAGGTAACCATTGCGCTCGCCGTAATCAAGGCTCCGGAACTTAGCTGGACCCTTGCGGTGATGAGTGTGGGATTTGAAGACGGAACCAGCCGCACCCTTACGTTGTGCCCTAATCACACGACCCATTACTTTACCACCACGTAACCTTTTGCTTCTCTCCCCTCTAAGCCGGCTGTTCTGTTCTTATTGCAAGCCCTAATTTATAAGGGCGTGTTAGAAACCCTAATTTTGAGTCGGCTTAAGGGAGGCCCCGTGTAACCTAATTATTTCTTAAAACAGCAGGCCCAGTTAAATTAGCCCGATGTGATCCTTTGATAGTAAGTACTAAGAATTAATCTTCAACTGCTAAACTAGCTAGTACTCTACATTTTCTAATATAAATTCAAATCGTTGAATTTTTTATATTACAAACAAAATACAATATATTGAATTTTCATATAAATTTTCTGGTATTTTTTGTTATATTAATGTATATGTTGTTAGTGAAAATAAAGGGATAACACACTTTTCTGTGCAGAGTCGACCCTCCAACTCGTTTCAACACATAATTATATATATTTGATCTACTGGTCAAATACATAATTCATTTCATTAATATCTTGACTAATCTGTGTGTCAAAGGATTAAAACCCCAATAAACTAATCTCCAACAAAGTTTAATTATTTCTCCTTTTACAAAAAAAAAAGGTTTAATAATCCTTCACTGAACCTTTATCTTACGGTACGGTCGGTACCAATTGTTTGACCAGACTGACAGCAGATGCAAAATTAATTTATTAAATTGACGTCATTCCAATTCTCAATCCAAGAATTGTTAATAAGTAATTTCGATAATTTCTTACGTCGAGTTATATAGAGTATCTGAATAAATTAGAATGTTATACTTATTAATCCGTGTTTAACAGCAGTATATAAGAGTAACAGTATTGGTATGGTATATATGAATGAGTGAGTTATCAAATCCAATACGTCAGTCGAGAGGGATTGCCATTTTAATTAATCAACTTGCATGCTGCTGTCTACGCATGACTAATGCTATTTTTATGTTTAAAAGGGCTGAGTTGTTAAATCATAAAACCAAAGAAAAGAGTCCAAAAAAAAAAAAAAAATCTTTGATACAAAAGATTGTAGTCATGTGGTTAGACCTATGTGGCGGCGGAGAATGCCCATCTTCATGCTTTTCTGTCATATTCATAGGCACCTGAGCTTTTACTTGTTTTGTGTTTTATAACACTAATTAACTATAAGATCAAGATTAAATAGAAGATATAGACTTTTTTTTTGTAAGAAAGAAGATGTCGACTTTGATATGGTAGATATCTAATGATTATATACGAAAGCAATTAATTGGCAATTTTGATATTTTTTGTTAAATGTTTTGGGAGTTCAAACGCAACGTTCATCACTAACTAAATTTGCATGTGATGTCCAGAAAATAAAACTCAGTTGGTATGTTGAAAAATGTTTGTGGTGAATTATATTTTCATCATCATATATACGTTTTGTGATATATATATATATAGCCTTCTTCCTTAATTAGTATTACCCCGTCCATCGAGCAAAAGAAGCATATAATCTTCTAATTAAGTAGCCAAAAGCTAGACGATACATGTATAAACGAGACCAAGACAGCTTTAATCATGGCTCGATAATTAGAAGAGTGTTTTTACCAAAATAAATATTCATGACACGATATGAATATATATATATATATATACCAAAATGGAAGAGTGTTTTTACAAAAGCTCGGCGAAGCTAGTGGTTACAATTAGACCCCAAAAAAGCCTAGTGGAATAAGTTGGGAATTTTTAGAGAAGCGAAAGCTACTCATGAGCGAACCATTGTTGGAGTAGATTACTAAAGGCTGCGACCTCGCGGTGAACTAGTAGGGTGTCTCTAACTGTCCGATCTATCTGATGGACGACTGAGTCTACCGTGGATGAGATTCCATTATGGAGCTTGTAAAGTGAGTGACTGAAACAGAGTGTATATTGTTTACAGAGACTGAAACACATGTGAAGAAACGTGGAACACAAAGATAGGCAATGAAAAAAAGAGGTTGTCATCTATTCCCCTCATCATGTGAGGAAGACTCAAACTTAACTAGGACCTAGCTAGTGAGATGTGATGGAGTCTAGGAGAGAAAGAAAGGTGTTTTGGTCGCAAGGAAGAGTGAGGCCTCTCTCATGGCTAAACCCGAACTCTTCCTCCGCTTCTTTCAGCATCATCTTGAAGGTTGGATGATTGAGAAATGTTATGGGGATGACGTGGCGGGCTCTGGAGTGTCCTACGTAGACAGCGAAATGGCCCTTCTTAGGCATGTCTTCGTTGCTTTTCTTCACTACGCTTGAACATCTCTTTAGTATTTGCTTCAATGACGCAGCTCCTCTTTCTCTCTGTGTCTTACTTGTTTGATTTGTCTCCATTGTATATTGTATGAAAAATTATTTACTCTCGTTGTCCACAATACTAATTAATGAATGGGAGAGAGACATAGATATATATACACAGATGGAGCAATGAATGGATATACCGGTACGTGTTACGAATTATTTATTTATTTGAAAACAGCGATGCGTTTTCCAATTTTATATTATCAAAATTATCTAGAATTTTTTTGTATATACAATTTATTATTTGGATATATATCTTTTTCGTAATTTATTTGGAAAGATTTTGGCCGGCCTTTCGAAGCTTCGTTCTATTAGTAATTTCTCAAAAGAACAAATTAACAAACTAAAATTTAAACGGCGAAATAAAAATTTAAAGTTTTGTTAAAAATAAACTCCTCAAAGACCTCCTCAGGTCCTCAACTCGCCCACCTCTTTTGTTTTGGTCAAACGATCTCGCCCACATCTTTTATGTTTTATATTTTAAATGGCAATAAACTTACAATATATAACGCCGTGCCTTTTCACCAAAAAAAAGAGAGGAAGAAGATAATATAACGCCATAGGACGGACAACATCGATGCTGCTAGGACCATGACTAACACCACCAAATGCTGATGAGAAAGTAGATCTGATGAATATCAATATTTGACTTATGATTCAAGATTAATTTCTTTAATTGATTAAGACAAGGAAATATCACAAACTAATATATATATATCTTTTATTTAGAATGCTAAAATATCGTTAAACATTTGCACATATCAAATATGTGTACATAATGTACTTACATCTCGACAAGAAAATTTAACAAAATTAAGTAGAAAATGGCAAACTAAGAACAGTTAATATGGTGATATTATTTCGGAACTTCTAAGGCACATACACATGAGTACCAAATTAAACGCGAGATGAGGTTTGCTGAAGTGGTTAACTTGAACGGTTTCTTGAAAAGATCCAAGCAGCCAATGGAACCAGTGGCTTTATCTTCTTCGTCTTCTTCACCAGAATTTGGTTCTTCTTCTCCTCCTCTTTGCTCACAATGACCTTCGTTAGCAATGGTGGATTCGCAAACTTCACCGAACGCCTCCTCTCCAGACGATCATCATAGTCCCCATAGACTTCATTTTGATCAAACCGGTTCATCTTGATCTCGGTTAAGTAATCCGGTTCGTTAACAGTGGATTGCTCTATGAATTTAAGGTCGTCTTCAACTTGAGGATGTTCTGGAAAATTTCTGAGTGAGTGGTTAAGCTTTTCCTTAGTGGTTTCAAGCTCATGAGTGAGGCTTTCGATAAGCTGAGACAAAACCTTGTTCTCTTCCTCAGCTTTCTTCAGACTCTCCTTTGTTTCAACCAGCTCAGTTTCTGTGTTTTTGCTGCTATTTCTCTAACCACGTACAGTCCAAAATCATTGCAACAAAGTTAATAATTGATATATTACGATTAATATAAGCAAAAGTATTGCGACTACTATATAACCTCTGCGGGCTTGTTGATGTAATTATCTCCGAGAAGAATTCTCTCGCCGAAGAGAGTGATGGCTTCTTTGACAGACCGGAAAGGAGCTCCGGTTTCAATCTCGGCACGAACCATATTGCCGAATAAAAGATGCTTGTTGCTTTAGTTGTATTGGTTGTTCCATGTCATATAGAACTATTATCTTTTTATAAATAAAAAAATCAATCACTTTCCAAAAGATATTGCAACTGGTTGTTGTTGTTACTAAAACGGATGGTGACTATATTAGTAAAATTGACCTCATAGCTTAGAATGTTTCTTAAGTATTTTAAACACAACGCATTTTCATCACAAACACTAAAAAATCGTTATATGATTAAGAAACAATGCTCTCTTTTTTGTTTGTTTACACAGCCCTAGTTAAATTAATAATAATTCAAATAGCTCTTCTAAAGTCATAGTGATATTATGCGATGGTTCCACAGAGCATGATGTTTAAATGTAACACAGCCGACGAAATCTTCACTGAATGATGGGAAGTTGTTAACTTTTCTTGTGGTGCTTGATTTTTATTTTATAAAAGTAGAAACAGAAACTAGTTTGAAAATGTCTTAGCGTTTACTTCACACTAAGAAGAATATTGGGTAAGAAAAATAGAAGTAGAGATGTTCGTTGGAACGTTGTCCTTCCTTGTGTTTTCATGTGTTCTGTTAGTTTTACCACCAAATCAAATTAATCCCATCATCAGTCTTGATAACGACTTTTCTCCGATTTATTCCATAAATGGGCCTTTTTGGCCCACATACATTATTTTATAGCTAACAAAGATTCAGATCACTCTTTCGTGACCAATACACAGAAGAGCCCAATAGAATCGATGACTAGAAAGAAGATTCTTCGTCTTCTTCGGTAGCAAATCTGAAATCCTTTCCTCTAGGAGTTTGAATCCCTTTCAAATGCAACACTTATTTAGCATCTATGATCTCTTCATCTTCGCTTCTGTACACAAATCTGTTATGTTTCCCGGAAAATTCAGTTTGAGTCGACTCTACATTCATCTTCTTCATTCCTTCACATAACTCATCAACCTCTTCCTCTTCTTCTTCCTCGTCCCAAGATGCTGACTTGTCCACGAAGTCAAACAACAAAGAACGATTTATGCACATACTCATAGTTGTCTCTTCAAATATCTCACTTGGCTCCTCCTGTGACAACATAGCTTTCTATGAGCAGTCCATGAAGTTGTATCATATATATCACAGAATGTTGCAAGAAAAATAAATACCTGAGAGGTTTTAAAGTGGTCAGCAATAACCGGAGATGCAATTCTAATCTTCACTTCCTCATCTGAAATATTGGGAAATTGAGGCGTATTTGCTGGAGTTGGAGCAAGAAGTCTCATTGGAGAAGTGAGGAGATGGATAAAAGGACGAGACTTTATTGAATGGATTAGTTCTGTTTCTTCTTAAACTTTATGCAAGAGGGATTTGACTTGTCCTCTTAAAAGGGCTTCACCAGAACCAGGAGTGCTCTTGATTCTGCTCTGTTTCCTCTTAACCATGAACCCTGAAGAAGGTGTCTGCATCGCTAGACCCACGATTGGTGAGTCGTTAGTTATGTCGATTAGTGCAGACCTGTCTTCTTGTGACTTGACCTTCTTAATTTGACAGATGCTTGAACCCTCTGTTTTGTCCGTGCCAAAATGAAGGAAGAATGACAGTTAAGAGATGATCAGAGGATGAATATGAAAATTACAACTGTGAAGGCTAATCAAGAACAAGATGCTAGAAAATAATGAGCTCTGGTTAATTTGCAGATGGGAAGAAGGAAAGACAAACATACTTGGTGATGAAAAGGCAATTTTGGAGTCAGAATCAAAGTTGTTGTTGATAGTAGAGATAGCCTGCGATCTAATGAGTCTTCTTATTGATGATGGAGTCTCCATTTTTAATTTCGACCTTTTGTAAGACAACAACGTAAACTGAACTGAAAGATAATGTGAGAAAATCGATCTCACTTTTACGAGGTAGCAAAAAAAACGAAAAGGATGATGAGAAACGGATACAAGTGTGACTGTGTGAGTCACTTAACTCTTAAATCGCAGTATTATAGGCATGAGAAAAAAGGTTGCCTTTAGAAAGTTTTGGGATAAACTAGCCGTTGCGGCGCCTCTCAAAATTAGCCGTTGAGTCCGTTCTCTCATGGAAATAAATAACGGTTTCTGAATGGGCCTTTGATTAACTAACAAGGCTGTGAAATGAATAGCCCAGCCCATTTATCTATCGTTGCGAAGTTTGTGACATAAAAAGAAAAAGACAAC
Organism: Nasturtium officinale; assembly: GCA_963854855.1. Taxonomy (NCBI): domain Eukaryota; kingdom Viridiplantae; phylum Streptophyta; class Magnoliopsida; order Brassicales; family Brassicaceae; genus Nasturtium; species Nasturtium officinale. The sequence continues at coordinate 3,688,596 of OY978507.1, read as the reverse complement.
ATTGGTCATTAGTCACTAGTACAATAAATAAATAAGCATACTGTTAAAATTATTTTCACTAAATGAATGTATGATTCGATTCTTTCTTCCTTCATAGTACGTATGATTCGAATTGATTTGTTATAATTTTGTAACCATAGCGTGTGGGTGATTCGATTTGATATGGTATTATAATTTCTATACCTCCAACCACACGCTATATAATACCATAAATCAAAGTATCAAACCTAAAATCCAAGCTGATAGATAGGCTAATTAATAACACTAAAACCTAAATACACTACACATCCTATCTTGGGGTTTTTCATTTTTGTAAGTTGTAACGCTAGCCCATACCAGAACAACTCTCCGCCACGTTGCTCCCCACCGACCACAGCCATTTTTAAGACGTGGCTTTATTATTCACCGCTAAAAACGTTGATCATATTAACCAAGGTGTTAAAAGTAATGTGATACATATCATATAATGTGATACATTGGAATGTAGCCAAAACATTTGTATAATATAATAAGATATATTTAAAAAATAAACAAAATACAGATGTAGTTAGTTGTGTAACTAGTGTTCTAGAAAGAAGAAGAGAGAGAGAGAGAGAGTAGAACCGTGGTAGGTAGCTAGCGACCTCTTCGTTCGTCAGTCATCACAAGCTTTGAAGGTTCTCAGCTACCACTCTCTCTTTATATGCTTTACATCTTCTATCTCTTTCTTTTTCATATACTCTTTTGCCTTCGTCACTAACACAATATGGCTCCAGGAACTCTGACTGAGCTCGCCGGAGAGTCTAAGCTCAACTCTAAATTCGTCCGGGACGAGGACGAACGCCCCAAAGTTGCTTACAACGAGTTTAGCAACGAAATCCCGGTCATCTCTCTCTCCGGAATAGACGATGTTGATGGGAAAAGAGGAGATATCTGCCGTCAGATCGTGGAGGCTTGTGAGAATTGGGGCATCTTCCAGGTGGTTGATCATGGCGTCGATACCAATTTGGTGGCGGATATGACTAGATTCGCTCGTGACTTCTTCGCTTTGCCTCCAGAGGACAAGCTCCGGTTTGACATGTCCGGTGGTAAAAAAGGAGGATTCATAGTCTCTAGTCACCTCCAGGTAAGCCACCACAGTTTTTTTTTTTTTTTTTTTGTAGCCAATAAATTATCGACTTAGGTAGGTACGAACGATTATTGTTAACCAAAAAAAAAAAGAATTTAGATACGGATATAGTTTGAATCTTCTAGTTAAATACGAAATAAATATAATGAATGCAGGGAGAGGCTGTGCAAGATTGGAGAGAGATAGTAACGTATTTTTCATATCCGGTGAGAAACAGAGACTACTCACGGTGGCCAGATAAGCCGGAGGGATGGGTGAAAGTGACGGAGGAGTACAGCGAGAAGCTTATGGGTTTGGCTTGTAAGCTTCTTGAGGTTTTGTCTGAAGCTATGGGACTTGAGAAAGAGGCACTCACTAATGCTTGCGTCGATATGGACCAAAAGATTGTTGTTAATTATTACCCAAAATGCCCTCAGCCTGATCTCACCCTCGGACTCAAGCGTCACACTGACCCTGGAACCATCACGCTCCTGCTCCAAGACCTTGTCGGTGGTCTACAAGCCACACGTGACGATGGCAAGACATGGATTACGGTTCAGCCAGTGGAAGGAGCGTTTGTCGTAAATCTCGGTGACCATGGCCACGTCAGTATATATACTCTCTCAATCTTCATCTATTACTATCTTTTTTCGAAGTTTGTAGTTTTGACTTGGTCAAATTTAAATATTTTGTTATAGTATCTGAGCAACGGGAGGTTCAAGAATGCGGATCATCAGGCAGTGGTTAACTCAAACTCGAGCAGACTATCCATAGCCACGTTCCAGAATCCGGCGCCGGATGCCATCGTGTATCCGCTTAAAGTGAGAGAAGGAGAGAAATCAATATTGGAGGAGCCAATTACATTTGCAGAGATGTACAAGAGAAAGATGGGGAGAGATATTGAGCTGGCTCGCCTCAAGAAGCTGGCTAAAGAGAATCGTGACATCGAGGAAACTGCCAAGTCTGTTGACCAAATCTTCGCTTAGAATCCTTGTTTGCTCCCTTGCTGTTGTCTTGGTTCTGTTCAATTCGGTTTTTATATGTCGGTACTGGAATAATGTTAATCAATGCATCTGTCTCGACGTAAACATGATACTAGTAATTTCCGCGTTAGGTTTATGTCGAGTTATTAATTGTTATCATCTACTATGAAATAAAACGAGTTGAAAAAGTCCTATTGTATAATAGATGTGATGCGTGTGAGTGAATAAATTCAAATGTCAACCGTTTAAAAAAAAAATCAACGGTTAAACCGGCGGGAGAACAATTTTATATTATTTATTTATACGCCACGTGTCCTTGTGAAATAAACTTAATTTGGAAATTGAAGACATCCTCCTTTTTCAAATCTTCATATTTCTCTTGTGTGATCCAATCGACGACGCGACGGAGATGAATCCTTATCACGGTGCCGATGGGATTCAAAGGCCGGAGATGTATCCCGATATTGGATAATCCTTTTGCTCAAACAAACCCTTATCTCGTTTCTTCTCCTAATCTCTATCCTTCTCTCTCGTCGCAAAATCTCGGACCTAATCTTTTCCCAAATCACGGAGATGTATCCAATGACCAATCACCATCTGCTCCGCCTCAGGCTATGGAAGAGATCCTTATCCGTGTCCCCGGTGCTATTCTCAACCTGATCGACAAATCCTACAGTGTTGAACTCGCGTGTGGTGATCTCACCATCGTTCGAATTGTCCAGGGTCAAAACATCGTCGCTGTTTTAGCAAACGTTGGAAATGAGATTCAATGGCCGTTGACTAAGAGCGAAGTAGCAGCGAAGGTTGATGGATCTCATTATTTCTTTTCGATTCACCCACCAAAGGAAAAAAGTCATGGATCTGGGTCTGATTCAGATGACGAACATGGAGGAAAGAAGATTAAATCGAAATCGGATGATGATATTCTCAACTACGGATTAACAATTGCTTCTAAAGGGCAAGAGAATGTGTTACATGAGCTTGATAAGGTTTTGCGAGACTATTGTTGTTTCACAGAGCAGAGAATGTCTGAGAAGGCAAAGGAGACGGGATATGAGGTGTTGGGAACTTCAGTGGTGTCACAGACTTCGCCGGATGAGCTTAACGGTGAGAGAAAGGATGTTATGGAAGGTCAATGTGCGGCGTATTGGACTACACTTGCTCCTAATGTTGAGGAGTACAGTAGCAAGACTGCTACAATGATATCTTCTGGGTCAGGGCAGTTGATTAGAGGGATACTGTGGTGTGGGGATGTTACTGTTGAGAGACTTACAAGAGGGGAAAGGAGGTTATGAAGAACAGGCTAGGTCGTGCTGAGAAGGAGAAGAATGTTAGTCCTGAGACGTTGAGGAGAATCAAGAGGTATGGTGATATTCAGTACCATGATCACTTCCATTCGTCTTCTTACTTTGAAAGTTTGCATCTTTTGACTTTGAAATTAACTGGCCAGGAATCTAGTAGAAATTCTTATCTGGTATTTGTTTCATGATCATTTGAAAACTGAGTAGTAAGAAGTGCTTCTGTTTGCAGAAAGACCAAGTCTTTGAGAAATGAAAATTTCTTGTTCAAAAATGTTTGATCAATGTGCATTATCATGGTAGTATTTTCTTGAATGAACATATTTTGTGCTTGTGCTAACTTCTCTAGTGCGGTTTCTATGTAAAGGGTTAAGCGAGTGACACAAATGACAGAAAAAGTGGCCACTGGTGTTCTTTCCGGTGTTGTCAAAGTCTCAGGATTTATCACTGGTTCACTAGCAAACTCTAAAGCTGGAAAGAAGTTTTTTGGCTTCTTGCCTGGAGAGATTATTCTCGCATCCCTCGTTGGATTTAGTAAGTAAATTACCTTTTTTTTGGTTTCCCAAGTTTCTATCCAATGCGGTCATGCTCATGCAAACTTTTTACTTCCCGAGTAGCCTTGCTTTCATCTCACCAACGTTTATAATCATTCTTGTTTATCCAAGTTTATTTTTGATGAAAATTACCATAAATTTTCCAATGTTCTTAAGGATATAACCTCTTTCAGAAATTCTTGATATGGTGTTTGGGTCTGCTTCCTGCCTTGAACAATGTAGGCTAGTAGGCTTTGGAGCACTATTTCTTTGCTGATGTTTCAGTTGAAAGTTACCAATATTTTGTAGTCTTTCGTTTGCCTTATATGCCGAATCCTGTTTCTTCCTAATAACCATAATTCATGAGCATAGTTTTTGGCTTCTAAGCTAGAAGTTTCTTCAACATGAATAAATGTGTTCCCTTTCCTCTACTTCTTTTGGGTTTATTTTTACCAGTCTGTTAGCTATTGAGGTACATGGCATTAGTAACCTTGTCTTTTTTACTTGCTTGACATATTTACTTCCTGCAGGCAAGATTTGTGATGCTCTTGAAGTTGCTGGGAAAAACGTAATGTCGACTTCATCAACTGTCACAACAGAACTCGTAGATCACAGGTATATGATTAGTAAAGGCAAATGAAAACAATCAGATATCTTAGTCCAGCGAGTGATGAAAGTTTCCTTAGATCTCAAAGAAACCTTACCGATCTTGTTGTGATATTGTAGGTACGGCACAAAAGCAACAGAGGATACTAACGAAGGCTTAGACGCAGCAGGACATGCTTTTGGAACCGCATGGGCTACTTTCAAGATCCGAAAAGCACTTAACCCCAAAAGTGTCTTAAAGCCTACAACATTGGCCAAGTCCGCTGTTGCTGATATAAAGCCAAAGAAAGGCTCCAATAACAGCCTTGCATTTAGTATTTAATTTTGAAAAAAGTAATGAAGATTTATCGATGTAATCTGTATTTTAGTTTTCTGTGTATATTGTGATTCTATGTTAAGTGTTAACTATATAAAACCGTTTCTTCTAAAATCTAAACTTTTATGTAAACACACCGACCGAGTCGGGTAAATGATTTCGAGGTTTGAAGAAGTGGGCCAGATGTTTAGATTTTTGGGCCAACGTACTCTTATCAGGCTCACTAGTCATTACTCACTACCCTTGTTTTAAGAACCCCGCATATGCGTTAGAACCGATATATCTATTGGAAAAACCAATCAACCGTTTACTTTCCGTCTAATCCAATTAATTCCATCTAATCCGATTATTTTATAGCTAATCATTTATAATCCAATTATTTTTAAATTTTAAATATAAATTTTTTTTTATTATTCTAACATTTATAATAAGAGTTTTCATAATATAAATTTCTAATACTATATTTTCATATATTTATTATAATTTTGAAAAATATTATTTAAAAATTTAATACAATAAATAAATATACTTTTAAAATATTAAAATAACTTAAAAATAATTATCTAATAATTGTCGACGGCCTACTAACGAATTTCATAACATGGGTCACTACATAAAATTAATCAAGTAATGATTCTCTCTGATTGGCTGAAACAAGTGTTAACGTGAACATGTCCGCAGGAGATTAATAGAGAACTGGTAAATAATCTAACTTGTCGCCTAAGTTGCAATCGTTTTCTTTAGTTGAAAAACAAAACGAAAGAGAAAGTATCAAAGAAGGATACAAAAGACTTAGAAAAAAGAGAAGGAGAAAGCTGAGAGATGGCGAGATACGATCGAGCAATCACTGTATTTTCCCCAGACGGTCACCTTTTTCAAGTAGAATATGCCCTAGAAGCTGTCCGCAAAGGTAATGCCGCCGTCGGAGTCCGCGGCACCGATGCTGTCGTCCTCGCCGTCGAGAAGAAATCCACACCTAAGCTTCAGGATTCCAGGTATACTTCCGATCCCTCCCGTTACTAGAAGCTTAATTTCGATTTTGTCCATTTGCTATTACTTGCGCATTTTAATTTTGACTTGGATCGTTTGATTTACTCGATTGCTTCTGCTCAATTTGAAATCTACTACTTCTTAGGGATGTTAGATCGGAGCTGAACCCTAGCTCATGTAATGTTTCTTTACGAGTGTACAATTCCCCAATAGATCTGAGTTTTTTTCAAGTTTCCCTCCAATTATGGTTATAGATATTTAGGATCTTGCTGGTGTTTCTTCTCAATAATATCGGTATTGTTAAAATTTTGTTACTTAACAGATCAGCGAGAAAGATTGTGAGCCTTGATAATCACGTTGCATTGGCTTGTGCTGGATTGAAGGCAGATGCTCGTGTCTTGATTAACAAAGCGAGGATTGAGTGTCAAAGCCATAGGCTTACGTTGGAGGATCCAGTCACTGTTGAGTATATTACGCGATACATTGCGGGGCTTCAACAGAAGTATACTCAAAGTGGTGGTGTGAGACCTTTTGGTCTTTCTACTCTTATTGTTGGTTTTGATCCCTACACTCGTATTCCTTCGCTTTATCAGACTGATCCATCTGGTACATTCTCTGCTTGGAAAGCTAATGCTACTGGGAGAAACTCCAACTCAATTAGGGAATTTCTGGAGAAAAATTATAAAGATACCTCTGGTCAAGAAACTATTAAGCTCGCCATCCGTGCTCTGCTTGAGGTTAGTTCACCCTTTCATTTTTTATAACCAAACCAACTAGTGTTGAAAGGTAGTTTTAGGTTAAGAGGAAAAGCTAACGTAAGGTGACAGTATGAGAGATTGTAGAAGTCCTTGAAAACATGAAAGACCTTACTAATCGAGCTGGATAATAATGTTTGATGAGCTTACTTAGCTGATGCACTAGTAGTGGGATCTAGTAAAAAGCTGAATCGTTTTGGAATTTGCAGGTGGTTGAGAGTGGGGGAAAGAACATTGAGGTTGCTGTAATGACACGGGAGGAAGGTGGTTTGAGACAGCTAGAAGAAGATGAAATCGATGCTATTGTGGCTGAGATTGAAGCAGAGAAGGCTGCTGCAGAAGCGGCCAAGAAAGGCCCGTCAAAGGAAACATAAACCATATCTTAAAGTAGCGGTTTCAGATTATAAGTTGTAACTTTGGTTTAAAGTCAGATATTCAAGGGTTGAGTAGAAATCTGGAAATGTTTATGTTGGATCATATGACATTCTTGCTCTAAATCTTAATTGACAATTTAGCGGAGTACCATACTTAGCCATTGGAAACTAGCTTTTATGATACATGAACGTACAATTGCAGAATCACAATGGTTTTGAAGCAAAACAAAAGAGTTACATAAACCAATCACAATTCACAAATAATAAACAATGAAGCGTCAATACCTTCGACCCCAAGTCCTTTAAATAAATATAGTGGAAAAAATCATATCGCCGTTGCCGGAGAGATCGAACCCGGGTCACCAGCGTGATAGGCGGGATTACTTACCACTATACTACAACGACTTCGTTTCCTTTTGAGTGTAATTGTAAATTTATTTATACACAGATAATTGCATTAATCCAAGAAATCCAACTTAAGTTATTATTAATTGAGCAAACAAAATATTTCTCCGGTATGCTCTTTTGGGCGATTTTCTCAAATATACTTATGGGTTGAAAATACTCCTCTCCATAAAATGACAATTTTGCCCTTAATGAAATTCGAAAATATATATTTAATTGTATATGATATCAATAAAAACATGGTAAGTCAGTGGTTCGGGATCGTCCGCATTCATACGCCCGACCCGGGTTCGAATCTGGGATTCTCAGGGCATCTGAGACATTGATCCCTCTCTTTTGCTTTCAGGTAAGCTTATTCAGTTTTCTCCCTCTTTAAAACCTATTAGTCCCCGTTCTTGTTGAAACTTCACCTAGATTTGTCTGAAATTAATCGTATTGTTGCATCATATTCCATATTGATTAACGTTACTGTTAGTTTTGTACTTTTTAGGGGCTTTATCGTCTAGGGTTTAATTCAGTATCATCAATTTGAAAAAAATATACTTTTTTATCAGCCAGGTTGAATCAGATTAGAAAACTGAGGCGTAAAGTATGAAGCTTGACGTGAATGTGTTGAGATATTTATCTAAAGATGATTTTCGAGTTCTCACTGCAGTGGAGATGGGAATGCGAAACGTTAGTGCTCTCTCTTCACTTTTATTCTGGAATTGAATTTTAGTGTTTACTGTATTACCTTTTATTTATTTCCCTCTGTTATTCATGTTTGCAGCATGAGATTGTGCCTTCTGAGCTCGTGGAGCGCATTGCTTCTTTAAAGTATGCCTCATCTTGTCTTTTCCTCACTAATGTTTTATTTATTAGTTTTGATGAAACATGTTATCTAATTCACATACCTGTTATATACACAGACACGGAGGGACATATAAGGTCTTGAAGAACTTGCTTAAGTATAAGCTTTTGCACCATGATGCCTCTAAATGTGAGGAGTTATCTCTATAAGCATTAGTAATTCTTCTTCATATGCCTTATGAGGATTGGCACTCTTTGAAAGTCTCAGAATATAATGGTTTTTGCCTTTCTTTTTTCTAGATGATGGATTCCGACTTACCTATTTAGGTTATGACTTTCTTGCCATTAAAACATTGGTTAACCGTGGTGTATTTACTGGTGTTGGTCGTCAAATTGGGGTCGGTAAAGAGTCAGGTGTGTCTCTTTCCCTTTTATTTTTGTTTACTGGTGTGTTGAAGAGATGTTGATCACTGGCTGATGTACCTTATTTATGGATTATTTGCAAATAATAGATATATTTGAGGTCGCTCAGGAAGATGGAACTATTCTGGCTATGAAGTTACATAGATTAGGGAGAACCTCCTTTAGGGCTGTCAAATCTAAGCGTGACTACTTGAGGCATCGTAGTAGTTTCAGCTGGCTGTATCTCTCCCGTCTTGCAGCTCTCAAGGAGTTTGCTTTTATGAAGGTTATTGCCGTGTTCCGTTAATATTACACTATTCTTGTGGGCATATCATCTTTTATTAATTTTGGCCTAATGTTTGTTTGGTGTCCGAGTGAACAGGCTTTGGAAGAACATGAATTTCCTGTTCCAAAGGCTATTGATTGCAATAGGCACTGTGTTATCATGTCTCTTGTGCAAGGCTATCCTATGTAAGGACCTAACTTCATATTCACACAAGGAAAATTGTTATGATTTTTTAATATAATTCTGTTGGTCAGTATTTATTGATGTTTTTTGGTTGGATATAAATTTCACCTGAACCATTCGAGATTCCTAAAAATTTGATCCATGTGCTTCACTCACTCACTAAGAACCAGTTATACCCTTGCTGCTGTTCATAATATCTTTCATATTTTCATTTATGACAGGGTTCAGGTGAAGCAACTGCAGAACCCTGAGACAGTTTTCGAGAAGATCATTGGCATTGTTGTTCGTTTGGCTGAGCATGGCCTTATTCATTGTGACTTTAATGAATTCAACATCATGGTGAGATACTTCGACTTATCTAAGTGATTAATACCTTCTTTTGTAAGTTATTTTTGCTGAAAATTGCATGCATTTATTTGAAGTTGCCTCCTTATTTGTGTGTATCAATACTTACATAAGCATGATAACTTTTACTCTGCTTACAAATAAATTTTATTGACACCTTTTGTTTGTTGATGTATATTTTAGATTGATGATGAAGAGATCATAACGATGATTGACTTTCCACAAATGGTATCTGTTTCACACCGAAATGCACAGATGTATGTAATGTCCTATCTCTGCTTCATTCCTCATCACTCTTTTCTAAATATCCACGCTGTGTTCTTGGTTTGTTTATGAATTTTGTCATTTAGGTACTTTGACCGTGATATCGAATGCATTTTCAAGTTCTTCAGGAAAAGGTTAGTGACCAATCTGGTCTTATTTATTTATATATCATTTGTTCACAAGATCTGTAGCATATAATCTATCCGTTGCTGAATCCATGTCATGGTTGGTCCTTAAATTCTCATTTTCTGTATACTCCGGTCCTTTATTCTAGGTTTAATATCTGTTTTCAAGAAGATAGAGGTGATACAGATGAGACAGAGGTGGATGAGAATAACAGACCATCTTTTTACGATATAACTAAAGATGCTAATGCTCTGGATAGAGATCTAGAAGCTAGTGGGTTCACAAGAAAGGAACAGAATGATCTTGATAAAGTACGTGAGCCATGATCTCAGTTATAACACTGCTTATCTTTAACCAAATTTTCTGGGTATTGCGTAAATACTTGGCATTTTAGGCAGTATAATTTGTCAGTTGTGTTATAATTTGTCAGTTGTGTTATAATTTGTCAGTTGTGTTATAATTTGCAGCACTTGTCTTTCTCTGGGTGTGTATCCACATTCCCTTGGTAAATGGAATATAGAATGAACATGTGGTTTCTATCTTGTGTAGTTTATTGAAGGTGGGCTTGAGAAGAGTGAAGATTCTGATAAGGATGAGGATGAGGAATCTGATGAAGAAGAGCAAACTTGTGAGTCAAATGAAGAAGAAAACGTAGATGTATTAAAATCAATACAGTTGCAAGAGAAGGTAGAAATTTTCCATGTTCAATCATATATCTGAAACGTGTGCAGAGTGGAGATGTTCTCTGCTTACATTGTATGCTTTGGCATTTATGTAGGAGCAAAAAATTTCAGATGATGTTGAGGCAGAAGTTAAGTTGGATAATACTGAGAAAGGCGAAGGCAGTGGAGACAAAGATGAAGGTGGCAGTGATGAGGTTAGTAACTCAAGAGAGTATGAGCTAATAAAATCACTTAAACAAATATCAATGTTCCTTCCTTTGTGCAGGATGAAGAAGAGAATGATGCAGAGCGGGATAAACAAGTGGGCAAGCATAGACGCAAAACCATGGCAGATGCCTGTGGACGTAGAAAGACACAGTCTTCAAGAAACACATACAAGGACAAAGGAGGCAAATCCCAAAACTCCAAGATTCACAACAACATGAGCGGTTGGTGAAAACTTTTTACAGCAATTTTGATAACAAATACTTGTGCAAAATGTTTAAAGAAGCCAACATCATCTATTCTCTCACAATTTTGGGCTTAATGCGCCATACAATGATGCAAACGTATCCATATTTTGTTCTTTTAGTGACTTTTCCCGATTTGTCGAGATTCCAAATTGAAACACCAAATAATGTACCAATAGTCAGAAATCTAAGCCAAAATGGATGTTTCTTTATCAATCATTTCAAATGTTACTATGTTCAAATTTGTTTGATTTTGTTTTCCCGGGTCTTAAAAGAAAATAAATGTAAGTCAAGGGAGTAGATGGATAAATGATCCTGCAGAATATCTAATTATCTATAGCAGAAATAGAAGATTACATCATAGAGCGCAACGGCTAGCGACCTCAACGGTCGAAAATTTTAAAATCTTTTTTTTATTAATCCGACCACTCGCAGTTCTTTCTTCTTAAATCTCAACCAGATTCCCCAAATCACTCCTCCTCTGAGATTCCTCTTTGTCTACTTCTTCTTCTCCAAAGATGATGAAAGATGTTTTCAGGCCACTTGTTATCTCTCGTACTCAGTCTGAATCATTTCATGCTATCCACAAAGTTCCTGTCGGAGACAGTCCTTATGTCAGAGCCAAGAATGTTCAGGTGACTACATATCCATTTGTTTAGATCTGAACTTTAGCAAATCTTCTGAACTTGTGTTCTGGGTTTTGATATGCATATTTGTCTGATGAATTGCTTTATGGATTAGTTGGTGGATAAGGATCCCGAGAGAGCAATTCCTTTGTTCTGGAAGGCTATTAATGCTGGAGATAGAGTGGACAGTGCTCTTAAAGATACGGCCATTGTGATGAAGCAACAAGACCGAGCTGAAGAAGCCATTGAAGCTATTAAATCTCTCAGAGCAAAGTGTTCAGATCAAGCCCAGGAATCTCTGGACAATATCCTCCTAGATCTCTACAAGGTCCTTTACCCACACAAACAAAAATAGAACCTTTTGTTTCCTTATTGAAATTGCTTTATTTTGTATTGAAATGTTGTTTAAATTGTATTTTTGTTGCAGAGATGTGGGAGATTAGATGATCAGATTGGACTACTGAAACATAAGCTCTTCTTGATACAGAGAGGACTCGCCTTTAATGGTAAACGAACCAAAACCGCTAGATCTCAGGGAAAGAAGTTTCAGGTCTCTGTTGAACAAGAAGCCACTCGGTTACTGGTAAAGTAGCAATTTTAAACTATGTGTTATGTTACAGAAATTGCCAAATTTGTGTTGTTCTAAATTGAATGAGATTTATTTAAAAACAGGGAAACTTGGGATGGGCTTTGATGCAAAGAGACAATTTTGTGGAAGCTGAAGATGCTTACAGGAGAGCTTTATCAATAGCACCGGACAACAACAAAATGTGCAACCTTGGAATCTGCCTTATGAAGCAAGGCAGGATAGATGAAGCTAAAGATACTTTACTACGTGTGAAACCCGCAGTCGTGGACGGTCCTAGAGGAGTTGATTCTCATCTGAAAGCTTATGAGAGAGCGCAGCAGATGCTCAAGGATCTTAGCTCTGAGATGATGAGAAGAGGAGGGAATGATAAGGTTGAACAAAGAAGGCTCTTTGATGCCAACTTTGGATCTTCTTCCATATGGCAACCTCAGCCATGTAGAGAGCACAATGTGAAGCCTAAACCGAAGTCCGGTTTGAACAATGATGGATACGGTGATGAGAATGTGAATGCAGTAACAGTGAACAACATATTAAGGGTTGATGCAAAGCCGTTTATCTCTTCAAAGTTTATCTCTTCAAAGTTGATCAGCAACAACGAGAATCTGAAGAGAACGAGATCGTCGAGCCAAGAGATGGGAATGTTGAGTGGTGGAGGTGATGAAGGAGAGACAAACAGGAGAAGAAGATTGTCAATGGAGAAGAAAGCAACAGACTGTGGATTGCCAGACAATAAAGACTTTGAAGATGCGATCTTGGCTGCTGTTTTGGGGACAGAAACCAAAGTTGATAAGAAAAGGCTCAAGGTGTTCCAAGATATCACTTTGTGCATCAATCAGCATATTTATTAGTAATTTATACTTCTAAGTTTAGTGGGTGGGGAATGCAAAAAGGAGATGAGCTTATTCTCCTTGGTGACTTATTAATGTTTTTGTCAGCTTTATTTTTTATTTTGTTCACAATTATTGTCATTGACAAATAATAAAGGTTGAAGTTTATAATTATTCTTTGCCAATCTACAACAGGTTGAAGTGTAGACAGTAGACCTAACTAATGAGATAGACAAAAATAATGTTGTTGTTTCCACATGTTTATAACCGAGTGGTTAACCACCTATTAAGCATCTCTCCTATTTATTTATGTATAAAAATATTTGTTGTGCATCACTTGTCCTTATTCGTTTGAGTCACCACTTAACTTTTTTGGTTAAGTTTGTAAACGTACAAGGGTAATTAGTATCTGGTGAAAGAGTAATGTGTATATATGTATTCAAGGGGTTTTGGCCTCTTGTGTTTCCAATTAACAGAAACGCTTGCCCACTAGCCACCAAAGTGATTAAATTTCGTGTGCCTCTTTTAATTCGGCTAAAATACAGCCGTTGAAATTGTACAAAGTTCCCGAACTGCCCTTCGTGTTTTAACCATTGCAAATGAAACGGTTTTGTGAAAAAAAAACAAAGAGGTTTTTTTGTTTTGTTTTCAATTAACATTACATTCCAATAAATTATTTCAAAGTTTTGCAATTTTGGTATCCGTATTAAGTTGGTCTTTCAAACTTTGACTATCAGAAAAAGAAAACAAAAGTAAGGGATGATAGTACATGTGTTATAAAACTGAAAAAGAAAGGTTAATTTGGTCAAATGGACTGTTTTTTTGGAAGACAAGACAAAAGTAAATAGAAGTGTTTTAATTGGAGGAAAGAGCTCTCCGCCCAAAGCCTAAGGTATGTGTGTGAGAAACCGAAGTGTCTTCACAATCCTTTTTTTGTTTCTTGAAAAAAAATCATCAACCTCAACAACATCTAATCCTAAAGTAAAACCCTTTGAGTTTCAGATCAAGACGAAGTTAGGATATTTTCTTTTTTTATTTTACTATTGGTTTAATTTTTTGACATAAACGAGGTAAACGCACTTCTTTTAGTTCATAAGAAGAAGAAAATTGTTGTTTTTGAGTGTTAGATTTGTTGAGAAGACAAAAAAGATAAGAACAGAGAAAAGAAAGAAAAAAGTTTTTTTTTTTTTGAATGCATGGTTGAAGAAGAAGAAAGAGCAATTTTCAGACAAGAGTACTTGAAGAAGAAATGGGTTGTTGTCAGTCAAGAATAGATAGCAAAGAGATTGTGTCTCGTTGTAAAGCAAGGAAGAGATATTTGAAACAGCTTGTTAAAGCTAGACAAACTCTCTCTGTCTCACACGCGCTTTATCTCCGTTCTCTACGCGCCGTCGGCTCTTCTCTTGTTCACTTCTCTTCCAAAGAAACTCCTCTTCATCTCCACCACAATCATCCATCTCCATCTCCTCCTCCTCCGCCTCCACGTCCTCCTCCTCCTCCTCTAAGTCCTGGCTCAGAAACCACATGGACTTCCACCACCACTTCCTCAGCTCTCCCTCCTCCGCCGCCTCCACCTCCCCCTCCTCCTCCGCCTTCTTCTACATGGGACTTTTGGGATCCGTTTATACCGCCACCTCTTTCTTCCTCTGAGGAAGAGTGGGATGAAGAGACAACAACTGCAACCAGAACCGTCACCGGTACAGCTTCTAGTACTGCTGTAACGACGGCTCCAACGACAGCTACTCCTCAAGCTTCGTCTGTAGTGAGTGGCTTCTCTAAAGATACAATGACGACGACGACGACGGGAAGTGAGTTAGCAGTTGTGGTGTCGAGGAATGGTAAAGATCTAATGGAGATTATTAAAGAAGTCGATGAGTATTTTCTTAAAGCTGCAGATTCTGGTGCTCCTCTTTCTGCTCTCCTTGAAATCTCAACTTCTATCAGTACCTTTTCTGGTCATACCAAAGGAGGTAACAATCAAGCTCTTCTTTGTAAAGATTACCACAGGCGGCTAAGTGATTTTGATTTGTGTGTTTGTTGTGTCTCCAGTAAAAATGTACAGTAACTACGAATGTAATATGAATCCGACGTCGTTTTGGCCAAGGGGTTTTGCTCCTAAGCTGAATGAATACAGAAACGCAGGAGTAGTAGTTGGAGGAGAGTGCATTGTTGGTAGCCATTCTTCTACAGTGGATAGACTCTATGCTTGGGAGAAGAAGCTCTATCAAGAGGTTAAGGTAATTCACTTTTCTACTTTACATGTAAGTTTCAGTCTTTAAAGTTTTGAACTAAAAAGGTAAAATGAATGTTTACTTTTGTGGAAGAAGTTGAAAAATTATATTCTCCAATTCAGTTTAAATTCATTTTGAAGTTTGAATCTTGAAACTGCTTGATTAGTTTTCATCTAACTATGGATAGAAAAGTTTTTGGAGTTTGCTAGATTCATGTGGCATTAAAAGTTTGTGGTGGGTCCAAGCGTGAGCTATATAGTGTAAGAGACCCACGTGTGTACTTAAATTCTGATGAATAATGTGTTATGTACACTGACACAAATATATTGCCCAAGAAGTGAATGTTTGTTTTTTTGTGAATGTGGGTTGTTGCAGAATGCAGAGAACATAAAGATGGAGCATGAGAAGAAGGTTGAGCAAGTGAGGAGGCTTGAGATGAAGAGAGCTGAGTATGTGAAGACTGAGAAGGCTAAGAAGGACGTCGAGAAGTTAGAGTCTCGGCTGACAGTATCTTCACAAGCCATCCAGAGCGCCTCTGATGAGATCATCAAGCTCAGAGAGACCGAGCTCTATCCTCAGCTTGTTGAGCTCGTTAAAGGGTTAGTTATGTGTATTCCATTGCTTCATCTAATTAAGCACGTTCATTTGGCAAAATTGAACAACGTTCTGGTATATTGTAGTGTAGGCTGATGTGTATGTGGAGGAGTATGTACGAGAGCCACCAGGTTCAAACCCATATAGTTCAACAGCTTAAGTACCTCAACACCATTCCCTCTACTGAACCCACATCTGAGCTTCACCGACAGTCAACCCTCCAGCTTGAGCTCGAGATCCAACAATGGCATCACTCTTTCTGCAACTTGGTCAAGGCCCAGCGTGACTATATCCAATCTCTCACAGGCTGGCTTAGGTTAAGTCTGTTCCAGTTCAGCAAGAATCCACTTGTTAGGAGTAGCTACGAGTCAAAGATCTACAGTTTCTGCGAGGAATGGCATTTAGCTATTGACCGGATCCCTGATAAAGTAGCATCTGAAGGGATCAAAAGCTTTCTGACCGCAGTCCATGGAATTGTGGCTCAACAGGCTGACGAGCATAAGCAAAAGAAGAGATCAGAATCCATGTCAAAAGATTTCGAGAAGAAAGCGGCTGCTCTGAGAGCGCTTGAGAGCAAGTATAGTCCATACTCAGTGCCTGAGAGCAGGAAAAAGAATCCGGTGATAGAGAAGAGAGCAAAGGTTGAAATGCTAAAAGGAAAAGCAGAAGAAGAGAAAAGTAAAGATGAGAAGTCAGTGAGCGTGACTAGAGCCATGACTCTAAATAACTTGCAGATGGGATTCCCTCATGTCTTTCAGGCAATGGTTGGGTTTTCAAGTGTGTGTATGCAAGCCTTCGAGTCTGTGTACAACCAAGCTAAGAGCATCAGTGAGGATCAAGAGGAGGTCAAGAGGTTGCTTCCTTAGAAATTGTTTGCTCTCTGTTTTTTCTTGATCCAAGCCAAAACTTTTGGTAAAATGTTAAGAAGTTGATTGAGTTTATGCTATTTTCAAAAATGAGATTGGTTAAAGACTTTGATTCATTCAAACATTCCTTGAAAACACCAAGACAACAACTTCTGATCCATGTACATTTGATTGATAAAGCTGTTAAGTAGTAAACTCTCAGCTCTGGGCAAGCTTATGTCACATTTCAACGACAAGAGTACCTCCCTTGCTACGCCTTGAGTCCGATCTAATTCTCTGATACATTCAGAAAGAGAGAACCTGCTATTCAGCTGCTTCAAAGCAGTAGTTCGCAGCTGCCATTTCTTTCTCACATAATTGCCCCATTGTAACAAATAAAAAGCTAACTCTACTATTAGGTGTACATTTTGCAACTCCTTATTCGTCACGAGATATCTTTGTATATATTCACTTCCTAATAGAAACCTGAACACGGACTGAAAAATGTTGTTAAACTAAATAAATTCTTGCTGCCCCTTGCATAAGACTGTAAATACAAGGACATGGTCTATAAATGTAATCTCGGATTTATAACTTTAGTTTTCTTCTTCAATAATGATACTGATCCAGTGCAAGTCTTGAGTTATTTACAATGGTTGTTGTTATGTAATGTGAAACCCTCATGAAAATCTTTGATAAAGCAGTGAGTCTCGTCTAGATAGATCAAGTAGTTTGATTTTAGTAGGTTTGTATGTAATAAAATTTTGATGTTGATGTCTTTGAAATATGGTACAATCTGTTGCGATCGTGTTTGACAATAGCAACAACAAGCATTACTAGGATCTGCAGAGACGAACATCATCGTTTCGTTTATTTTCTATCAATCACGAATACTGATTTGAAAAGGACAACAAAGTATCGATACAAATGGTTATGTCAAATCATTGGGAAGTGACCTTTACTATACCTAATATTTGACAATTGTTAGTTTGTTAGTTAGTTAGTTAGTTAGTTAGTTAGGGGATTGATTTAAACAAGAAAGCAAGTCTAATGATGATAACTAAACACTGACAATATTTGTATGCAACAGAAGAAAAGAGAAAGGATTAGTCTGGGCGGTAGAAAAAGACAACTCCCTAATTTAATTTCCCATAAATAAACAGACAAATCGATCGGTAAGTTTTTTTGGTTTGTTTCTATTAAAAGAGGAAATCCAAAATAGTCGGAAATAGAAAGAGAAGAGAAAGAGTTTGGTTGGCAAAGAATTGATTATTTTGTTCCAGCGGAACCTTTCAACGCCATTTTTCCCCGGCAAAAAAAAACTAACTAACTAACTAACTCTGTTATTTTTTTCTTTTCAATTTTTGTTTGTTTGTTGCTTCTCCTCTTTCTTTGGATGAATAGGGTTTCTAATTTCTGTGAGAAAGTGATCTCCTTTCGAATCCGCAATGCTCAGATCGTCGATTAACAGAAATAGCAAAAATCTTCAATTCCAAGCCTGTTTTAAAGAGTTCTGAAGTATATATAACAAATCTTTGATTATTTTATAATATTTGTGGGGAAAATGAGCGCGTCTAGGTTCGTAAAGTGCGTGACGGTTGGTGATGGAGCTGTCGGAAAAACATGTTTGTTGATATCTTACACAAGCAACACTTTCCCAACGGTTATGTCCATTTTTTCATTTTTATAGAGATTTTCATCAGCACAACAACATATCTCATGTTCTTAGTTTTTATTTATTTATTTATTTACAGGATTATGTGCCTACCGTTTTCGACAATTTCAGTGCAAATGTGGTGGTTAATGGAAGCACTGTGAATCTTGGACTGTGGGATACTGCAGGTTCTTTATATATGCTGTATGAATGCGAATGATTAGTGTTTTTTTTTTAATAAAAAATTTTGGATCTGAGATTTTTGAAAATTTTGGGTATGAAAAAACAGGGCAAGAGGATTACAACAGATTAAGACCATTGAGCTACCGTGGAGCTGATGTTTTCATATTAGCCTTCTCTCTTATCAGTAAAGCCAGTTATGAAAACGTTTCCAAAAAGGTAAAAATATCCATCTCTTGTTTCATATTATAACTGTAAACTTTTCTCACAATTGTGTTTGCAGTGGATCCCGGAGTTGAAACATTATGCGCCTGGTGTCCCCATTGTCCTTGTTGGAACTAAGCTTGGTATGAACTGATCTCTCACGCCTTTACTTTACTAGTTAAGCAACTGAGTTTATGTTTCTTGCTCTCCAGATCTTCGAGATGATAAACAGTTCTTTATCGACCATCCTGGTGCTGTCCCGATTACTACTGCTCAGGGAGAGGAACTGAGGAAGCAAATAGGATCACCTACTTACATCGAATGCAGTTCCAAAACTCAAGAGGTACATTTGATTGATGAGCCCTTGGGACAAATTTCTTATGTTAACATTAATAATGCTAATTTTGATCATTGTGAGAGTGCAGTATGTGAAAGCGGTGTTTGATGCAGCCATCCGAGTGGTGTTGCAACCGCCAAAGCAAAAGAAAAAGAAGAGCAAAGCGCAGAAGGCATGCTCTATTCTATGACTATGAGGATTGGAAATCTCTGTTTTTATGTATTTGGTTGGTCTTTTTTTGTTCTTAATTTTAACGGAGTTTGTCGGAATCAATATCTTTTGCTTCTCGCAATTCAGTACTTTGCACAATTCCACGTGTCAAGAATCAATTTCAATCCCACCATTTCTTCAATTGATCATATTTTGTATGTTACAGTTTCAAACATGTTTATTTGTATAGAGTGGGACTAGGAAAGGAAAAGTAATGAAACAAGATTTATTTCTTAAGATTACTCTTCATGCTTCTCCAACAAGACGAGAAGCCATGATTATTTATGATGAGCCTAAAAGAATTCAAGAAAAGAGATTCATTCAAACCATTCCATTTTGATTTTCTCGTACTTCTCACTCATGCCACCATCTTGCTGCCTCTGAAACTCCATGTAACGCAGAGTGCTATTTATGAACGGCCCTGCTCCTGACTCAACCTTCTTCGTCTCGCTTCTGATTAATTCAGCTAAGCTCTGGATTGTTTCCCCAGTTACTTGTGGGTTTCCTTTCTCTAAGAAGTAGAGATACCTACATTTTACTCGTAAAAACAATTAAGAGAAAGTCGTGGCAAAGTACTGGATTAAAAGTTTTCTGCAGCATATGTACTAGATAGGTGCAACTAAAACGAGTAACTTACTTGTTCAGCAATTCGACATATAGAGTCACAGACCCTGTGCTACTGGTACCACGGGATGCGCTGGTCATTTTTTGAACAGCATCTGCAATTTTTTGTGCCTTCTTCAGGCAAAGCACAACCCTGTTCACATTTCATAACCATCATCATTCAAAGATTTTCCCCTTCTTAATTGCGTATGTATCTCAATCTTAACTTCAGGATTTAGTACGTTAAGAGTACGCTATCACATGTAGCATACCTCTCTCCATCTTTCAGGTTCTCGCATTCGTCCGCCCAGAAGAGATGTGCACATTCGTAAACAGCTCTACACTGATCTGGTTTCTTAAGGAGTTTTGTAGAGTACTACAAGAACAAAAGTTAGCCTTGTTAGTATTCAAGGTAGCACTCACTTACTCAAATGGATTGTATGGGAAAGATACCCCTTGCGCCTTTTGAGCCAGAGTCGATCTGTTCTCAACATTAAATACACGCATCCGCTGGAGTGTCCCTATTATTAAATGTAATGCCGTTACTTGTGCCTTTGAATCCTAAAACAAACAAAAAATTTAAGGCCACGTCAAAGGTCTTTCTTAAGAAAGATGCTTGTAGCCTCTTAAAAATGCACTTACTGATATTTCTTCTTCATACAGAAGATATGCCTTTGTGAAGAACTCATACGCAACTGCTTCTAACTCGCAGTCATTTGCAGCCTGAGGATTCAATAAAAGACTTTCTCAGCTCATGCACTATATCTATTGTTAGTTTTGATAGAGGATAAACCTTACGATCATACCTGAGCACATTGCAAGTAGAGTCGCAATGCCAACTCAGATGCTGAAACATCAGATAGAACTTCCACTGTCTGTAAGGAAATGAAATTCAAAATCGACTGGCATCATCTTAATTCTGGCAAAAGGAAAAATCTATTTCACTGGGACAAAACCAATGATGTTCGCAAGGCAATTAAACTGTCCTCAATCCTTTCTAAAAATCAAGATGTATGTACACTTGCCTCATTTAAAAGCTGTAGAATTTTCTTTGGTGTTGCTGACGTATCATCTCCAAATGGGTTTTCATCTCCACCTCGAAGTCGACGAATTAGCTATGCAAGCATATCAACACCAAAAAATTATGTGCGTAGTTCCAAAGTCAAATACAATTGTCTATAAAATCCATAAGAAACTGGAAAGGACACAACCCTTCCATTTTTTAAACAGAACTTATACTCCTTTCCAATTTGGAGATAGAGTGAAAAAGTGGTCAGTAAGAAATACAAACCTTGAGAGCTGAAAAGACAAGGGGTGGTATCGTAAAAGGCAAGCGCTTAGGTCCTCCAGTCAGGAAGTGCTTCCTTACTGTGAAAATAATCTGTAGGTAAATGAATTAAGAATCGCACACAGGCCAGATTGATAGTAGCGCTTCTATTCAATATAGCACACACACCTTAGACATTTCTTCTGGATCATCATTGTAGAGCATGCGAACAAGCCGTGCAACGGAGTTCTGCTCTTCCTGGAAATCTTCTACATCAACCTAGAACTCAACATAGTTTTCCATTCAAAACCGTGTCGTGTACATTGACAGGTAAGCTATCTAAAGAAAAGCTTCTCTTTCGAGTGACTAGAATATTGTGAACACAAATACATTAAAAATAGAGGAAAAAGGGTTCAAGCACCTCATTATCAATTATCCCGTCAAAATCCTTGATGAGACTCTTTGTCAGTTCAAATAATGCATCGACCTTCAATAAGCAATCAAAGAAAAAGTCACATCAATAGAGAAATCCAAAACTAGAAACTAAACTGAGGAAGAAAAAGCATACCTCATTAGCAGTAGCAATGTGAGTATTGTTTTTCAAAATGCTCTGAACTATAATGATTGCCATTGATTTGTTTGTCTCATGGTCAAGGTATTCCATTACTCGAGGATAGTTGGTAAGCTTCAAGATAGTTACAATATTGTTATACTTCTCCAACGGAGCGCTAAGAAATGCAACGATCTGTTTTGCTGCCTTGTCATCACAAAGCTTTCCTGTGGCAGATAGTTGGGTAACACAAGATCCCTAAAGAAAAAAGATAGAAAACAATGCATACTAGCAAAATTAAGAACTGAACTTTGAGTATACAAAAAAATGTAATATACATGAACAAACTTAACATGCTTGTACATGCTCAGAAAGTGTTATACCAAAACTTGGTCTACATAATCCAGTCGATCAGAGTAAACATGGAGAGTGAATTTCAGAAGAAACAGATACAATGTTACAGATGCTGAAGCCGACAAGTCCACCTGGGCTTCTACAACCTGAATCATAATATAAGATGTAAAATCAATTACACGTTAATGAATACAACTGCAAAGAGATTATCGATGTTATACAGTCGGAAAAAGTATGGAAACAAAATTACACAAAACTACAGTATCATGGATTATTAACCTAGATTTTCAAGATGCTATAATACTAGGTACCCTCATGAATAAACTTACACATCAATTTTCGTTATCCCTTTTGACTTCATGATTAGATGCAAGATTTACCTTCCCAATGGCATAATTGAACTTTGTAAAGGCTTCTACTTGCAGGAAATTAGGCAATGCTTCCACACTGGATGCAGCATAGTTTGAAAGCCTTTCCATTAGACCCGAAAGGACCGTCTTGATATCAACAGACGGCTGAAAAACACAATGACAAAAAGGAAAATAGGGGAAACATGTTCTAATGGGATGAAGTTTATCAGAAGTCTTATCATTTATCAAATACTGCATATAAGGAAGAAATGGTTGGTTACAAAACCTGAAGTTGTGGACAAGCACCCAATAATACATCAAGAGTTTGAAGGTGGAAATCATCAGGAAAGACTTGAATAATGCAATCCATTAGGTAGCACTGTGCTAGTTCATCCTTACAGTTGACAACCTTTTACAAAAGCGATCAATATTTCATTTCTCCAGCAACAAGTAAACAGAAGCTTGAATGCTGAAACTATCTTAAGGAAGATAAAAACCAGACCTGCTCCAGTATTCTAGGAAGAACAGTATCTCTGTAGATTTCAAGGTCAACACCTTCCAACTGACTCAGTACATGAAGGTTCTTCCCAACCTAATAGCAGTGAAGGTGTCTTTTAGCCAAAATAGTAAGAATTATCACTCGTAAATTTCTTAATGAGAAGAATCAGCCGCAAGTTACTGGTATTACAAGATCACGTAGTTCATTCCTTTCTTTCTCCCGTTTTTCCTTCTCCCGACCAGGTCCCTGGATACCAGGAAGTCTCAACTCAGGTTCAGTTAAGGAAAGTTCACAAAGAGTCGACAATAGCATGATCATAAATTAGACTCTCACTCACGGTATGCAACCATATTCTGTAGATAGATCGTGGGTATATGAATAGAAATAAATCATTAGTATTTTCAACCAACCTGATGTTGCATTCGGACCCATAGTTTATTCATCTCAGTAAAATTTTGAAGCACGAACTCTAAAGCATTCATGTGAGCATCAACACCTCTGTAGAAAACAGCAAAGCATTTGCCTCTTTACATGTGTTACCTAACTTAGCAAAAACCATCTAAGAGCAGGTTGAAAGAAAACTAAGTTATGTGGCCTTACTCTTCCAACTCAGAACCAATGCTGGGTAATTTATCCCTCGAAACTTGAGTAAGATAACTTCTCAAGAAAAGACCACGTAAAGGATGTTGAACAGCTCGGCACATTTCAACAAGATCCTTAAGTATATCGGTAGCAGTTACGTCCTTTGATTTGATATATACAGATCCTATCGTACAGAGGAGATACCTGAAATTTAATTGATGAGTTTATATCTATCTATAAAGCTAAAATCAGAGAGAGCAAATCAAAATGTATATACTATATACTATGACCCAAACAAAAACTTACAATCTTGGCAAAATGTTACCAGCATGCTGCACTAACTCGTACAGCTCTGCAATGGAGCAACCACGTCCCGTCTCTTCCTTAAAGAAAATCTCCAATTTCCCCAGTTCATTAAAAGCTCGAATGTCTGATCGCAATAAGAAAAATTCCAAAATCATACACAAGAGCAACTATTCTCCAATCCGAATACAAAATAGAGGAAGAAGGTAACGAACACGACTCACATAGTTCATAGTATTTATGAGGAGCAAGTTTGGAAGTACGAAGCTCACTGAGCATCTGAGCAGAAAATTTAAGAGCGTCTTTGAGATTGTTGGAGTCCTGCGAGATTCGTTAGAGAATAATCTACAAGTTAGGGATTTTAATGCCAAATTGATTGATGAAGAAGAGAAAAGAGGAGAGGAGAAATACGATAGCGCGCTGCATGTAGAAAGCATTTTGCTTAACGCCGGCGGTGGCGGCGGTAAGCCACTTCTCATCGTCGTCGGCGATCATTCTTTTTCACTACTACGACTCTCAATTTTTGACCCAATTTTTCAGAGATCTTAGCCTTTAGACTCACCCGCATTTAATTTCTTCTTTTCTTCATCTTCTTACTTTACCATTTTTTCAACGCTTAATTAAATTACATGGTGAGAAATAAACGTCATTTTTTAATATGTAGTAAGTTGGTGATTTGAATTTCTTAACTTAAATCACATTTTTCTATTGCCCCTCACATTGATTGTGTTATAAAAAGCCTTTAGAATTGGCAAATCTGACCCCAAAAAAAAAAAAAAAAATTGAAACAGGATCAAATACAATCACAGAGACCAAAACTTCTCTTCATTCCATTCTAAATCAGAATTTTACTACTCTTGTCTACAAAAACAGACATTTCATACGTATTCTCGACACAGCTTCCATTTATGTGTTCATATCCTGGATGTAGCAAAGGAGCAACTCTATATGCTTCTTCGTCTTGGGGATTAGCTTATTATGTCAGTAAATCACTAGTTCCTCTAGACTAGTCTCGGTGTTCACCTTTTCTGCCTCTTTGCATCCTAGTGTCAGGCCATGGACAATCTCTTTCAAGTCCACAAGGCCACACCCAGGTATTCGTCCTATTTTCCTCTCCTTCACCATCTCTCTCACTCTATCAACATCCTCCCACCGTCCCGTAACAGCGTAAATGTTCATCAGCAAATGATAGTACTTGTAGTTCTTAGGATCTGTCTCTATCAGGGACTTGGCAATGCTCTCCCCTAGAGCCGAGTTTCCTGTGAAACGTGACGAACTGAGCATGTTAGCCCATTTTGTAGATTCTGGCGACACATCTTCCTCTGCCAGATTCTTCAGAGTTTTTTCTGCTTCTTTAAGGAACCCGGCACTGGAGTAAAGATTAGCTATGCACCATAGGTGTCCAAAGTTTGGTTTGATCTGGAACTCGTCAACCATCAGAGCGTAGTAACTTTTTCCTCGAGAAACAAGTCCAGCTCTATTACAACCGCAGAGAACACCAACAAATGTTACTTCATCAGGTGTGATCACACCATTGATCATGGCTTCAAATAATTTGAGCCCATCTTCAGGATTACCGTGAAGACAATGTGCCATTATCATCACATTCCATGTAACTCTGATCCTACGAGATAGACTGTCGAATATCCTACGTGCTAACTCTACTTCCTTGCATTTTCCATACATATCAATAAGAGCTGTATCAATGACTATGCTCGAATTCAGCAAGGTTCTTATCAAAGAAGCATGAACCGACCTACCTTCCTTCAGTCTAGCTGATCTGCCACAAGCTTTCAACAACAAAACCAATGTTCTCTCGTCTCCTCTGAACCCTGTTCTGACCATCTTGCGGAACAAACTAATGGAAACTCCGGGTCTGTTAGCATCCAAATAAGCATCAATCATAATGTTCCAAGAAACATTATTTTTCTCAGGCATTTTATCGAACAACTTATGTGCATGCTCAATTTGATTGTCCCTCACCATCCCACCGCTTATCGAGTTCCAAGACACAATATCTCTCTTGGGTATTTCAACAAACAGCTTCTTAGCAAGATCCAAGGCACGACAACAAGAATACATATGAATTAAGGAATTTTGAACAGGCAAAACTTGATCACATCCATGCTTAATGGCTTGGCCATGACACATTTTGGCGGAATCAACGCAGCAAGTCTTCCCAATGCAACCAAACACTGAGCGAAATGTATGGGTATCAGGAAAAAAACCAAATCTCCGTATATCGAAGTAAAACACCAACGCTTGTTTCGGAGTAGAAGAGACCAAAAAAGTCTCAAAAACAGGATATGCACAGTGAAGCTTCCCAATGCTACGGAATATCGAAAGAGTGTAGCTTGCGTCTCCAAAACGCGACGAACCCTTCAACAATCTAATAGCCCAAGATAAATCCCAGAATTTACCAGTAGTGATTAGCCTCGCGTGGACTTGAAAGAGATGTGTAATACTATTGGAATCTTCTACAAGTTTGAAACCCCTAAGCTGACTCGGAACGGGAGCAATAACTCTGGATGTGACGAATTGGCGAATAGAAGAAGCTTTTGCCATTCATCTCCTGCTTGGATCCTTGGATTTGAGTCAGGTCTAGATTCAGAATTCGCCATTAACCAAAGATCATAGCAATGTCAAGGACTCAAATGGGATTACAGAAGGTGGGCGGCGAGAGAATTGTTCAGTGCAAAACCTGCAAGAGAAACCTTCTGGGACAGACGGAGAGTTCCGGTTTTACCGGAACAAATGAAATAAAACATAGAGAGGGCTCGATTATGCCATACATATTTTAAGTAGAGATAGGCAAAATAACAACAAAAGTCAGGAGCATTTATGCAATTTTCAAAGAAAGAAGAACAAATTTATAAAAAGTATGATAAGGATAAGGCACCTCACGAGTACCTACCTAATATTAGATATATATATATAGATGGCGTTTCAAATCAAATTTATGGGAGACAGACATTTACCAATTACAAGCTAAAACTATTTTTAAAAGCAAAATTAAGATAAGCTAAATCATCTAGAGTGTCATCTTATCTTAATATATCTTTTTTTGGGTAAAGATCTTGCCATATGATCTGCTGGAAACCAGACACACTTATCTCTTACATATCCAAACTTTGATCGAGCTTTTAAATTGATTTTAGAATGTGATGTGCATGAATAAGGAAAATAAAAAGAAACAGAAGAAGAGAAGGGGATACGCAGAGAGAAAAAGAAGGTGAGAAGTAAGGATCTGGTGTTGGTGTGTGAATATAAAAGACAAGTATTTAACGTACATTACAATCCATAGATAAGAGAACCTTGCAAATCACGCAACAGCGACCAACCCCTTTTTTGTTTCTTCAATACACACGCCTTAAATTGCTAACACACCAAGAAGTGCAGAGAATCAGAAGAAAATGAATATGGGTCTGCAGAAGTGGCTCGCTTTGTTGTACCCAAGCGTGGAGGGTAGAGGAGAGGAAAAATGTTGCAGTGTTTGTTTGATGAGAATGGAGGAAGAGGATGTGATTAAGTCCCTCCCTTGTTCACATGAGTTCCATAGTCTTTGTGTCGAAACTTGGTTCAATGTCAGCCGCAAGATTTGTTGTCCGCTCTGCCGCTTTTCTCCCGCTACTATCCTTCTCACCGATGAACTTCTACTCTGGTTCTCTTCTTTTCATTTCTGAATCTTTGTTGTTTTTTTTCTTCCAAGGATCAAACACCTTTCTCCTTGTAATACTATATACTATCTTGTAGGAATAGTTTTTTCATTCAAGGGGAAACGTCTTAGAAGTTTGATTCCTCTCTGGAAAGGAAAAAGAAAAAAAGAGCCTCCACCACCAAATTGTATTCTCATAACCAAAAAAATGAGATAAAAAGACTGTAATTAAATTGTTAATACACCAGTTAACTCCTCTTCCAAAATCCCTAAAAAACAATGTGCATTATCACGTTACATCTTAGTAAGGGAAGTTGATATCCAATCGTTGCATTGCTTCTACAGATTTATACTCCCTCTTTATGTTCTGGAGAACCCATGTGATCACAATTCACAACACCATATGTACTTGTCTCAATAACATTGTCACATTATTGATTCATCCTGCAATATAAACACATAGAAAACGAACTAATCCTTTAGCTTTACAGGCTTCAGAGCGTATCTATAAGAAAACAATGGAAAAAGAATGCTGGTTTTGAAATGAACTATTATTCATTTTATGTAGATCTGTGTACCTGAACTTGCACTGTATCAAAACTTGACACATGCCCAATATAAGCTGGATACTGTTGGTCAGCTCCGCAATGCTGAAAGAGCCATAATTGTGCTCTGTCAACTATAACACACAAACTTGACTATAGTAAAATCTTTCAAGTTAATTTCAAACACAAGAGTCAGTCACTCATATATTAACGACTATACGTAAGTAGACCAGAAATGAAATAAGAAAGAAAAGAGTATTAAGCTAACTAAACAAGCCTAAGACTTAATGAAGCGTGATGCAGCAAGACCAATTCAAAGAGATGACAGCTTAACATAACACAACTTGCGTTCCTAATCCCACCGATTAAGCTAACAGGATAATGTTTGTCATTCCAACACTCATTATTCATAATGCTTCAAATAAGATTTTTCAGACGGTAAGTTGTGTCATTTACACTTATAACACAGGACATGTTGAACAAGAAATTAGCTGCTTTCCAATTGCTAGAATTATAAGTTCTCAAGTAAAATGCAAAACAACACATCACATCCTTCCAGTAATTGCTCCATTCACTTTTACATATCCAAAATATTTATAAAAAGAAAAACAAACATTGTAACAGCCAACAGGGAGATAAGCTTATAACTCTCCGATGAATATTGTTTTGCTCATCAAACGAAGTTTATTATTAATTGAACATAAAAAAGAGCCAAACAAACAAAAAATGAGTGGCTTCGTTGATTTAAAGGAAGGCCAAAAGAGGTAGGAAAATTAGGAGCTGACTGGCTGCAATGCCTGTGCCAGAGTTTCTGGTCGAGTTACGAGGGTCGATTGGGGGCGTTGTAGCAGAAGCAGCAGGAGGTGGAGAACTTGGTGTAGGAGCTTTGATCTCTGGTGGTGGCTGAGACACTATGCTTTCATCTTCAAAACCTGCCATAAACATAAAACATTTCATCAACAATGCTTAGTTTCTAGGTATATATACTACTTCCTGATTTTTAATAACTTACAATTAGACTGCTTCCAACCCAAAATCATCCTCTCCCTGTCGAATACAATGCGGTGGCCCGACATCAAGTTCTCTACATTCCACACATACTCTCATTATATGCATATATAACTTCTGCTTCAGAATTGGTCATTGATATACTTACGTCCGATGATGTTGAGATTGACGCCCTTTAATATACCCAAGCAGTACATCGCAGTATCCTCCTATTCAAAACCAAAAGAAATTAAAATGTAAATAGATAACGCTAAAACAGGAAACAAAGAAAAATTGAACACTATGTCTTGCCTTAGAAAATGTTGAAATAAACGGATTCTTGAGTGTCATTTTGGATCCTCCTTCAAAAACCATCTCTACAGAGGTTGTAAAATTTGGACTGCATGTGAAAAGTCATCCAATGTTAAATTCGGATGTGGTATAGATTAGACCATATTACAAGTACCTTAGCTAGTTTACCTACTCCTCATACTTTATATTCTTATTCTCTAAATTCAGTGTTTTTTATCTTTCTTACTTTGTAGGTGTTCTGGCGTGCATTAAAAGCTTAAACGTGCTAGTAAAATGGGAAAAATCAAGCATATAACAACTAAACTGATAAGAGTGCGAGCATGACCTCAAGTCATAGCAGAACTCAAATGGATTCTCAGGATCAACTGGACGTCGCTTGCTATTCATAATATCATCAAACTGCCAAGGTAAAAGAAAGAACGTCATATGATGTAACAAACAGAAGCTTGGAGGAATAGCTTTGTTCTAAGAAAACTTCATTTCGATGTCCACTGCAAAAGTTACAAATATATCTAATGATTTAACAGCAAAATATTTTCTCGGAGGAAGAAAATATTATACATATCTGGTTATTAACATAATTTTGGTCAGGCAGCTTTAGAATATATGGTTAGTCTACTCTAAGCGCTTACAGCTTTGGTTAAAACACCATATTCAGGCTCCATTAAGAGTGTAAATGATGCGCCAGTGTCGAATAGTGCAAACAGGGGAACATCACCAGGAACTCCCCCCACTGATATCCCCGTCACATTCACACCATATGTCGTGCTAGTTTTCATTTTAGATCAAAAATGTGAAAAAGAAAACAATGGGAGATAGAAACAGAACTGGGGTATATAGTACATCGAAGTAGAAAAGTTTAGGCCCCTTTATCTGGAATTGACATTGTACCTTGTTTCTTTATAAATTAATGGAGTCTCCTGTTGGTCTGTGTAGCCTTTGTCTCCAAAACTGATTCTTCCGACAATGCCAATGACACGCCCGAAACACATTGAGAAGGAGTTTGCGGTGATATTAGCTTTTGCCAGAAGGCTCGGAACAGAATAATCTTTCATACCAAGCCCGAGAACACCGTTCACAGCAATACTTTTCTGGAACACACCTGTTTGGTTCTGACCACAACTGCACCACAAACACGTTTCAGTTCCTTGGCATCTGCTTGGTTGCCTCACATGTTATTTCTCAAACAGCTGACAGTTTATGGAGCCGTCTATAAGTTCTAAGAGAGGAAAAAGACCTAGACTTTTTACATGTCCGGAATCTTTATTCAATAGGTTGCTTAAGGCATTTTCATGGCGTTAACAAGAAATGAACCCTTTATTTTTAAAGATGCAACAGCGCCCATAACGGCATT
Source organism: Nasturtium officinale (assembly GCA_963854855.1). NCBI lineage: Eukaryota > Viridiplantae > Streptophyta > Magnoliopsida > Brassicales > Brassicaceae > Nasturtium > Nasturtium officinale. The sequence goes on along the minus strand of OY978507.1, from coordinate 3,658,064 downwards.
TGTTAATAAATACAGATGAAGAGAGTCATTGCTTACCCAAGCGTAACATTAGCTTTGACAGGGTTTAAATCCTTATCCTCTGTGACCAGATGCAAAACATCCTCTAACAATGTCCCAGCAGTGCCTGTGAAAATAGAGGCGGAAACCTGGTAAGGGCATATATCTGCAGGAGAGGAACACCCTCTCGATCCAAAACAACGCTTGTCGCTGCATCTAATGCTTGAACTTGTTGAAGATGCATTGGGACTGTATAGATTGAGTGGTAGACTCTGTGCCAAATAAGAGAAACGAAAAAAAAAAAAAACAAATAATATGAAGAAATTGTTCAACTGCTTCAAGAAGGGAAAGGTACCCGTGAAAATCCAGCATCTGCCTCTTTCAAGTCGCGGATGCAAGTGGAACCACAATTACAAGGCAACCAAAACAAATCGCTGCCTGTGTCCAAAGCCACGAGGAACCATGTAGCTGGTGTTCCCACAGAGACATTGGCGTAATACATACTGAAACCATATGAATACACAAATCATATTCAAAACGATATCGAATCAAGCATAATATATTCATACCATAACACTTTACTATATTAAAGAAGAAAATTAATTGTTGTGAACCAAGAGGATAAGATGAATTACAATCCCAACAAGTCAACTGCAACTGTAAAATTTCCCCCTATGGAAGTGAGGGAAGGTTTTTCATTGTTGGAGGCAAGACCTCGACCTCTGATGAAGTGATCACGGTGAGCCAAAACCTTGAAGTACTCCAAACTTCCTTTTTCCGGCACAAGATCGTTAAACCCAAGATTCTGCCTGACTGCATCAGATAACATGTGGTGAACTTCGAAGCTAAACTTCCCAGAAGCCTCACATCTCTCCAATCCCCAGCCAAACACTAACACAGACAATAACACAAACACTTGGCGTGCAATGCCCATGACTCTACTCTCGAGATTCTTTACAGAGAAAACAAAAATACTTCAGGAGTGAAACTTCTGTTAGCCTTTCAGATATCGAAATGCACCGGGACGAATGCCGTATTTGTAAGGAAGTTGAGGCATTGAAAAGGTAAAAAGCTTGACTCTTTCGCATTGTTACAGAGAAGCAGAGAGGAGAAGATTTAATTATTCGAGCTAATACTTGTTCAATCGGAGTAGTAGCCATTACTTGCATCTTCGTCTTCCTACGTGAAGCTGAAGGTTGATAAGGGCACAGTCTCTTATCCGGAGGGAGACGACTTTTGAAATTAGCCTTCTTAGTTAACTCTTTATTTTTGCGTAAAAGCCCCTTTAATCTTACTATTCTTAGTAATTTGGTTATAAACTATTTTTAATACACAATATTCTATTGTAGTTGATATTTTTAATTGTAAACTTGTAGTTGACCTCTAGTTTCACGAACAGCCAAAAATGTATGTTTGAACCCATCATGTATCTTTTAAAAAAATATGAACATTTCCTTTTAGCCATTTTTCCATGTGTTCTACTGATCATCATCATGATCGCTTATCAATTAATATCAATGTTTCCAAGTATTTTTTTATATATAACACTATAATATACTTTACAGTTATCTATAGTTTTGGAATCAAAGAGCTTTGTAATATTTAATTGATCAAAGATGAAGAATGTACCTTTTCGTGATATTGATCTGAATATTGTTAATGGTTTATCAAAAATTCAAATCGAATATATTGGTTTATTAAGATGTTTCGAAAATAAAATAGATTTGATTATACATCAAATGGAATTAAACAAGCTGCGCATCAAAACTGGAGAAATTAACAAAACTGTAGAGTACATCAAGTGGATTAAAATAAGCCTGATACAGCAAATGTAACTAAATTTTTTTTTGCTTAATAGCAAAAAAACGTGGTCACGACATATACTGGTTCCAGTTACCTTGGCTCCTTATAAATAAATTTGACCAGCAATACAAACACACAGCAGCACAAATTCTTTAATAGTGGTTCCATATTACAAAACATTTAAGGGAGTAAGCTGGTTTTAAAATAAACTTATTAATCATCTTTCCTTACTTGTGTAGCTGAACTTACACAGCATCTGAACTTCTCACGTATCCAATATTATACAAGTAGTCAATTTATTCATAAAATAGCAACGGCCAGGTTTTTTATTAAGTATCCGGAGATTTTAGTGAGCAACATGGGTTTGACTCATATGTTGAGGTGGAGAATTATCCAACCAAAGTCATCTATTTAGGAGAAATGAAACATGCTTAAGCTATCTGTCTTCTAAACGAGACAAACCTACTTCTTCCTGCAATTTTGACATATCCAAAACATTTGATATAACAAAAGACATACATTGTAACGGGAGGTAACATGACCACTCTCGAACAAATGACTACTGTTTTGCTCATTAAACGAAGAGTCTTATTAAATAAACATAAAATGATCAAACCAACACAAAACGAATGGATTATGTGAATCAAAGGAAGGCCAAAAGAGGTAGGAGGAGTAGGAGTTGAGATGCAAGAGGGATGGGACTGGCTACACCGCCTGAGCCAGAGTTTCCGGTGGAGTTACGAGGGTCAATTGGGGGCGGTGTAGCAGAAACAGCAGGAGGAGAAGAACGAGGTGGTGGAGCGGATACACTTGGTGCAGGAGCTTCGATCTCTGGTGGTGGAGGAGCCGTAGCTTCCAAGCTGTCATCTTCAAAACCTGCATTGAATACAAAACACATCATTACCAATGGTAGTTTTTTCCAATGATATATAAAGTCATTTCCTGATTTGGTCACTCACAGAGAGACGGCTTCCAACCCAAAATCATCCTCTCCCGGTCGAATACAACACGGTAGCCAGCCATCAAATTCTCTACAATCGACAAAATTTTCTCACTATTATATGTTTATATACAGATATAATGCAACAGTGTTGAGATACTTACGTCCGATGACATTCATTTTGAGATCTACGCTAGTCAGAATACCCAAGCAGTACATCAAATTACCTTCCTGTTACTCATTGTGCATAAACAAAAACCAAAATGTTAATAGTTACGCTAGTACATGAAAGAACGAAAAAAAATTAAACACCATTTCTTGCCTGAGTCCGTGCCGTGAAAAATGGGTTATTGAGAATGATTTTGGATCCTCCTACAAAAGTCATCTCTACTAAGGGGAACACTATGGTGGTGTTTGGGCTGCACGTGAAGAAGAAGACCATCAGAATTCAAATGTGGTAAAGAGTAGTCCATCTTCAAAGTTACTTGGCTGGTTAAACTATTCCTAATGCTCCATACTCTTCTACAAATTCAGTGTCTCCTCCTAGCTTTCTTACTTTTTTAGATTTTCTTATAGAAGAATATCAAATATTATCATATCTATAGAATATAATTATAATTATTGTAGATCCTTCTATAGTTGTAGCTTTGAGTTAAAGTTCCAACACATTCTACTAAAATGGGCAAAAGCATCTAATCTGATAAGAGTCCGGGCATGACCTCAAGTAACAGAACTCAAATGGAACCTCTGGATCAACTGGGAGTCGCTTATCATCGACAAGATCGTCGAACTGCAAAAGTAAACGAATGAACATCATGCTTATAAGCTTGGATGAACGACTTTTCTTCTAAGAACCCCTCATTTCACAAGTTATATATATATACATATATATAATGATTTAACAGCACACAAATTTCTCGGAGGAAGAAAAGTTTACACATACAGCTTTGGTTAAAACACCATATGCTGGCTCCAGTAAGTGTGTAAATGATGAGCCAGTGTCGAATTTTGCAAACAATCGAACGTCAACTGCATCTCCTCCCACTGATACTCCCGTCACATTTACACCATATGCCGTACTAGTTTTCATTTTGGATCAAAAAATGTCAAAAGTAAAACAAGGGGAGATAGAAACGGAGTTGATGTAGATACTTCATCGATTAGAAATAATTTAGGCACTGTTTGACTTCATACCTTGGTCCAACGGAAATGAATGGAGTCTCCTCCTGGTCTGTGTAGCCTTTGTCTCCAAAACTGATTCTTCCGACAACGCTAATGACTCGCCCGAAACACATTGAGAAGGAGTTTGCGGTTATATTGGCTTTTGCCAGAAGGCTCGGAACAGAGTAATCTTTAACACCAAGCCCAAGAACACCATTCACAGAAATATTTCTCTGGAACAGACCTGTCTGATTCTGACCGCACCTACACCGCAAACACGGATTCAGTTCTTTTTCATCTCCTCGGTTTCCTTAGAGGTCATTTCTCAAACAGATGACAGTGAATGGAGCCATATATACATGAATTCTAAGAGAGACAAAAGACCTAGATATTTTACATGTCCGGATTTTACACAATAGGTTCAGGATGGTGTTTTGTTATGAAAAAAAAAACAGAGGAGAAGAATTATTACTCACCCAAGAGTGACATTAGCTTTGATGGGGTCTAAATTCTCATCCTCTGTGGCCAAATGCAATACATCCTGTAACAACGTCCCTTTGGTGACTGTGCTTTCAGAGTAGGGAAGCTGATAAGGGCAAATACTTGCAGAAGAAGAACACTGGCTTGATCCAAAACAACGCTTGTCACTGCATGGAATGCTTGAACTCGTAGAAGATGCGTTGGGAGTGTAAAGATTAAGTGGTACACTCTGTCTCAAAGAAAGAGAACAAAAAAAAAGGTAAAGCAAAAAGGTTAGTTTGAAAGAAAACATTTATTTGCTTTCAAGAAAGGAAAGGAACCTGTGGAACTCCAATGTCTTCCAAATTGCGGATGCAAGTAGTACCGCAATTGCAAGGCAACCAAAACAAATCGCTCCCTGTATCAAGAGCCACAAGGAACGAAGTAGGTGGTGTTCCCACAGAGACATTGGCGTAATACAAGCTGAAACAACATAGATACACAAAATCATATTAAACAACGAATAGAGACCATTACATGTAATAACCAATGTTAATCAAAATGAGAAGAAGCATTACGCTCCAAGTAGCCTGATTGAAGCCGTGAGGTTTCCTCTCATGAAAGTGATCGGAGTCTTATCGTTTTTGGAGGCAAGACCTCGACCTCTGATCAAGCGATCACGATGTGCCAAAACCTTGAAATACTCCAAACTTCCTTCTTCCGGCACTAAATTGTCAAGGCCAAGATTTTGCTTGACCTTATCAGAAAACATGTGGTGGACTTCAAAGCCAAACTTCCCAGAAGCCTCACATCTCTCCAATCCCCAACACAACACGAACACAGCCAATAACAAAAAAATTTGGCGAAAAGCGTTCATGATTTTACTCCCCGATTTTCTCCGAGAACACAGTGAGATGACTCCCATATAAGTAACGAAATTGAGGAATTGAAAACGTCTGCAGCTTGACTCGTTCGCATTATTCCAGACAAGCTGATTTTATTTTTCAAGCTAATAATTTTTTAATCGGAGTAGTAGCCATTATGTTGTATCCTCGTCTTCTTCCCTGAAGCTGAACGTTGACGAGGGCAGAGTTCTGTTATCCGGCGGGAGAGGACTTATGAAATCAGCCGTTATATCTGTTTTATTCAACGCTTTATCTTTTTATTTTGCGGAAAAGCCCCTTTACTCTTTTTATTTTTCACTTAACTCCTTATTCTATTCCAATCGACGCAAATTTTCTTTTATTTTTCTTTGGTTAAATTAAGGACAACATTATAGTTTATCTATTATTATTTTTAATTCTATTTGACCTTTAATCAGTACAAACATACTCAATCACGCCGCACTGGAGTAGCAATAGTATACACGATACCCAATTTAAATTAAAAAGGTTGTTGTTGGATTATTATAAACTTTTATTATCATACTAAATTCCACTTGGACAGCAAATTGAGAAAAGATACTTAACTCTATTACGGAAGCCAACAGACGAGGAGGGCACTAAGTATCGATTATGTGCCACAGATAAAAGTTTAATCATATTCCTATTTCCTTGCTTTCGTTGAAAAGGCTTGGCTTATATATATAATTCATGTTCTCACATCATTTTACTCTTGTATGCGTTATTTAAAATTTTAAAAATTCTCATATTAGACTTTTGGATATTTTGAAATTTGGAAGAGAACTTAAGGATTATTTAAAATTAAGATATTGAAATATTTGTATTTATAAATGTCCCACTTGGGATGAAATGAAAGGGACGAATCTTTGGGACAGAAGATGATAACTGGAAAATAATGGGGGTTGGATTGAACAAATGCCAAGCTATTCAAGTATCCGGAGATGCCTTGCTTTCAAAGGCAGGGTGTAGCAGCCAGCAACAGCAGGAGGAGGAGAACGAGGTGGTTGAGCGAATGCTCTTGGTGGAGGAGGCTGAGACGATGCTAAGCTTTCATCTTCAAAACCTGCCATTAACACAAAATACAATGCTAAGCTTGGCCTAATGCAAACTGAAAACCATATGGATATACAAATCATAGTCAACTGGCAATAGAGCCAAGCATCATTATACATTCATGGTTTAATATCATAACGTTACACTATATTTCAGATATCAAATTATGTATACAATACATTAAAGAAAAGAAAAATAATAATAATAAATGTTGTGAATCAAGAAGAGAAGAGAAATTACAATCCCATACAATTGATTGCAAGCGTGAGGTTGTTTCTTCGTTGTTGGAGGCAAGATCTCGACCTCTGATGAAGCGATCATGGTGGGCCAAAACCTTGAAGTACTCCAAACTTCCTGGTTGTTAAACCCAAGATTCTGCCTGACTGCAACAGAGTCCATGTGGTGAACTTCGAAACTATACTTCCCATAAGCCTCGTATCTCTTCAGTCCCCAGACACACCACTAACACAGACAATAACAAAAATATGACGTGCAATATTCATGACTTTACTATCAGATTTTTTTTTCCCGGGAAAAAAAAATTGATTCAGGAGTTTACTTTCTCAGGTAACGATGAATCCCGTATATGTAAGCAAACGGAGATAAGGTGATTTTATTCTTCTACCTAATATTTGTTTAATCGGAGTATCAGCCATTGTTTTGTATCTGTATTACTCTTCTTCCCTGAAGCAGAATTGGTTGACGAGGGGAGGGTTCTCTTATCCGGGGAGAGACGACTTTTGAAATTAGCCGTTATAAATAAAAGTCTCTTGGTCAACTCTTTCTTTTTGCGGAAAAGCCCCTCTAGGCTTCATTTTTTCATTTTAACTCCTAACATTATATTCTATTTTGTAACTCACAATATCTTGACCTTTCTTTCTTTTTTAAATAATCTTCTAGGATTTTTTTTTTTCTTTCATAGACGACAAATATTTAAATAAAAAAAGGATTGTTGGATAATTACGAACTTTTATCATCATCCTAAATTCAACTTATACAACAAATATTTAGGAAAAAAACAAGTCCATTAAGAGAAGTCAACATACGAAGAGGGCATTATGAATTATGAATCACAGATGAGACAAGTTGAATCATTCCCATTTTCTCGCTTCCGTTAAAAGTCTTGGCTTATATAACATATATAATAATAATTCATGTTCTTCCATCACATTTTATTCTCGTCCTCGTTATTCAAAATTTCTAAATTTCCTATAGTAGACTTTTAGATATTTACAATTTAGTAGAGAAATGATTGTATGCCGGTTCCATATAAAATGTGACTGTTTGAAATTTAAATATTTTATTGTAAATGTCCCTCTTGGATGAAAGGGACGACCATGGGACCATAACAACTACAATTTAAGAATGTTGGGGTGGATTGGATAATATGTGAAACTCAGATGGTAAAAACACACATATATATATATAGCGGTTTGCACAAAGAAACGTAATTAATGTTCACAAACATACAAAAGAAATGAAGCAAAGGATAAAAAGTGAAGAAGCAGCAAGAGGTTTCAAACGAGTGGAAGGGTTTCCGGATCTTGGAGACGACCTTGGCGCCAACGATGGCGGTTTAGCTGAAGTCGGAGGTCCCTTGAAACCGTTAACATCACTACCTGAAAATTCCATAAACAATTTAATTACAAACGTGAATATTTATATTTTAGAGAGAAGGGTTTAGCTAAATTATAAGACATACAATTAGATTTTTTCCATCCCAAGATCATTCTCTCACGATCGTGGACGATTCTGTAGTTGGTCATGAAGTTTTCTAACATAGAGAACAAGTTTAGAGTGATTAGAATTTGGTTAAAATGTGCAAGATGATGTTTGTTGATTAGGATAAAGAAGAAAAGAAACGAACGTCCGATGATGTTTAAGTCAGCAGTAACTTCCTTCAAGACGGCTAAGCAATATACTAATCCACCCTACAAATGCGATGAATAGTCATATATATGGGCAATATGACATTGATGATAAGATGAGATATGTACATCGGAGGTCTCGAAGACAAGTATGGGGCTGAAAACATCATAAGTAGCTCCTCCTTTCATGTCAAAGCTAATTGAAGGAATCTCATCTGTACTGCAAACAGCAACCACACATGCATAAAGATTCCTAAAAATAAATCTATTTACTTCTTAAATCATATGTATATAGCCTACGCACGCTGTTGTAATAATGTAGCAGAACTCAAAGGGGTTATTCTCTCTTTGTGGAAACCGTATGTCTGTTACAGAGCGATGAAACTGCACGACACAACATAAGACTGGTCGGTACGGTATATTTCAACTAGTAAGCTCTAGTTACTGAATGTTTCAAACACAATTTACACCTTTTTATTATTGCTTTTAAGATTACATTTTAAAGTTTAATATTTTCAGTTTTTGTTTCATAAAATATATCTTTCAAAGGGAAGAATCTCCTCTTTTCTTTTGCGCATGACATTTACATTTACAATTAACAAAAAAAAGAATTTTTTTTTTGCTTAAAGTACTCGTGGTCGTAGATTCATTTGGAATGTAGACTAAATACTGGAGGTCTGAATCTAATGAGAAGCCAATATAGTTAAGTTACGTACATTTGAGGTTAGAGAAGTGTAGTAAGGCTCGAGAAGCCATGTAACCGCTGTCCCACAGTCAAATATGGCATTGAACTCTGTTTCCACTATTACAGTTCCTACCTTGAATTGGGTGATGCTCACAATGTAAAATGGCCTGTTTCAGATGTTATGTACGTTACACAGTGAACTTATTAAAAAGATATTAGGTGTAAAAGGATTTTACAGAGAAGGTGCGAAAGCCAATGGAGTCTCAAGCTGGTCTGAGCTGCCTTTGTCACCAAAACTGATCGTGCCTTTCCCTTTAGGACTAAAACACATTGAGAAAGAGTCTGAGGCCACACCGGCTTTTGCCAACATGTTTGGAACCGCTATATCAGCTATTGCAAGTCCCATTATACCATTTACAGCAGCTCTTTGGAACAGCCCTAGTTGGGATTCACTACATCTGCCACCATTTATAGCACTTTTTAATGTCGGTTAGTGTTTAGTAAGAAAACACCTAAAGTAAGATATGAAAGACAATAGCATGCATTTCGTAAGATATTAATTAGTAATACACATTTCACCATTTCGTAATACGTTTTCAAAGTTGAAAGAATTACAAACCCGAATGTGATCCGAGCATCTCTAGCTTCTCCTTCTTCTGTGCTCATGTGGATCACATCCTCCACCAACACACCAGTGCTTCTGCTTCCCGGCGAGAGATATCGGATTCTGTAAGGGCAGTCGCTGATCGGAGAAATGCATCTGTTTCTTGACTCACAAAGTGTGCTATTGCACGGAACCTTTGAGCTTGATGTTGATATGTTTGGGTCGTAGATGTTGAGCCTAATCCTCTGTTTATACATATGTGTCTTAAAATATGATCGAACTTTAATCAACTAATAACTAATAAAATTCCAAAATATTATATTACCTCGCCTTGGTCGGTCTCCACGCTCCTTACACAACTGGTGTTACAATTGCAAGGTAACCAAAACAGATCACTTCCTGTGTCTAAAGCCACCAAGAACCATTGAGCCGGTGTCCCTACCGTCACATTCGCATAGTGTAGACTGTTCATTAAGAATAAAAACATATAATCAAAGGCCTATATATATATATATATATATTACTAAAAAAAAAGAAAAACAGAGAAGGTGTTTGATCATACAAACTGATTTCTTGGGTGGAGTTGCCTTGAGCGAAAGAAATAGTCGTCTGATTGTTGTTGGAGATAAGCTTTCTACCTCGATCGCGGTGAACCAAGGCCTTGTAGTAGTCAAGGGTGCCCATTTCAGGCAAGCCATGGCCACCGAGAACGGTCTTGACCTGTTCTGAGAATCTATGGTGAATTTCAAAGGTGAATGATCCTGAAACAGAAGAAGTCCATCCCAAACTCATAACACATAATCCAAACTGAAACACCCATCTCATCTTCCCACTACTCCAATTCATTTCTCCGATCTTTCTCTTCTTCTATGAATCTAAAGTTAAACAAAAGAATTAGGAAGATATGTGTTGCCTCTTGCTAGTTGAGTTTCTTTAACTACACGAAAGTTTCTTCGTTTCCATAAGTTTTTTTTTTTTTTTTTAAAGGTCAACGTTTTCTCTGGTGCTTGGTATTTGTCAACGGATATATACTGTCGATATTGAAGGAATATGTTGCCAACGAAAAATTCTCGTATTTAATTGGATTGTAGAACATCAACTCTCGTATTTTAATTAAACTATAATACAGAGATTTTTTTTAATCATGTTAATTCTTATTATTAGTTTCAATACATTGTGTTGTGTGGCTGTTTGCATAAATTTGGTGGGAATGTGAGTAGAGACGTGGAGGGATGTTTGTCAAAATCTATACGGAAAATAAAAGAAGAGTTTTGGTCATAAGATAAAATATGAGGATAGAAATGCAAATACTTATAAGTCTAGAAAATAGAATCCCGTTGACTCCGGATTGTCATGTACACGTGTCATATATATATGTGGGACCACCCGACCAGGCTCAAACTATTTTTAATCATTATTCTTCTTAATCCGGCTTTGTCTTCTGGCTGATAAAAGCATACAAATAATTTCTGCAGGAAAAGCTGTTTTTAAATGGCAGAGCTTAGATTGAATCGTAAATTAAAGCTGCAAATAACTGTAGATTTGGTAAACATACAGAGAAAAAAATGGATTATGCTAAACTGAAATGTTCAACTGCTTTCTTAATATATTATATATATGTATTGAACTGATTAAAAATTAGTCAAAAGAAACAAAAGAGAAAAACATATGGAAAAGTTCTGCCGCTAACTTTTTTCCTCTAATTATTCTCTTATCCGGTTTATTTCTTCCATTCATGTCAATCATACCATTTGAAACCTAATTCATCTTCTTTTTCTTGTTTTTAAAAAAAATTTAATTTCATCTTTATTCTCAACAAACATGAAGTCATTTGATTTCCCGGAAGAGCATCTTCAGTTTTAAACTATAGAAATTAGAACTCTGGAACTACACAGGATCGAGTACAAGTACCCTTAGAATAACAGGAAAACCAAGTCATACATTAGATTATAATACGAATGTCTTGAAGAGAAAACAAGGCGTAACAAACTAAAAAGGAAAAAAAAAAGGTTAGAAAACCAATTACTATATTATAAATAATATCCAAATCCTGTCCAGGTCTCTAATTTACCTTTCTATGTATATAAATCTATGCATTCATAACTCTGATATCTCTCTTCATGATAAAGATAATATCCAAATACATTCTATAAAAAATGACTTCCAAACTTGTTGAGTAAGATCACACAAAACTATGTATAGAAACCGTTGTTAATTAGGTTTAGGATTTTGATATTTAGTGACTGCGAAATCACACTACCTTTGCTTTAGATCAATCAAGCTGCGTAGGGAATTTGTGTGTTGTGTGTGTGGTTATGCATATAGATAAGAGATCATCAGAGGTGGCCTAAAGATGTGAAAATCACGCCTTAGTTCTTGAAAAACTGGGAAGAAGGTCGAGACGGTGAATGAAGTGAAGGTCATGAATAAGTGGATTCCCGGTCCTCCTAGGTGGAGACCCTGTGTACCACATTGACTCTATTGTATCGTCTTCTATCGGCTGCGCCTACCATAATTAATATACACATTAAATCACTTTAAAATTATGATAGATTAATTAAAATGGATAATATATCAATATACATATCTCTAATCGAAATGATTAGAAAAGCAAGTATATGACCTTATCCATTATGTTGCCGCTTCTTCCCTCAGAGCTTTGTTGGCTTATTAAAACAAAAACATGTATGAGCCATCATGATGAATTTCAAGAAACATAAAAAGGAAGAAAAATGTAGAAGATGAATAGATAGATGATTAATAGCTAGGTTTCGATAGTTTAAGTTTTTTTTTAGGTTTACACTATGTATCATTTAGATGACAAGAGATTCATTTTTTATAAAATATTTTAAAGAATTTGTAAACAAAAACGTCAAAATGTAGAGAAAACAAAAACAAAAAAATTTATGTTATAGAGCTACCAGCTGGAGGAATGTAGGGAACATGAGAGAGGTTTCAGGAAGTCGGGAAGAGAGGGACACAGACGGCGAGGCTTGGGACAAAGAGGTTGCTTCACTTGTGAATGATTTTGCATCCTTTCTAAGTATATTCTTTTAATCCGATCCAGAGAGAGCAGATAGATTATTTAATGGATCCTTTGTTAACTAGAGTTTGAAAAGTAATTATTAGTGTGAAACTATATAGAAGATCGAAACAGCAAAAAGTGCAATGTCTATATAATTCGTTTAAGAAGGAAATGAAAGATTTGTCGTGATGAGTGAAGCTAAGTTTGGCTATTCTCAGACATAACACTACGAAAACGTGAACAAATTACAAGTGGGGAGTTTCTGTGATTCCTTTATTTCTTGGTGAAGAGTGAAAGTAGGGTTGGTTTTCTTGACTATTATTTTGTTTTAATTTGTTTATTTATCCACAACACTGATCTGATCGATGTTGATGATCATAATTTCAAAGATTTACAGTTCATGTTTATTTGTAATCTGTTTTTAGATTTATGGGTTTCAAAAATATCTAACAAACATTCAGATGTTTTGTCCATCATATCATGTTGTTGCCCATCTCACTTAGAAGTATATTTGTTTTGTTGATAATTTTGTCCCTAAACTCTAATAGACAATGATAAAAAAAAAACAGAGAGTAATTTAGTCAAATTAGTTAGGTATATATCATATATGCCATATAAAAATGACACTTTTAAAAGCCAACTCAAAAAAGAGTATTTTGAAAAGCCCAATAGGCTTTGTGGCATTTCCAACAAAATTACCTTGCAAATATTACATTACATTTTTACAATAAAGATGAGCCTATAACGCCCAACCATACCTATCTATAGGCCCATTTTATGAAACAACAGAGAAAAGGCCTGTTGGTAATTTTAAAAATATATAAAAAAATATATATATATATATATATGTGATCGGCTATATTGAAATTTAAAGAATTGAAGAAGGAAAAATGTGAAGGAGAAGAGGAAAGCGAAGCACATGTGAGAAGTGAAGGAAACGGGAAAAGAAGTGCAGATGCAGATGCAGATGCAGATGAAGATGTATGTGCACACGTATGTCTTATTTAGACAGCTAACGTTTTATGATGTCATCAAATCACGTGTCTCTCTTTCAATCACTCACAGATTCACCTCTTTATCTCCTTCTTCTTCTTCTTCTTAATTTTTAACTATCTAGATATCCATCTTCTTCTATCCACCAAACACACTTGTTTTTCTTATTCATCTATCTGTAATACTTTTTCTTTTTTTTTCGTTTATTACTTCAGTTTGAAACATATATGTACACTACGCCTCCAAGTTATAAGGACGACTCGTCTAATTGGGAGTTGGGGTTAAATTGATTCATTAGTGGGGACAAATCGTAATTATTAAAAAGATAAAGGACGGTTTGACGAAACTAAAAAGGAAAGAAAAGTCAAATAGAGGAAAAAAGAAGGGTTAGGTTTAGAAAATCTGATCTAGTAATTGGGGGGTGGGATTGGATTTGTCTGGTTAGAAGCAGTGGAGCCCTTTTTCATTTTCCTTTGTTTCTTCTCTTTTTGCCTAAGAGAAGCTCGACGCTACTGCTTCTTCTTCTTCTTCTTCTTCTTCTTCTTCTTCTTCTTCTTCCTCCTTCTCTTTTCTGGATCTGATTCCTTCTCTCTTTCTCTACATCGATCCTTCAGATCTCCAATCAATTTTCTCACTTTTGCTTTTACTTTCACCTGTAAAACTTCATCCTTGCAATTTGTGACCTTTTCTCTTATTTACTAAACCTTCAAATCCATTGCGTAGTAGATCAAGATTGGTTTTGATTTTACAGTTATCAATCGTATCTGCTGACTTGAAGTCTGTGCGTGACTTCTTCTTTGTTGCATCTGCTTTACACAATCTCTCAGTTACTATTAATATCTCGAGTTTGAGAAGTTTGGATTTTTTTTTTACTGTTTCTTGTGATCTCTGCTAAATAAATTATTCCCACTTGCTCATCTGATTCTTGAGTTAATAGTTACGTTTTACTTCTTCACCTTAGCCAAAGTCTTGCTTTTTTTTTCCCAGATTATATTAAGTTAAGAAACTGCTGTGTTTGTTTAGATCCTTACTTAAACTTGTTTTGAATTGCAGATACTTAAAAAGCTTAATACTTTCGACTTGTTTGGTTTCTGCATCCCTTTGACGGATGTTGAGGAAAAAAAGGGTTGTCCTGATGAAATGAGGGATGTTAACAACGTTGATGAAACTCTTGAGTGCTTGTCTGTGGCCTTCTTCTTCTTCCTCGGGCAACTCCTCTGATTCAACTGGAAAACAAGATGGATTGCTTTGGTATAAAGACTCTGGTCAGCACCTTGTTGGTGACTTCTCCATGGCTGTTGTTCAGGCCAACAACTTGCTTGAAGATCAGAGCCAAGTTGAGTCTGGTCCTTTGAGTACTCTTGACTCTGGTCCTTATGGTACCTTTATTGGAATCTATGACGGTCATGGTGGGCCTGAGACCTCACGCTTTGTCAATGATCACCTTTTTCAGCATCTAAAAAGTCAGGGAACTGAATAATATATGCATAAATGCTTCAAAACATTTGAATTGAAACTAAAATCTTCTTGAATCAGCAGGGTTTGCAGCAGAGCAATCTTCTATGTCTATGGATGTGATTAGAAAGGCCTATGAGGCGACTGAAGAAGGGTTTCTAGGGGTTGTGACAAAGCAGTGGCCAACTAAGCCACTGATTGCAGCGGTTGGATCTTGCTGCCTAGTGGGTGTTATATGCGGAGGAATGCTCTACATCGCTAACGTTGGGGATTCTCGCGCAGTTCTTGGAAGGGCTATGAAGGCGACAGGTGAGGTTATTGCTCTTCAACTCTCAGCGGAACATAATGTGAGCATAGAGTCTGTTAGACAGGAAATGCACTCCTTGCATCCTGATGACTCACATATCGTCATGTTAAAGCACAATGTGTGGCGTGTTAAAGGTCTTATTCAGGTATGTTTCTCTATCTGATTTATATTTAATTATATTTTAGGATCAGAGGACTCAGTTTTTAGATGATTATCTTAGTAAATCACTTGAGGAATTGGTTTTTTAGTTGTCTTTGTCATGTCAAGCAACGTGGACAAAATTTTGAATTGTATGGCCTTGAAATTCTTGCTGGTTTTGAAAGCCAAGTTGCTAGAATTTTACTCGGATGACGATGACTTTTTAATGTTACTTTTAGTATGTCAAGATCAACCAAGAAATCTGTCAACGTTCTTTCTGTATGGCGATAAGGTCTCTCTGCATTAAATTAGACTTTACTCTCAAAAGGCTAGATTTATAGTTATCTTGACTTTGTCATAGCCAATACCAAACCCACCAACCCGAGAAAGTCAGAGCTTTTGTTGAAGCTAAAGTTGGTGGTATCTGAAAGTCAGTTCGTGTATGTCCCTATATGAAGCTATAGACATTAAAAATTGACAGAACAGTTGATTAGGTTTTCGACTGCATGTAGACACAAGACAGTAGGTGCAAATGCCCATATATGTTTGTTTATTTGCCATGTCAAGAAGATAAACCCTGGAGATTGAAATTGAAAAGGCTAAGATTTGTTTGTTCCTTTGCAGATATCTAGATCCATAGGCGATGTGTATCTTAAAAAGGCGGAATTCAACAAGGAACCATTGTACACAAAGTATAGACTCCGTGAGCCATTCAAAAGACCAATCTTGAGTGGAGAACCATCAATAACGGAGCATGAGATACAACCACAAGATCAGTTTCTAATATTCGCTTCTGATGGACTATGGGAACAGCTGAGCAACCAAGAAGCTGTTGACATCGTTCAGAACCACCCACGAAATGTCCGCGAGACCCATTTCTTCTGTTTTCCATTTTAGTTAACCAAACCAAATATTGACTGTCCTTTGCTGTGGAAATGAATGCAGGGGATTGCACGGAGACTGGTGAAGATGGCGCTGCAAGAGGCGGCAAAGAAACGAGAGATGAGATACTCTGATCTGAAGAAGATAGAGAGAGGAGTGAGGAGGCATTTCCATGATGACATCACTGTAGTCGTCATCTTCATTGATACCAATCAGGTGAGCTCTGTGAAGGGACCATCTCTCTCTATCAAAGGCGGTGGTATGACCTTCCCAAAGAAACTCTAAGATACTACTCCACTTTTAGGTTCCATCTTTTGTAGTTATATATAAAATCACTTTTGTTGGTATAAGAATGTATAATTTTAACGTGAAAGCCACACACTACTGATGTTTGGAATTGGAACTCATTCCAGTAATTATTAATTTTTATTTATTAAGCAGACCTTTGTGTAACGATGTAATTTGTTGTTGTGATGATGAATGAATATGAATGTAGTAGGACTGCTCCTGTCATGTATCTGTATTGCATTCGAAATATGTGAATGAAGCCAAGCAAGTTTCACTAAATACTTAAAGCTCAAGATACATGACAGCAGTGCTTCCATAACATTGCTAAACAAGGTGAATGAAGCGTGTTGTTGATAAGTTGAGATTCGAGGTAAATGAAGAGTATTGATAAGTAGAGATTTGGTTTGATTTTGTAAGTGAAGAAAATATAATTGGGTATAAAGAGATAAAGTATGTTCTGTATAAAATTTATGGCAATGGTGGACCGAAGAGAAGTAAATAAGTGTGCAATAGTTTTTGCCTCCCACCAGTCCTAACCAGACAAAAAAGGTGTTCTTGGTTCTTAAGTTTTAAACAAGCTCTGATGTTACAATGTGACATTAAAACTCAGATATTTCTTCTTGAGAATCATCAATAGAGAGAGGGAGAGAGAGAGTGTGTATGAGGGGTCATCATTACTCATTAGGGTTCATAACTTAGTTGCTTGAGGTTTGTAAAAAGCAGAGAAAGAGAAAAGTAAGAGACTATTAAATGTTGCAGGCAGAGAGGCAGTGTCCCCTCTCTTCTGCGAGATTCCCTCAAAATTTATTATAGAGAGCATCTTCGATCTTCTTTAATTCTTCCTCAAAATCTTTTTTTTTTTTTGCTTTTTTTTGTTATGAGTTATGACTCTCAAGAAGGGTAGACAGAGGAGGAGACAAAGGAGTATAGGTTCTCATTGCATAGTCAGTTTAGTTTGGAAGGAGGGATATGTGAAAATATAAAGAGAGAGAAAGAGAAGAGTAGAGAAGAGAAGAGAAGAGATGAGAGTAAAGAGGGTGATCCAGCTTTTGTGCTTTGGTAGTAGATGTGGTTTAAATGCTCCATACCTTCCATTTCCTTCTCTCTTACCCTAATTTAATTCCTCCCTCTCCTTTATATCTCCCCACAAACATTCTCACTTCTCCTCCTCACACTTCACCTCACACTATTCTTTTCCTTCTTTCCTTGTTATTTTTTCCTTTGAACTAAATTTTAAGCACAAGAGAGTCCCTTTGATATTGGCCTGGTTCATTCAGATCTTCCTTACCACACACACTTATATATGCTTTATCTAGATCATCTGATTGAGCCGCGCCAATATCCCAGTGCTCTCTCGTCTCTCTATTATGGACTTGGTCTTCTTGTAGATCGACGACATATAATGCATATTTGGTTATCTTTGTTGTAATATATTTCTTGTTTTTCTTTACTTCGATGTTAACTTTTTGATGTATTCTTGTAACTTCCAGATTCTTAAAAATCAGACAAAACGGTGTGTCTTCATGGAAGCTTTTGTCTTTCTTCCCTTCCAAGGTACTCCACCCAAACTACCATCACTTCAAATAATCTACGGATCCTTTTAGAATATATATTGTTTTTCTACTTTTTAATCAAAATTTGAGACAGAACGTGTCAGCTAAATTGATCTTTGTTTATTAGTACGAATGTAGGATGTTAGAGTTAAATCTAGTACATACACAAAAGTCACAAAAACGGTGATTTAATTAGAAAGGACAATCATGTGTATATATGTCACAATCACAAGAGGGTAAAAAAAAAAACAAGATGAGGTGATGATGGAATTTAATGGGAGAGAAGCTGACGAGCACGAACCCTAACCTGCAAACGAGCAAGAGCATGCATACAATGTAAAGCTATTCGAGCTTGTCTTCTCACAAGTACTCCTCTCGCCACCGCTTGTAACTTCACCAGACTCTTCAACGCTCTAAACGCTCTCCTTCCCTAATTACCAATTTTGTTTTCAAGTGTTGAACATAAATATGGAGATGAAAATGAGTTTTTTTTAAATTACCAGGTGACCTCTGAAGAAAGCTTGGATTTTAACGGCGGCAATGTCTTCTCGAGTTGTATCTGGAGCGGATGAGCGAATGATAGTGATTCTGCTGTGAGATCGCCGGAGAAGATTCTTCCGTACAACGCTAAATAGTCTTTTGGAATTGGCCATATGATTTTATGGCTTTTTGGATATGTCTCTCTGCTTAGGGGTAATAAGAGTAGAAGTTGACGTCAAGGAAACTTAAAATGTGAGTAATAGTGAAGACGGTAGCTTTAAGGGATGGAGATGATGTGCTCTCCATTTTTGTTTGCTCTTCCCTAACCAACGAACGTGCTCGCATGCCCACTCTTCTCTTTCTACTTCATTTTTCTTTTCTTTTGGTTTATTGATTTTTCAAGACAGAAGAGTCTTAGCCCTTTATCAAGAAAAGACAGAAGCGTCTTTGGTCTGTTGACATTTGGTTATTGAATTATAGTTGGGGGAGATTTTGGTAAATGTAAACAAACAAAAAGGATATTTCGAGATAGTGAATGACAATTTGAAAAGTCGCCGTAAGAAATTGACAAAAGTGTAGTGTATTAACAAAAAAAAAAACTAAAATTTTATTTTATCGAATGGATTGGAACAAGAGTATATGTTATTTTCACCAATTTTGTATGTTATGACAAAATCATTGTCATTTTGGTTGTATGCATTGTCATCTAATTCAATTTCTCTAATAGTTTTGCCAAACCAACAAAGAAAGATGTTTATTGAGATCTTGAGAGGTTGTTGTATAAGAAAGCTTACAACATTATAAAGAAAAATCAGTGTCCTTTCTTGCTTTTTTGAAAATTTCTGACATATGTAGACTTTTTTTCAGATATGATAAATAAATATATACAGTATGTTGGATACATACAGTATTTTGAGTATTATTACATTGTTTGGTATCCTTCAAGTAATAAACCCATAGGTCCCGATAAATTTGTATTATTATACCGTGAAAAGTAAAAAACCAATGATAATTGGGCCTAAGTTTGCAAAAAGGCCCAACTCAAGTCTTCTTAGTTCCCCCACACTTGTGTTAACATCTTCATCTTCATTACTTTGTTGCGGAGTTTATAACCAAGGCAAATTAAATTTGACCCTACTCTCTCTGTCTCTTCTACAAGATTGCATTTTGAAGATCTTGTTTTTGGCTTCTTGCGTATCTCTCAATGTTTGGTTGATAGAGAGAGAGATAGAATCAACCATGGGCGTTTGTTGCCCTATCCTTCAACCATGGGATCGAGCTCGTGACCAATTTCTCATCAACGTTCCTTGTCTCTCAGATCCTGGTACCAAGTTTCCCATCTTTTAACCCTAATTGTATCAATTTCACCCTTTGATCCATTGTTTAGGTTTGATTCACTAACCCAAGTGTTTTAATTTTGCTATTCTCTTCACCTACCAGTTCGAAGATCTTCACTGCTTCTAAAATTGGCACTAGTAGTGTTACATCTCACCTTCGTTGGCTTTCTCTTCCTTTTCGATGCTGAATTTGTGGAGAAAACTAAACGAGATCCATGGTAGCTACTCTTGACTATTCAATCATTTTCACCTTTTTCTAAAGAGCTTGAATTTTTTGTTACTCTGTGATTATCTAACAGGCACATGTCATTTTATCTGTTGCTGTTTCTCGCTACACTTCTGCAGTATTTTGTAACTTCTGCATCTTCACCTGGGTATATCTAACTATTCATGCCTATAAATGAGCTTCATTCTTTTATTCTTTACACTACTTGATCCTTGTTTATTGTCTTTTAGGTATGTTGTTGATGCAATGGGGGATGTTTGCGAGACTAATGCATTGTACAGAAGCCTACCTACCACCTCAATGTAAGAATTGTTATTTCATTCTTGTAGTTGCAAACTCTCTGAATTTGATGGAACAAGTGTGGTAGACTGTAAATAAAAGGATATGGATGATAAATTATGGGTCGTATGACTCATTTGGTTACTGAGAGCCTTTTGGCTATAGAAGAGTTATGAGGTCTCTACAAAAATAGGTCTTTAATATAGGTAGGGTTCTTGATTGTAATCCTGATTCCGAGGTCAGAGGTACAGTTTGGTTACTTGATTCTGGTCAAAATGATGGAAGTGAATTCTACTTTAGTGTGTCTCACTGTTGTGTTTATACTTTCATCGTATTGTTATTTAAGCGAAGACAACATGCTTCCAGAAAAAGGGAGAGCTTTGTTGTTACTGTGGAAGGAGAATCAGCCTCAGGTGGCAGAAAAACTCAATCGCCCTGGGGGAAGTTGGTTCTGGACTTATACCCTCCAGGAACATCCATGAGGTACCTATAAACTTCAGTCAACAGTTCTGTTTGTTGTTATGACTTGTAAGTGTTAGTAGAAAGGAGGGTACTAAATTGTTTCTATTTTAACTTGCAGAAATTTGACATGCGGCTATTGCCATGTGGAGCAGGTAACATTTGAATCGTATATGATTCGATTGGCCAATTCGATTGGCAATGTCTTCTCGAGTTGTATCTGGAGCGGATGAGCGAATGATAGTGATTCTGCTGTGAGATCGCCGGAGAAGATTCTTCCGTACAACGCTAAATAGTCTTTTGGAATTGGCCATATGATTTTATGGCTTTTTGGATATGTCTCTCTGCTTAGGGGTAATAAGAGTAGAAGTTGACGTCAAGGAAACTTAAAATGTGAGTAATAGTGAAGACGGTAGCTTTAAGGGATGGAGATGATGTGCTCTCCATTTTTGTTTGCTCTTCCCTAACCAACGAACGTGCTCGCATGCCCACTCTTCTCTTTCTACTTCATTTTTCTTTTCTTTTGGTTTATTGATTTTTCAAGACAGAAGAGTCTTAGCCCTTTATCAAGAAAAGACAGAAGCGTCTTTGGTCTGTTGACATTTGGTTATTGAATTATAGTTGGGGGAGATTTTGGTAAATGTAAACAAACAAAAAGGATATTTCGAGATAGTGAATGACAATTTGAAAAGTCGCCGTAAGAAATTGACAAAAGTGTAGTGTATTAACAAAAAAAAAAACTAAAATTTTATTTTATCGAATGGATTGGAACAAGAGTATATGTTATTTTCACCAATTTTGTATGTTATGACAAAATCATTGTCATTTTGGTTGTATGCATTGTCATCTAATTCAATTTCTCTAATAGTTTTGCCAAACCAACAAAGAAAGATGTTTATTGAGATCTTGAGAGGTTGTTGTATAAGAAAGCTTACAACATTATAAAGAAAAATCAGTGTCCTTTCTTGCTTTTTTGAAAATTTCTGACATATGTAGACTTTTTTTCAGATATGATAAATAAATATATACAGTATGTTGGATACATACAGTATTTTGAGTATTATTACATTGTTTGGTATCCTTCAAGTAATAAACCCATAGGTCCCGATAAATTTGTATTATTATACCGTGAAAAGTAAAAAACCAATGATAATTGGGCCTAAGTTTGCAAAAAGGCCCAACTCAAGTCTTCTTAGTTCCCCCACACTTGTGTTAACATCTTCATCTTCATTACTTTGTTGCGGAGTTTATAACCAAGGCAAATTAAATTTGACCCTACTCTCTCTGTCTCTTCTACAAGATTGCATTTTGAAGATCTTGTTTTTGGCTTCTTGCGTATCTCTCAATGTTTGGTTGATAGAGAGAGAGATAGAATCAACCATGGGCGTTTGTTGCCCTATCCTTCAACCATGGGATCGAGCTCGTGACCAATTTCTCATCAACGTTCCTTGTCTCTCAGATCCTGGTACCAAGTTTCCCATCTTTTAACCCTAATTGTATCAATTTCACCCTTTGATCCATTGTTTAGGTTTGATTCACTAACCCAAGTGTTTTAATTTTGCTATTCTCTTCACCTACCAGTTCGAAGATCTTCACTGCTTCTAAAATTGGCACTAGTAGTGTTACATCTCACCTTCGTTGGCTTTCTCTTCCTTTTCGATGCTGAATTTGTGGAGAAAACTAAACGAGATCCATGGTAGCTACTCTTGACTATTCAATCATTTTCACCTTTTTCTAAAGAGCTTGAATTTTTTGTTACTCTGTGATTATCTAACAGGCACATGTCATTTTATCTGTTGCTGTTTCTCGCTACACTTCTGCAGTATTTTGTAACTTCTGCATCTTCACCTGGGTATATCTAACTATTCATGCCTATAAATGAGCTTCATTCTTTTATTCTTTACACTACTTGATCCTTGTTTATTGTCTTTTAGGTATGTTGTTGATGCAATGGGGGATGTTTGCGAGACTAATGCATTGTACAGAAGCCTACCTACCACCTCAATGTAAGAATTGTTATTTCATTCTTGTAGTTGCAAACTCTCTGAATTTGATGGAACAAGTGTGGTAGACTGTAAATAAAAGGATATGGATGATAAATTATGGGTCGTATGACTCATTTGGTTACTGAGAGCCTTTTGGCTATAGAAGAGTTATGAGGTCTCTACAAAAATAGGTCTTTAATATAGGTAGGGTTCTTGATTGTAATCCTGATTCCGAGGTCAGAGGTACAGTTTGGTTACTTGATTCTGGTCAAAATGATGGAAGTGAATTCTACTTTAGTGTGTCTCACTGTTGTGTTTATACTTTCATCGTATTGTTATTTAAGCGAAGACAACATGCTTCCAGAAAAAGGGAGAGCTTTGTTGTTACTGTGGAAGGAGAATCAGCCTCAGGTGGCAGAAAAACTCAATCGCCCTGGGGGAAGTTGGTTCTGGACTTATACCCTCCAGGAACATCCATGAGGTACCTATAAACTTCAGTCAACAGTTCTGTTTGTTGTTATGACTTGTAAGTGTTAGTAGAAAGGAGGGTACTAAATTGTTTCTATTTTAACTTGCAGAAATTTGACATGCGGCTATTGCCATGTGGAGCAGGTAACATTTGAATCGTATATGATTCGATTGGCCACTGTAGCTGTTAAACTTATTTTATTATACCTCTTAATTCAAATTTCCCCCCCCCCCCCCCCCCCCCCCCTTAAATCTCTTTCAAAACATGTGATGCTTTGCAGCCTCCTCGAGCCAAACATTGTCATGATTGTGATCGATGTGTTCTTCAGTTTGATCATCACTGTGTTTGGCTAGGAACATGTATAGGCCAGAAAAACCATTGTAAATTCTGGTAAGCCAGCAAAAGCTGAACTCATACCATTACATTGTCCATAATGGTAAATTAAAGAAGGTGGATGGTATTAGTTTTTGATGATATGCGTCAGATTTTTGGTTTTGAGAACCCGAAAAATGTGATTCCTTGATATCAGGTGGTACGTCTGTGAAGAGACAATCCTATGCCTCTGGACGCTCATAATGTACGTTGACTTCCTGAGTAATGTAGCAAAGCCTTGGTATGATAATTTTACATCTCCTCCTCGTGTTTTAGCCAATTTCTTCTCAGTCCTTGTAGTAGCTTCAATTTGTTTTTATTAACATGAATTCAATGGAAATGTGAACAGGTGGAAGAATGCAATTATCATACTGTTGCTTGTCATATTGGTGATCTCCTTGATTTTTGTTGTTCTTCTATTGCTTTTTCACAGGTGGATTATTCACACTTAGTGTTATTTTTCAGTCTCATACACCTTTTTTAATGGTTTAATTGCTTTCGTTTATTTTTTTAAAAACTGATTTCTTGCAGCTACCTAATTCTGACGAATCAAAGCACTTACGAACTTGTGAGACGAAGACGTATTCCGTACCTGAGGTATTCAATCCATTTTTGTTTAAAGAAAACAAAAAAAAAGAGAGAAACTTTGGTTCTTCAAGTTACTTTGTGGAGGGGATCGGTTTGTTTGTGTGATAGTGATACTAAAGCTGTTGGGTTTGCAGGAATATTCCGGAACGAGTGCATCCTTTTAGCAGAGGCATTCTGAGGAACCTTAACAGCGTTTGTTGCGGAAACTATAATCTAGACTCACTTCCAACTGCTTTTGAACTCGAGGATAGATCAAGACCATATACATGCTTAGATATGTTGAAATGTCGCTGCTGCTAACTTTTTTTTTTTTTTGTTTCGTTATTTACAATTACCTCCATTGTTTCAGTGTCCAAAATCTATAAAGAGTTAACATGTTTTCTCTAAAATATGGATTAAGTTGTGTACACACATGTAATCCAGTGAAATTAATTATATATGCAAAGAGAGAATGTTCAATAAAGAGACTCTAGCTT
Organism: Nasturtium officinale; assembly: GCA_963854855.1. Classification (NCBI taxonomy): domain Eukaryota; kingdom Viridiplantae; phylum Streptophyta; class Magnoliopsida; order Brassicales; family Brassicaceae; genus Nasturtium; species Nasturtium officinale. The sequence continues at coordinate 3,633,280 of OY978507.1, read as the reverse complement.
GGATCATACGTCTGTACAAGCTTTCAAGCGATTCCTCCAGATCTTCTACCGCAACATCCACGTTGTCCAAGTTGGTGATCACGGACTTAATTAGTTCTTTCTTAATCTCTTTCGCCAAGCTGAGTCTTCGTAGTTCTTCGTCTATCATCTGAAACACGCTTCTGTGTCCGGTCTGAACTTGACCAATTGTAGTGACGTTCTTGATCACCAGCTGTGCCCATCTGGAAGGCATGGCCTTTGGAACAGCTGTTGATAAGGACAACAAGACTGTCCTAAAGGAAATACATGCTTGTGAACAAACTTGTCTGAGAAGTGTGATCAAGGGGTGAGAGGACTCAGAGGAAGGAAGGTCGGTTTGTTTGAGCAACACGAGTAGCTTAGCGAGGTCCTTATGAACCGCTTTCCTAGAGCGGATAAAGGCTTTGACGTGGCAGCGGATGGTAAAATCTCCTCCATGTCTCCTCCGCCTGAAAGCAGAACGGAGGTCGCGAAGGCAGTCCTTGATACGGCAAGTGATGTCTCTTAGCTTGGAACACAAGTCAAGGTGTACAAGGGAGAGATCAAGAAGGTGGGTGAAGAAAGAATGATGAGGGAGTAGTAGTGAAGAAGGCGAATCATTGAAGAGATGAGAGACCGAATCGTAGAGATTGGAGAGAAGTGAGAGACTATTATTATCTGAAGGAAGCTTGTTGAGAAGTTGCTGAATTTGGTTGAGGCCATGTGGGTGTAGCCGAGCTGGTAAGCTAGAAGACCTGACATGATACGAGACAGCCATTGATGCGGTTTTTGAGACAGAAGAGAGAGGGAGCTTTAACTAAAGAGAAGTTGGGTATGAATATATAGAGAGGCAGAGGGAGCTAGAGATCGAGGTCAAATGAAATAGGATATTTTGGTGCTGTGACTTGTGAGTGTAAAAGCCACGTGAAGGGGATAATGTTCTTTGTTCAATCAAAGCCGACTTAATGTTTCTTTTTATGCCTCTCTAATTTAATTGTTGATCTCGAATGATGCAACTAAAGTTAGATCATGAATGTACTAATTCCATCAAAGCTCTATATGCATGTACCTAATTTGCTAATTTCATGTCATCTTTGTATTCTTAACTAAACCTTTTTTGTTTTTCCTTTTGAAGCAAAAAGTAATTGAGGTATACATACCCACTTAGATCTTTAACTAGACGAGAAGAATCAAAACAAATATACATTATCTTAAGCCCCTCAACTTTGGGAGTAAACCACCGTCATGATTTAATATTAGTTTTGATTACTGAATTAGTAAGCATAGACTTTCATATATGATGTGATCAAAGGAAGATAGCATAATCCTGAAAAACAAATAATTAAACTGAAAATGATCTCTGATATAATACAAAGCTGGTGGTTGGATAATACTATAAATGGGACCGTGTGCACGAGTGTCTTGTTGAAAACTTCTAAAGAAAACAATCTATACTAATCAATATATCAATCACAATCGCACCGCTTTCCTTTTCTTAACTAACTTCAATTCATGAACTTGACATGTCTCTATCAAAATACAGCCTAAAACTACATCTCTCATCTCTAATTAGACTAGATGTTCACATTCCCTTATATTACTCTCAAATATCTATCCGAACTATTAGGCTTTCCATAATAAGATCTTCTCGTGACTTGGATATGTAACTTCTTCTTTTTTTGATATTTCTTAGATTTGCAACTTTATTGGTGTACAAGAAGATATTTTGTTTGAGATTTTTGTTCGATCCCATGCATGTATATGAAAACACAATTTAAGTTGTTGGTTTTATTCTATGTATATTACTAATTAAACTCCATACACACTCTAGCTCTCCAACATTTTTTACATATTCAACTACTAATAACCACCAGTCCAACAAAACATGTCGAACCAAGTTGAAGTTAAGGTCCTTCATTCATTTCAGTAACATGGATCGGGAGTTATGGAAACCGACAACCCCAAAGTTTAGGTATTACGAGTTTGCTACGATTGATAAGAAAAGAAGATTTGGGCCATGTGAAGTCATGTTACTCTTTGGATGGACCCTCCGTTGCATAAATATAGCAACGGTTAACATTATACTTGTTTGTTCATTATTTTTGTTTGGCTTTTGTCATTTTGTGTAATAATTGTGCCACCCAATTGCCATAATTAGTGAGCCATTGTCCCCATCCCCTCACCTCTCTATTGCCGCCTCCATTACTAGTTATCTCCCCTATCTCTTCCCTACTACTCTCACTTTAAATAAAATATCAACAATAAAATATCATGATATTATTATAGAGAATTAAATATGGTATGAAGAAGCCTCTTGCTTTTCTTTCATGCACCCATGTTTTATCTATGTTTTGGTATATACAAAATAACAACTAAACTTTTCATATATGACCATTATTTTCTTACCATGAAAGTTGGTAAAAAGCCATGAATTTTCACTGTAATTGTGTACTTACAATGATAAATAAACTTTTCTCTTAACAAAAAAAATCTTTTTGAAACTTTAATACTGATTTCGAATTAAATTCTGTCTTCCCATGTAAATTCAATTGCTTTATAAAATAAATAAATAATGATATTCCACTATATATAAAAAAGTTTTAAACGACATTTATAATGAAACATATGAAATATGATTTTATATTGGAATCTGTTAATTGTATATATATTAATAATGCACACCAGGCTGCAAAAACTGATTATCTATGCTTTCATACATGCATGCTACAAGTGAAAATAATAATGCACACCAGCAGGTCTGGTTTTGAGGGGAGCCAGCCGAAATATTCGCCTAGAGTCTCTGTTTTTATAGACCCTAATTTATGTTTATATATATCTGTTTCACTTGTAATTTTTTAATATTATAATATTTTTTGTTTTGAATTGTTTTTGGATAATTTATATTTTGTTGTTGATTTTTGTTATATTTAAAACTATATTTTATATTTGAATACATTTATTAGATACATTATTTTATATTTTGGCTAAAGCCCCCAAATTTTCAGATTAGTTCCCTCCAGCTGCAAAAACTAAATTTTATATGATTTTTAATTTAGTTATATTATATATATTTATCATTGTCTTATATGAAGTACAGGTACTATATAAAATTGGAATGGGGTCGGCCTCGTAGCAACCTTGAACAGTTGGCTGTGACGATATGTGGGGACAAGAGGAATCAAAGATCCACTCCTCTCTCTCCTTTTTATTCATTAACAAACAAATCTGCCATTAACTAAATAACTGGACCATCCGAAATAAAAGATCTAGATTATGATGATGACTTCATAATTGGTTGTATCAAAATTTATTCTTTAAAATGTGCACGCGGGGGGAGTAACCAATAGTAGACTGACAAGTCATCAATTTGCCATGATGCAAGACTACGTACACAAATCTTAAACCGTCCCTTGCTTTGGGTATTAAGAAGTCTTTGATATAGGTAACTGTAAAAGCTATAATTAGTGGATTAAAATTACAATGAACCCATTAGTTTCTTCACTGTAAGAATTTGTATCCTTTATATATATATATATATGTTTTGTGTACAATTAGAGACTAAGCTAGGAATGTGTTGTAAGAATGTTAAGCAAATAAACTCTATATTGGACAAGAGACTTGAAAAGAGAATCAAGTGCATCCTCAAGTTCCTCTGTTCTCTCCTCTAACATCTCCAACGTCATCTTCACTTCCTTGGAATTATCCTGATCGGAACGCAGAAGCACATCCACATTGTGTAACTCCCTCATTGTAGACAACGAAGATCGACCAGAACCGATAAGCTTAGAGACGAATTTGAGAGAACATGTCTTTGTCTTCATGGAGGTTGTTGTTGACAGAAACATGAAAAGAGAGCGGAAGATGGAGACAGCGAAATCAGTGATCTCAGAGCCTTCCAACTTCTTGAGGCCAAGAAGAAGCTTGTTGGTCTCTTTCTTGATCTTCCTCCTGAAGGCAAAGTACTCTTTGATCTGAACTTCCATGGATTTGTCTTTTCTCCTAAGTGCAGACTGAAGGTTGAGGAGATGCTCTCTGAGTGTGAAGATTAGGTTTCTCGCTGCGTCACATGAGTCTAGTAACGTAGTTGACACGTCAAGAGAATGTTCAGCTTGAGCTGTTGGAAGAGAGTGATTAAGTTGGTGTAGGGAATGATATAACTCAGAGAGATTAAGCAATGAGATTTGAAGAGATTGGAAATCAGATGAGCTTTGGCATATTTGAAGTTGAGAAAGTGCAGCTTGAAATTTAGCTGAAGGAGGATGGATTCTTGATGGTAGACTTATAGATCTAATGTGCATATGAAGATTAGTCTCAGGAAATGCCATGTTTCTTGATTCTGCTCAAGAGAAGAAAGAAGAGAAGTTGGGTATATATATATGAATGAGGGCATGTACAAGAAACATGTGATATTTTCTTTGTTAAATATACAGTTAATGTTTAATTAAGCCACGATGCACATGGAGGTGAAAGAAAGCTTTGAATGCTCTCTGTTTAATGCTTTGTTTTATAACGTGAAACCGATTTCAGAGGATCATAGAGAGAGCCATAACTAGATGCTACATTTGTGATAAACCGAACAGAGTGGGCTTGTCAGAAGAAGAGACATGGAAACATTAGTCGCAGACCATTTCAATTTTATCTTATTATTTTATTCACCTTTGGTTCCCAAGACTGTCGTGAAGAGGAAGAAAACGTCGCCAACACTGTCAGAGCTATTTTATTTAGAGATTTCCTATTCAAGATTATTCCTAAGTTAATGTTCATTAGAATTTAGGAGGGGAGGTTCAATGTTTTGTCCCATTATTAAACCAATCACGTTTTATTATAGGGTTTTCTTGAGTGCTTCGAGGCTGTCATTGGATTCATAATAAGTTGGAAACATAGTTGAGTGAGATAGACAGATTTATGAATTAAGATAATGGGTTGTCTCCATTACAAGAGCTATGCTTCGATGATTAAATTTGTTTATTCAGAAAGAAAGAAAAAAGGATCATTGTGGGGCGTATGTAAATGATTTAACGCAAAAATCACGGGAAGGTGTAATGTACGGGGAAATCTTACAAGTGGTACCTTTCAGACAAAAGATCTTCATGGAATTTGATACATTGAACCTCGTCTCAAAGACTCGATCAGTGTCGATCCACACATCCTTCTTCGCTGTCAAAACCGGGTCCGGATCTAATGATTTAGGCCTCGAAACATTGGACCTGCTGCGAATATAGATAAAGCTCAAAGTACACTATTGTCTACGTAGTAGGATACTACCAAGTTAACCAATTAACGGTGTATGAAGATAGGTATATTAATACGTTATTAAATTAATATCCACTGTTTAAACCATAATGTACTCTCATTGTTACCGTTAATGATTCAGATCATCATGTTCTAATAAAGTTTTTTTGTTCATAGATATATATATATTTTTTCTTTTGTCAAACAACTAATATATCGATTCAACCTGCAATCTAAATAGGCTATTAAGGGTTCGAAACACTTGAATACATTCATCAACTATTATTTTTGTTTGTGCTAGCATGACAACTCCACGAAACAGTAGCGAAGAGAAGGGAGATGTTGCAACATTATCAAAGTTAACTTTAGTGTATTTAGAAAATTACTAATTAATCAATGATCAAACAACTGAGCTATTCAATGTTCTGTCGCCTGACTCATCTAATCAAAGGCGTTTTATTATAATTTTTTCTTTCACTGTTTGTTAGAGTGGATCAAGACTGCCACTGGATTCATGATCAATTTGGAAACATTGTTGAGGAAGAGAGACAAGATAATGGCTTGTCGATGTTATGACTATATGATAAAGTTGTTTATTAGGATTTAGGAAGGGTAAAAAAAAAGATATGTACGGGGAATCTTTCAAGTGGTACGTTTGGGACAAAAGATCTTCATCGAATTTGATACATTGAACCTCGGTCTTAACGTCAACCCACACAAGTCAATGAAAAGCCAAACAATAATAATAATAATAAATAATCCACTTATTAAACACTGGGCCTAATGAGGTAATGTAGTTCCAAATATTACTCTGTTTAAGACTCAAGACACACAAGTCCATATAATATTGGGCCTTGATGAAACATAATTAAAGCCCATGAGAATAGACTATCAACTGAGTTTACGTAACGCATAGATACGATTTGATATGAGATAGTGACTCCATGATCAATCAAAAGTGACGTTATCTCTCTCGACAATCACTCAAAATTTAAGTGTTCACCATTTTCTACAAACTCAATCTTTCTACAATGCCTTTATTCTTCTCCACTCGTTTTTTCTTCTTCTCCATCATCTTCCCTTTCCTAGTCTCTATCGTTCTCTACCAACTCGACTCATTTGACCCATCTCATTTTCCCGATGAGTCACTCGTCTCCTCAACAACTTCAACCCCGCCGCTTCTCAACGACAAATTTCTCACCGGCGCAGAGTTTATCGGCGTTGGTCTTCTCAAGAACCCCGAAGATATCGCCTATCATAAGGACACTGGTCTCATCTATACTGGTTGTGTTGATGGATGGGTGAAACGAGTCAGAGTCCATGACTCAGCTAATGAATCAGTCGTAGAGGATTGGGTCAATACCGGCGGTAGACCACTCGGTATTGATTTCGGACTTCATGGTGAAGTTATTGTCGCGGACGCAACCAAGGTTTGGGTGCTTGAAAAAGTTCAGATAGAGAGAATCAATCAATGTTGTTTTTTTTAAAAATATATTTTTCTGTGTAGGGATTGTTGAACATAAGTGATAACGGTAAGAAGACGGAATTGTTGACGGATGAAGCGGAAGGTGTTAGCTTTAAGCTGACGGATGCAGTGGTCGTTGCAGATAACGGCGTTTTGTATTTCACTGATGCTTCTTACAAGTATAACATCCGTCAATTCGCCTTTGACTTCTTGGAAGGTAAACCAAACGGCCGTCTTATAAGCTTTGATCCCATCACACGAGTTACACGTGTCCTTCTCAGAGATCTTTACTTCGCTAATGGCGTATCCATTTCTCCTGACCAAACCCATCTCGTCTTCTGTGAAACCGTCATGTATGTGAATTGAATCATTTATAATCTCCTAACTCAAAAATGAATTGATAATGAGTTTATTAATTGATTGATGGATATATTACTATTATATTAGGAGAAGATGCCGTAAGTATTATATTAGTGAGGATCGTGTGGAGGTATTTATTCAAGGCTTACCCGGTTATCCAGATAACATTCGGTACGACGGAGATGGACATTACTGGATTGCATTGCTTACGGTATTTTTATACCAATTCTTTAATGTTTTATGATTGATTGTATCATTTGTTTTTTTAAAATCATTATTGTGAACACACAGGGAGTAACAACAACGTGGAAGCTCGCCATGAAATACCCTTTTTTGAGGAAACTCACAGCCATGGCGACTAAGTATGGCTTGGAACTTATATGTATGAAGAATGCAGGCATTATGCAGGTGGATTTGGATGGGAATCCCATAGCATTGTACAATGATCATCCATTTTCTCACATAACAAGCGCAGTCAAGATTGGGAACCATCTCTATTGTGGGAATCTCTTGCATTCATACATTATCAGACTCGATCTCTTGAAATATCATGCACAAAAGAAGCTTTGAACATCAAGTTAAGGACACATTAATATTTTAGGAGTATAAGTTTCCACTATCATAATATGTAAATTCATTGTCCATGAGAATGAATTATATGATGATGTTAAGAATTAAGATTATGTCTCTCTTAAAACTAATCATAAACCATACAACTCAAAAGTGACATAGTCCATACATTATTGGGCCTACTGTGAATATTGTTAAAGCCCAAGAGACTGAACTATCGACTCTGATACACAAACGTCTAGGATTATATGTATCACATATTTATAGTGTGATGTGCCTGTGTTGATTTTTCTCCTTTTAAATAACAAGTCAAGAGTCTATGATTTTGTCTAATTAAATTTTGTTCAATAGATTATTTTCCAAAGCAGAGATAAGGTGACTGGATCGAGTTTAAATTAAAGTAATACAACATTTTGTAAAATATCGTAAGACGTAGGAATCGAAACGATGACGTCTGAGAAGCTAGATGGGCTCGAAAGCTAAATATGGTGGTCTCCCACTAATTAGATTCAGAATGAAGACTTAATCCAACGATTAACGCAAAATCATTGGACGCTCTATAATTCAATTCCTCCACAATTAGCTGACGTTTCCCGGCGAAACTTCAGATCTCCTCTAACTCCAGCTCAGGTGATCTCTCGTTCCATCACATCTTCCTTTTGATTTTACGGATGATCTTCTTCTTAGCTCTCTCTTACGGTTTGTGAATATCCAATGTCTTGTGTTTTATTTTAGTATGGAGACAGTTGAATCTCGTAACAAATTGCATTCCCGATTACGTTTATGGGAATTCCCCGATCAGTACATCATAGAGCCAACTGATGGCTCAGGCGCTTCATGTTTGGATATTAGTCGTGTTGATGCTTCCATGAAGCTCATCGGTACATTTTGTTTTTTTTTTGCTCTGAGTGGCTAAATGAGTATTGTCTCATCCTCTTTGCTTGTGTTTACTCTGCTCAGATCAAGTCCCAGAATCCAATTCCTTGCGTGTTCCTAAAATCCGTTCCATATCTGGTGTGGTTGGGATGTTGAAGCTCCTTGCAGGTTAATAAACAATGATCGTGTGGAACAGTACTGCCTTTTAGATCTGAAACCTATCTGAGAATTTGATTAGATTGTATATTTCTTTCAATTCAGGATCATACTTAGTGATTGTAACAGAGAGTGAACGTGTTGGATCGTTTCTAGGCCATCCCATTTTCAAAATTACATCGCTCAAGGTTCTTCCTTGTGATCACTCACTTAAAAACTCCCCTGAAGAGCAGGTAAAATTCCTTGTGTGCCAGTTTTTTTGTTGAATATATTATTAGTAGTAATGATGGATCTCAAAAATCTCAAAGCATTGTACTACTTCTAGCAGAAAAAGATGGAGACTGAGTTCTCCAGGCTGCTAAGTGTTGCGGAAAGGACAACTGGTCTCTATTTCTCGTATGAAGTTAACTTAACACTGAGGTAAACGGTTTTCTCTTCTTACTTATAATGCATTCTGTTTACTCAATGATGTTGTTAATTTGGTATGTTGGAATATTGTCCTAAGGCATGCACATATGTTTTTTATCTAAAAAATATGTGACATATTACTCTGAAGAGATTCAGATCGTATTTCCTTTTAGGCTGATCTTTCTTTTTGTGATTTCAGCTCACAACGATTGCATGATTTGGGTGTTGAGTCTAAGTCACTTCCTCTGTGGAGACAGGTGACCGACCATATAGCTATTGTTGTTAAATTTATCGAACTTCTTTGGAAGCATTAATTAATCTTTCCTTGTTGCCTGTCTGTGGCTGAACCGAAACTAATGTTTACGGGTGCTGCCTTCGTTTTGACAGGCTGAGCCGAGGTTTCTTTGGAACAATTACATGTTGGAAGTTCTAATCGATAATAAGGTGTGTATAACCCTGAGGTTCTTTAAACTTACCACATCCCCTTGATTTTGTACTTGCAGAATATCTTACATTTTTTCTGATGTTGTCATAATTTTGCAGCTTGATCAATTCTTGCTTCCAGTAATCCAAGGGAATATCCTTTTGTTATCAGTTGTTTCACTGCTTTTTCTTCTGTTTTCTCTTTATGGTTACAAATTAGTATAAAAAAATATTTCCTTAACCCTTATGCACGCTTTAACAGTTTTGAAACAGCAATTGGAAGAGATATTGTTGACATTACTCTGATTGCAAGGAGATGCACTAGGAGAAATGGTACATATCTTTATGTGATATTTACCTAATATACTTCAATTTCAAGTTTTTAATAGGTTTTGATAGGTTTTGTTGTATTATTGTGACATTGTCTAACATGAATGTGTCAGTAGGTCTCTGGGACTTCAGTCACTTGCTTGACTACTAGAACCTTTCTACTAGACAATTATAGCATAAGATTCAGATATTGACTTAACCTGATGGGACTTGTTTTTATAATAGGAAAGCGCGATAGTTGGCACCGTAACAGCAGTTGAACTATTATTTTAGATAGATAGGACTTAGGAGAAATATATGTCCTTACTTGCAAGAAACTTAGATGATTATTATTGTGTTTTCCCTCTAATCTTGGATCCTTTACAAGGTACGCGAATGTGGCGAAGAGGAGCTGATCCTGATGGCTACGTTGCTAATTTTGTGGAGACTGAGCAAATCGTACAAATGAATGGATATTCATCATCATTTGTTCAGGTGCTTTTTTTACATGCTTGCATATTGTGAATTCCCTTGTGCTGCAAAATTTTGGTCGTTTAATTGATACATTATTCACATGTTTTATTTGCTTACAGATCTTTTAAAGTTAATTATCCATATCAATGTTATTTTACCTCCTACATTTGCAGGTCAGAGGATCCATGCCTTTCATGTGGGAACAAATTGTGGATTTGACGTACAAGCCTAAATTTGAGATTGTCCAACCTGAAGAAGTTGTGAGTACTAATTTCTAATTATTCATTTGATATTTTAGTATGCACCTCTTTTAAGTAACCACATTGGGTGCTTCTCTTGCAGACCCGGACAGCTGAGCGTCACTTTTTGGATCTAACCAAAAAATATGGATCAGTATTGGCTGTTGATCTTGTGAATAAGGTACAAATTCTTTCATATTGACATGAATGATGTGGAGTTATGTGACTCAAGATGTGGCACACATCATGTTTGTGAGCTCATTGTGCTTTTTAAATAAAGTGCATTGCATAGATCTACTACGAGCTTATATTGCTTATTTTCTAATCAGCATGGCGGCGAGGGGCGCTTAAGTGAGAAGTATGCTAGTGTTATGCAGCACATTATTGGGGATGATATAAGGTAGTTAATCTGTTCGTCTTATGTTTATATGCTTCTTAGACGGTTTGCTTATTGTCTCCAACTCACTAAAGGAGGGTGTCTTGTCCTGTAGATACCTGCACTTTGATTTCCATCAAGTCTGTGGTCATATTCATTTTGAGCGCTTATCAATTCTGTATGAGCAGATCGAGGGGTTTCTCGAGAAAAATGGGTAAGAAGTTTTTTTTAGATGTTTCTAATTATGTAACATTTTGATATATGAATAAGTATGTAGAAAATGGGCATGCCATTTTACATTCTCTAAATTACACAGGTACTTTCTGTTGAGTGAAAAGGGTGAGAAAATGAAGGAGCAGCTTGGTATTGTCCGAACAAACTGCATAGATTGCTTAGACCGTACAAATGTCACCCAGGTCAGTGATAATAATATGTTGATGCTGCCCTTATCTCATAGGCCTTTGCTCATTCATGCTACATACTTCCTGCCAAGTACAGAGCATGATAGGTCGAAAGATGCTTGAACTTCAACTCAAAAGGATTGGCATTTTTGGCGCTGAAGAAACCATAAGCTCACATCTGAATTTTGACGAACAGTATAAAATATGTCAGTCTTTGATCTTTGTAGGAAATCTGTTATTGCAGTACTTAGATGTAAAACTTCCAGTTTATATATGTTGCTTGTGTGCTTTGTGTATCAGTATGGGCTAATCATGGTGATGACATCAGCATTCAGTATTCTGGTACTCCTGCACTTAAAGGAGATTTCGTCAGGTACTTTTGCCATATGTTTAATCTCGGGTCTGAAGTCCTGGTTATAAGAACATATGTAGCCACCTGTAAGAAGAGAGTGTTTTGTAGATTTACTCAACATGCAATTTAATGCGTCTCTAACCGGCTCAATTCTAGGTATGGGCACCGGACTGCCCATGGTGTCCTTAAAGATGGTTGGAGCTCCCTCGTACGCTATTATCTGAATAACTTTGCTGATGGAACTAAGCAGGTAGGTGGCTTTTCATTCTCAGTAAACTATACTGGCATCATCTATTATTGTTCAGTTGTGATACTTAGAACTGTGTGCGACTACTTCTTACCCATGGAACTGGAATATATCCTGACTCTAGTTACTTTTGGGTGTGTGCAATAGGATTCGATTGATCTCCTGCAAGGACATTACATAGTTGCTGTGAGCCGAGACATGGCTCCTGTGCCCCAAAAGGGAGGCCTCGAGGCTGTAGCCGTAAGCATTCATTGATTAACTTTAAAACTACGCCCACACCACTTTCTCAGCTTATAATGAATTCCGGTCTAATAACAAAGTATTCAATTTCTCAGAACTTCCCAGTGGCATTGTTGGTAGTTCTGATCAGTTTCTGGCTTGCAACAATTTCTCTGAAACAAGGTAAGTCTTGTCTTCCTTTTGCTGGATGGTTAATTGGTTATATATTGTTTTCGAAATTAATCTGAAACTCTGTAAAATGCTGAGCAGCTGGGAGTGATTACAAGCACAAGCACTTGTTCTTCTCATTCCTGTGGACGAGCATTTGTGTGGGCATGGCAGCACTGGTGAGAGCCAATGGCCGGATCTTCTGCAACCGGCCTCGTCTGCACAAGCCCAGAGGCTGATCCATTTTTCCACTCGTTTGATCATTAACCAAGACATAGAGCTCAAGTCGGAGCCAAAAGTTTTCTCCCTTTGATTGTTTATTTCATTGTATCAAAGTTGGATTTTGTGAAACCATCTAGAGGCAATGGTCTCAGACTCTCAGGTGGGGATACCTTATGATTTAAATCTTTTATACTCCCACAGCCATGGATGACTCAGATACAATTGCACGTCTTTGTTCACTTGTTTGTACCCAAAGTTTCCAAATTCAAGTCCACATGACAATTCATTCGAGATTCTTAATCGCAAAGAGAGTGAACGCTATCTGATTTCTCTCTTCTAATCGTCCAATCTTTGACGTGCTTTTCTTGTTCGACAATGCTCTATCTCTCCGGTTCTTCAACGATTCTGACTTTAATGAGTAGTTTTCATTGACCAAGGGCAGATTCAGGAAGGGTCGATTTTAGGTTGTGTTTTCACCATTCCCTATGCTTATCCTTGTTATTCACGATTCAGTTGGGATCTCTGTTGGATCTTTTCTGCGTTTGTTTCTAAGAGATTTTGGAGCTGCATTGTTGCTTCACTGTATTTTGATATTTTGTTTTAGCCTTTTACGGTAAAATCCAGACTAAGTAAAGCATGAAAGCTAAAGTTCCAAACAAATCAAAGAGGCCTCCCTAGTTTAAGAAGCAATTCAACGAAGCAAATCCAGGCAGTTACCATATCTAAACGAGTACAAAAATGGGTTAAGTTTCCTTACAAAAAGAATAATGGAATCAAAACTTGGAAAACGCAGAGAAAACACACACACACACAACCTGTAATCTCTGACTTTCCGATTAAAAGAAGAAACAAACAAATAAAGTAACTCTCTTACCTTTTTTCCAACTTGCACAGTTCCTTCACAAATCATTCAAAACGCCTTTGAGGAGATCCAATCCCTCGGCAGAGATGCTCCTCCTCTTATGTGACTTAGGGATCTCAATCCTAGGAGGTGGTTTCGGCGAGAAACAGACAACCACTACGGTAAGATTATCACAAGTGTTTCGTTGGAGGGCTTCCTTGACCAGAGCTTTAGAGCATTTCTCAGGATCGTTATGTTGCATCAGCTCCCTCCTCACCATTGTCACGGCACACTGGCTGCTCATAACGTCCCAAAGCCCATCACATCCCATTATAAGAAACTCGTCTTCCTCAGTCAGCACAATCTCCTCCAGCTCAGGCTCGCAGCTGAGAGGACAGAGTGACCCTTTAGCTCCCTTAATGTGCCAATCTCCTAAAGCTCGCGCCACAGATAGCTGCCCGTTAAGGTAGCCATCGTAGATAACACCACCAAGCTTTTCAATACGTAGCCGCTCAGAAGTACAGTTTGGTTTGTGGTCCTTTGATAACTCAATGGCTCTGCCACGTTTACCAAGCACAGCTCTCGAGTCACCAGCGTTAGCAATGAGCATAGTGTTGTCCAATATAAGAGCAGTGAGTGCAGTGGTGCCAGAGGATCTATCAAGAGAAGAAGCATCAGCTAAAGCATGATCCGTCTTCACAAAGGCACTTCTTGTTGCCTTCTTAATGCTGGTGGGAAAATGTTTATCTTCCATTACAAGCTTCATAATATTCTTCTTCGTGAATGATGCTGCATCAACACCTCCATGTCCATCAAAAACCTTCATAAACACAAACACAACTTGAGAGACAAGCATTTTCAAAACAGAGCATATTTTGAAAATTCGAGTATACAGATCTCATCTACCCCATAGAAAGCTCCAGTGGATGATCCAATATGCTCTGTGAGATCATCAACACAGATGAATTCGTCTTCCATTGACCTCTTTGGTCCTTTATCAGACCAGCTTCCAGATCTGAACACAGGCTGAAATGTTGAATTTTCTCCTTCGGGAGATTTTGCACCTAACCTCTCATCTCCTTCCTGTAAACAATCATTTCCACAATGTAAGTTTGAAAACTGCTTCTTGAATCACAAGATCACATGAGATCTGATCTAAAAGATTCACGTCCGTTCTAATCTAGATACATTGTATCTGTTTGTGATCATTCGAAGAGAAGAAAAAAAGGAGCAAAGAAGAGATGAACCAACGGAATCGGTCAACCAAGCAGTGCTATTGCAATGGCGCATTGCAGAGAGATTCCTTGGAGGCTTTCCCGAGGAGCTGAGGTTCGTCATTTTGTCATCTGTAACCTCCAAAGTGTTAATCATCGGGGAAACTTCCGTCACCGGTGCCATTTCCAGATTCCGATCAAAAGCTTTCTTATTCTCAGAATCATCTTTTTAAATATAAAAATAGCTTCTTTTTTCTTCCTCCTCATTTTACTCATCAATTAGCTCCCTGGATGCCACGTGTCCTTTTCCCATTACAACTTCTTTATTAAATTTGAATATTTTTTTAAATCAAATCATTTATTCTTATTTTGTCTTCTTCTTCTTCTTCCTATTAACAGAGCAGTGTCCACTTGAAGCTATTGAGCGAAACATGAAGATTGTGTCTGGGTTTTACCCTCAAATAAAACCATTTCCCTGGCTTCGTCAGGATCGTAACGAAGTAGAGTTTTGATCAGCCTTTATATCAATTTCCAAAACCCTAATGGTACACTTTCATATTTGATGTTGTGAATCTGAGTCTCTATCTTAGTACATTTAGCTATCAAACAATTGAAAGCTTTCTTTTTTTAAGATTAGCAAGCAAAAAGGCGTTGACTTGAGCGGATTCTCTTGCGCACTAACTCAAATGCGCATAATCTGAACTTTTCCAGTATCTAACATCTGATTGGTCTTTTTGGTATTTAAAGGAGCGTCTAAATTTGGTGGAAGTAATCATATGAGATAGATAATGGGTTGGGGAAAGATGAAGTGAAGATTCCACTGCGACAGTAGGATATATGAGTGAGTGAGTGAGAGTTGAATCTGTGAACAAGGATCTCCACTTTGTACTTTATCAATCGTCACTCAGTTACACACACCACCAATTCTCTCACGCTCAATGAGAAAGCGACAGGTCTCACATATAAAGCATATCTCTTCCCTCAACATTTCATATTTTGCTATGTTATGGTGGACATTTCACTGACTCCATAACTTGACTTTCCTCTCTTTTTTTAACTTTCTGAATCAGGAAGCTGCTGAAATCGAGAAGATGAAGTGGTTTCTTCTTATGCTTATCATCTGTTATGCAGTTCCTTTACAAGATCTCACAACAAATGTCTTTGCGAGACCTCAAGTTGTGAACATCGGCTCGGTTTTCACATTCGGTTCTCTCATCGGTAGAGTCGCCAAAGTTGCTATGGAGGCTGCTGTTGAAGACGTGAATGCTAGCCCCAACGTTCTTAATACTACTCTACTCAGGATCATCATGCATGATACAAAATTCAATGGATTTATGAGCATCATGGAACGTAAGTGAAAGTACTCTCTCGAAGTTCGGTTATTTCCTTTTTATGTTTTGCTCATGTTTATGGATAAGTAAAACAATATCTTCTCTTCTAATCTTCTTTACCTTTGATTCAACCATTTTATGAGCGCTGATTCATTTTTCTGTCTTGGATACCATAATTTCTAGTACTACAACATGTAAGTATCCCCATGTCTATATTCTGTTATACGGTTTACTGATTGATTGGGTTATGTTTCACATTGACAGCTTTGCGGTTCATGGAATCTGAGACACTGGCCATAATTGGCCCTCAGAGATCAACAACCGCCCGTGTAGTTGCTCACGTTGCAACAGAACTGAAAATTCCTATTCTATCCTTCAGTGCCACAGACCCTACCATGTCTCCTTTGCAGTTTCCCTTCTTCATCAGATCTTCACAAAATGATCTCTTTCAGATGGCCGCCATCGCAGACATTGTTCAATTCTATGGTTGGAGAGAGGTAATAGCAATATATGGGGATGATGAGTATGGCCGAAATGGGGTAGCTGCCTTGGGAGACAGGTTAGCGGAGAAGCGCTGCAGAATCTCATATAAAGCAGCTTTGCCTCCCGAACCTACCAGAGAGAACATCACTGACTTGCTTATTAAGGTAGCTTTGAGTGAATCAAGGATCATTGTCCTTCATGCATCTTTCATCTGGGGCCTGGAGGTGTTCAATTTGGCTCAGAATCTTGGTATGATGAGCACTGGTTACGTGTGGATTGCTACCAACTGGCTTTCTACAATCATTGACACAGACTCTCCTCTGCCTTTAGACACCATGAATAATATTCAAGGGGTCATTGCACTGCGCCTGCACACTCCAAACTCTACCATGAAAAAGAACTTCATTCAAAGGTGGCATAACTTAACTCATGTTGGATTGAGCACTTATGGACTCTATGCTTATGATACTGTCTGGCTGCTTGCTCACGCCATTGATGATTTCTTCCACAAAGGTGGAAATGTTTCATTTTCGACTGATCCGATTATATCTGAGCTTAGGGGTGGAAACTTGCACCTTGATACTCTGAAAGTCTTTGATGGAGGAAAGAAATTTCTTGAGAGCATCTTACAGGTTGATAGAATCGGCTTAACTGGTAGGATAAAGTTTACTAAAGACAGGAACCTTGTAAATCCAGCATTTGATGTGCTCAATGTCATTGGTACTGGTTACAGGACTACTGGTTACTGGTACAATCATCTAGGCTTGTCTGTAATGCCGCTTGACGAGCTGGTCAACACATCTTTCTCGGGACAGAAGCTTCATAGTGTTGTCTGGCCAGGACAGACAACACAAATTCCCCGTGGATGGGTGTTCTCGAACAATGGAAGACATTTGAGGATTGGAGTTCCCAATCGTTTTATGTTCAAAGAGGTTATCTCAGTTAATAGCAACGGGATGGTAACTGGCTTCTGCGTAGATGTATTCATTGCCGCTCTTAACTTACTGCCTTATGCAGTCCCGTTTGAACTTATATCTTTTGGGAATGGTCATGGAAATCCAAGTAACTCTGAGCTAGTGCGCTTGATAACGGCTGGGGTGAGTATATAAACACTTTTTAAAAACTTGTTATGATGACGGCTCTGTTGATGGGTACATGTTTTGTGGCTCAAACATCTTCTACACAGGTCTACGATGCAGCTGTTGGTGATATCACCATCATTACAGAGAGAACCAAAATGGCAGATTTTACTCAGCCATATGTGGAGTCAGGGTTAGTGGTGGTGGCTCCTGTTCGGAAGTTGGGTTCCAGTCCTATGGCGTTTTCGAGGCCGTTCACTCCTCAGATGTGGCTTATTGCAGCTGCCTCTTTCCTAATAGTTGGTGCTGTCATCTGGTTTCTAGAGCATAAACACAATGACGATTTTCGGGGCTCTCCTCGGAGACAAGTCATGACTACTTTTTGGTGAAAACAGGATAAGCTCCAACTGGATGGACTCAATTCCAAACACTATAGTTTTTCAAATTTTAAGCTGAAATATTCCGTTGTTTTGCAGGTTCAGCTTTTCAACTCTTTTCTTCTCGCATAGTAAGTGTACTCACACACACCGCCTCTTAATCTTTAGTTGTTTCCATTTTAAAACTAGCAAGAAGGTGTCCATATGCTGAATTTATACAGGAGAGACTACCATCAGCAACCTTGGAAGAATAGTGCTGATAATATGGCTATTCGTTGTTCTCATAATAAACTCAAGTTATACCGCGAGCCTGACATCAATCCTCACTGTTCATCAGCTGTCTTCACCAATCAAAGGCATAGAAACTTTGCAAACAAACAATGTTCTGATTGGGTATCCAATAAGCTCCTTTGTCAGAGACTATCTGGTTCATGAACTTAATATCCATGAATCAAGACTGGTCCCTCTTCAGTCTTCAGAGGAATATGATAAGGCCTTGAAAGATGGTCCAGGGAAAGGTGGTGTTGCTGCTATTGTTGGTGAACGAGTTTTCATGGAGCTTTTCCTCTCAACCCGGTGTGAGTTTGGCATAGTTGGACAAGAATTCACAAAAAACGGATGGGGATTTGTGAGTATCGTTCTGAATAAGTTGTCATTGAACAATTCCCATTTGGGAATGGTTTAGTGACAAAGTTTACCCTGCAGAATATTCTGAATTGATGGCGTGATAGTGTGATAATGATATATTTTTTCTCCCACTGTTCAGGCATTTCCGCGTAATTCGCCTTTAGCAGTGGATATCTCCGCGGCGATTCTGCAGTTATCAGAAAACGGAGATATGCAGAGAATTAGGGATAAATGGTTGCTGAGGAAGGCTTGCTCTCTGCAAGGCGCTGAGATAGAAGTGGATAGGCTGGAGCTAAAAAGCTTTTGGGGATTGTTTGTGGTGTGTGGAGTGGCATGTGTTCTTGCTCTTGTGGTGTATACAGTGTTGATGATACGTCAGTTTGGAAGACAGTCTCCTGAGGAAGCAGAGGGGTCGATCAGGAGAAGAAGCTCACCGTCCACACGTATCCACTCCTTTCTTTCCTTTGTGAAAGAGAAAGAAGAAAACGCCAAGGCTCGGTCCTCTAGGGAAAGTCAGCTCGAAGATATCTCAGTCAATGGTTAAAGT
This sequence comes from Nasturtium officinale, assembly GCA_963854855.1. NCBI lineage: Eukaryota > Viridiplantae > Streptophyta > Magnoliopsida > Brassicales > Brassicaceae > Nasturtium > Nasturtium officinale. The sequence continues at coordinate 3,614,287 of OY978507.1, read as the reverse complement.
ACTAGCAACTTAAGTTTTTCCTGCAAATTAACTGCACCAGAGAGACCTCATAATGGCTCCAGTATGTATTATTCCTTTGTTGCTATACTTGAGATCAAACTCTGTTCTTAGTTAATCTCAGTGATTATGATTATGATTATGATTACTATCTGTAAAGAGGTACAATGAAAAATAAAAACTCTTCTTCCCATCATCTCATGGTTACAGGTACAAAGAATATAGGAAAGCTTATATAACCTGAGGAACCATTATCGAAGCCCAAACTATGGTACGTATTTGTTCTTATTAATGTGTTCAACTTCAAATACAACAGGAATGTTAAAAAGGGAACAAAGAAAAAAAAAAGTCATCCATCAGAGAGAAACGAAGCCGCAACGTCTTGTTGTTTTGCACCGACGGAGAAGAACTCAGAGATAACTTCAAGGGGCATTCCCTTGGTCTCTGGTACCTTGAGGTACACAAAAACCCACGCGACAGCGCAGACAAATGCATAAATACCAAAGACTCCTGCAAGGCCAAGGGATTTCAGCATGACAGGGAGAGTGTAAGTAACGATTATGTCACAAATCCAGAAAGTGAGGGCACAAATGGTGATGCAGAGACCGCGCACAGAGGTAGGGAAGATCTCTGAGCATAGGATGTTTGGAATTGCCCCAAAACCCATCACAAAACAGCTTAGGTACACTGTAACGCTGGCTGTCGATATCAACGCATTTGCTGTGCCTCCAAGCTTTACCAAGCTTCCTATCACCAGCGTTATCAGCGACAGTATTAGAATGGGGATTGTGGAAAGCATCAGAGACCTGCAATCAAGTTTTTGGGGTATTGTTACTTTTTCAGCTTATACCATTCAGCTGAACAAGAGAAGCGAAAAGCAGAGAGAACTTGCCTTCTCCCGGCTACATCCATTAACCTCATAGAAACAAGAATGCAGGGAAGCATCAAAAGTGTTGTTAAGGCGCTTATGAGAAGTGATGCAGACTCTGCATTTATTCCAAGGTTTGTCAAAAGACTTGAAACACCAGTTTCCTCCAATATTTGAGGTGTATAATACATTACTCCATTTATTCCTGCAAACTGCAAACAGGCTTCCTCTTCTTTATTTGTTATGCGATTTTACATTCTAAAGATTAAAAAACTAAAAATGATTACCTGTTGCAATATCTGAAGCCCAACTCCAACTATTAAAGCTCTCTTAACCCCTGGTTCCATCAGCTCTCTCCAGCCTGGAGCATGTTTTACCTCTTGTGGCAACATTGCAATCTTACCTTTACCTCCAGGCATCATTGAAGCTTGGCTCACAAGTGCAGCAGCCTGAACGTATCCATTCCCCTGATCAGGAACACCAGCTTCTGTGTGGAAGGAGAGAAGCGACCCACGTCGCGAAAAAGGATTGTTGTTGGCGTTGTTATTGTTGGCAGTTTCCTCGTGAATATACATTCTCTGTAACCCTCCATTGACCCTCTTACCATCTGCACCAACCTTGTCGTCATACTTCCACGCCAATTGCCATCCACCTCCTATGCTTGTAGCTGTCGCCGACTCACCAACGTTTGCCATAAACAAGCTGCTCTGTCGCCTATGCATGGTCCCAGTGGTCTGCTGGTAGCATTCATCCGTCTCAGTGATCTGCGGGGAAAGCAGAGGACTGTTCAAGTTTTCATCTTCGTCAGAGCTTTGTTCATTGTTCCTCTCTGGATCCAACTGAGACGCCTGCCTTCCCATCATTCCCAGTATACTTCCCATATTGGGGAAGACCATGCTGCGCGATGATGTGTCCATGCTCTCAGAAGGGAGCTTTTCGTGGATGCTACCAAAGAGAGTGACAAGTGGGTCCATGAGAGATCCACCACGCTGTAACATGCTGCCTTGTCGAGACGCCAATGCCAGAGAACTCTGTCCTTTCACTGGTTTAGCCATCCATGACTGTCCATCCTCTGGACCATATAGTTTTATCTGATCTTTCCTCGGCAGTTCATGTCCATTCTCGCTTTCCTCGTTGTCCGGTCCAATCACATATTCTTCTATTGACGTGTCTTTTCCCACCCCAAGCCCTTCAACCAGTAGAGCAAGCTCGCCTAGATCACAGCCCGAGTTAGTCCAAGTTCAGAATCGATAATCTAAAGGTCTTAATATTAATCAAGACAAACCTGAAACATCTTCTCTGCCACGGAGTCTCTGCAGAACCTGTCGAGCTTCTTCCATCCGACCTTTGCTTACAAGCCACCTTGGAGATTCAGGCAAGAAGAAAGCCGCAAGTGCAAAGTAAAGACTGGACGGAATTGACAAAACACCGAGCATCAGCCTCCAGCTCGGAGATTCTTGAAGCGACATCCCAAACACAAGACAGTATGACAAAAACATTCCACCGGATCCACAGAACTGAGGAAATGTGTTAAGCAATCCTCTGATTTCAGAAGGTGCGGTCTCAGAGATGTAGATTGGGACGAGAGTGACTGCTAGACCAATCCCAAACCCATCAAGAAGCCTTGCGAAAAGTAGAACATAGACATTGGGAGACCAAAACATGACGATGGTACTCAAAAAATATAAAAGAGAAGAGAGTATAAGCATAAAACGCCTTCCTACTCTGTCAGAGACAGGACCAGAGAAAGTTGTGATCAAAGTGGCTCCAATCAGAGACATTGCTACGATCAGTCCTTCTATCTTTGGTTCTTTCTCCAAATGGAATTCTTTCTTTATGTAAATTACAGCTCCTGCCACCAAAATAGAATCAACATCAACCATTGCGCATTATCTATAATAATATGCTAAGAAAAACAAAGATAGAGAAAACAAGAGAGATACCTGCAATAGTGGCATTGTCCCAGCCCTGCAACATATTCCCTATCGCAGCGGCAAAAGCAACTAGCACTACACTCCTCATCTTTGATTTTTATAGTGAATCCACTTCCTACTATCAATAATCTTGTTGGTAGAATATCATTTGTTTTCTCCTTCCGAACAGAATACTTTATTATTCTGTAATCATTTATCTTCACAAAACGAGAGAGAAAGAGACAGGATTATTACCCTTAATATGCGATTTAACAACAACAAAAAAAAACCGAGTTGTCAAAATTTTTGTTGTGTTTTGTTTGTTTTCAAGTAGAAAAACAATTATTAGAGTGATTAATCAGAGGCATGCATGCAGCATTTGAGAAGTGGTAATAACGGAAGGAGAGACAGATAGGGAGAGAGAGTTAGTTGGTCAAGAAGAGAAACATAAGGAGAATGTGACAACCACTCTCGCTCTCTATGTTTGCCCGCTTCTTCAGTGCAATTACCACTCTTTGTATAATTAAACAAATCACTTAAAAGAGAAAAAAACAAAACGGTAAGAAACATCTCACCAACGTTATAAACTAAAACTTTTCACCACTTTTATGAACATGTCTCTTCCTCTCATAACAAGGTCCTACTCTTCTAAAACCTTGAAATCGATTATCTCCACAATTTGTTTTCTAAGTATAGTTTTTAGGACCCAATAAACACGAATATATCAATGAAAAATACAAACTATTAAGTTACAGTTCTTATCATTTTAACTATATCAAAATACACACAATGTTTCATTGTTTTTCACTAGTAATAAAGACAAATGTTTTTCACAAAGTACGTACGCAGTTCATCTTGATCAATCGTACATTCGAGCTCAGTTAACTCACAAATAAAAGAACAGAACGCGGATGTGAGTTGAACCAAGAAAGAAGGAAATCCACCAAACATGTGAGCTACGTTTTGGTGAAAAAATATATTACAAAATGTCTATCGAGAGTATTACAACGTTACACCTGAGAATTTTAGTTCATCTTCTCCGATGAACAACAATCATTTTATTATACATGAACCATAACTCCCACACTTGGTCAATAGCAACTCTCAAAAAGCAATGGACCAGAAATCTACACATAAAAACGTAGGCTGTACTCTGTAGGGTGTTTATAGAAATAATGGGCTGAGTAAAGCGTAAGGCCCATTTAAACTCTTCTTCTTAACCTTTTAATGACAAGACGAGGAATGTCATTATTTTCATAATCGAACCGGATGTTCAACCGGTCTTACTAGTAGCGGTCATGTGGTTCACTCCATTGGACTTTGGTTTAAAAGGATTTTCACGGTTTGAAGTCGATGGCGGTTCTCTAAATAAGACCCGAACCGACACGATCTTCTTCCCGCAACTTGATAATCTGCTTTCCCAATTCCTGCTGCAGAGGAGGTCGTATTTTTTTTTGTCGTCTCAAACCCTAGGCATATCGCAGGTAAATCCTACTGCAAGAAATTACAGCAATAAAATCGAGTTATGGTGTATATCATCTGCTTTTGAATTGATATGTGTTCGTTTTGATTGAATTCTTTGGTTCAATCTTGTAACAAAAAACCTTAAATTTGTTGTTTTTATAATCTGGAAAGATATGCAAAATTCCAAGATTCCACCTTTTTCTGAATCAAAGAGAAAGAAGACCCCTACTCCAAAACCACCCTTGACTCAGTTACCACTTAGAATCGGGAAAAAGTCTTCAACGAAGAACAAATCGGAGCAGGTTCAAGCAATGTCCCATCAACTTGAGTTGTATAATTCAGATTCATCTCCTGGAAACGAGTACAGAGTACTGAGACGCAAGTATTTGATGCTAGAAGAAGATAGCTTCGCATTGGAAAAAGAATTAAAAGAAGCCGAGGATGAGGTTAAAGCACTTGAAGATGAAAAACTTGAACTCTTGGACAAACTTGTTATAATGGAAGGTTTAGTTGATCCTTGATTTGTAGCCTAGCCACTTGTCTGGTCCCATTCATATGTATACAAGGCTGCCTTATATAGTGAACTTTGTTTTCTGGTTACAATAACTTTATATTAGTTGTGAATCTCACTTTGTTACGTCTTTCAAGGTAATCAAAATATGGTTTTGGCTCTGAGATTAATGTGTTACAGTTGCATACTAGTCACTAATTTATGTCAAGATTCCATTTTGATTCTACTGTGTAAACATTACAAAGATATTTTGCCAAGAAGTTTGTTTCAGTCCTAAGATTAGCCTGGAGATTTTGGCAAAACTCGGATACTAGTGGTATTACCACTGTGGTAAGTGCGAAGTCCAAACAAAAATTAACCAAAATTTGTGATTAAAAAAAAATCGTTTTTAGTCCACGTGTCCCTCGTCCGAAATGCAACGTGTGGCTGAAATCAATTCACCGCTTGAGAATCTGGTCTAGACCAAAGTCGAGACTCGAGTGCTTTCTGCTTCTTCTTAAGCATATTATGGCCGCATCTCTAACATCTCTTCCGACCACTGTTGGTCTGAGCCATGGTGATGAATGTTGCATCCGTTTATCAAACAAATCAGCATCTCCAGCCCATCTTCTGGCCCTGAAGAGGAAGGGTCACTCGCTGCATTACGAAGGTGGTACAGTGAGGAGATTGGTCGTGACGCAGGCGACAGAGGGATCCAGAAAATCTAAAGAAAGTGAACCGTCTTGGGCCAATCCTGACTCGGATGAGCCACCTCCTTGGGCTAAAGATGAAGGTCGTTCTTCTACGTCCCAAGAGGGATTTGAGATTCCCTTCTATGTTTATCTGCTAGCCTCTGCAATTACTGCCATTGCTGCTGTATGTTTCTCTCTCTCTCTCTCTTTTTCTAGACAGAGGTCTTTGAATCGCCAATTTCATATCAAAGATGTTATCTTTATGCATAATTTTGGTCACTGTAGATTGGTTCTGTTTTCGAGTACACAAGCAAGAATCCAGTTTTTGGGGTTTTGGAATCTGACAGCATCTTTTATGCTCCTGTGCTTGGATTCTTTGCTTTTACTGGAATCCCTACTTCTGTGAGTTCCTTGTCTCTCTTATCCATTTGATCTTTGTGTTGTTTCCTCGGCTGAAAAAGTAAGTTTTTGCGTGCATAGATATTCCTATGGTTCAAATCCGTTGAAGCTGCTAATAAGGAAGCTCAGGAACAAGATAAAAGAGATGGCTTTCTTTAAAACTCCTTTTGTCTATTCATACAGTGATTGTTCTCCTCCAACATACTTTGAATATAATTCTGCATTTTCAAGGGAGCTTGCTTCTATTCATTGTCTTGTTACCCGCTTGATTATTTTTGTAATTCTAACAATATGTCATGTTGTAACGAGTGAATGCTGCAGCTAAAAGAGTAAACAAATGACGAAGATGCCTGCATTTGAGATGCTCAGCTCAACATTACCAAGTAAATAGAAGCATCATGGTTTATCTGTGGTTAAGATTGTCCTCTCTTTGATCTGTCCCTCTACATCAACAAGCAATTAAATAGTTGGATAAACCAACTAGTCGTTGAAAAGACATTACTTGGTTTCATTGTTGGTAGGAATATCAGGTGAAGGCTGATTTTGCTTCAGGGAGTGAATGACTACACACAAAATCATGTGTTTAGTTGGTCTATTTGAATTTGAAGTTTCCATTTGAATATACAAAACTGAGAAAAGAGGTAGAAACAAAGTACTCTCTACCACTCAATGTAGCAGGACTGATGCCTTTGAAAGATATTAAGTGCAAATTGTTAAGAGTAAAATGTTATGAATTTGCAAGGCGTGGCCCAAATTAAAAGATGATTAAGCCTTAAACTTTGACCGAAAAAATAGAACTTTGAAAGCTCCAGTTCGGAAAATTATTACAGATCAAATGTGAAGGAATCTTGTCGGGCTCTTTTAAAGATGGGTTGTATATAAGACGGGTTAGTTGAAGATTAGTTGTTTCAGGCTCTCCCACGAGAAAGAGATAGATCTCAGCGGTGGTGTTTCATCTGTGAAGCGGACAAACCAAAGAAGTCACCGGAGCTGGCGTCTGGCAATATGGGAAGATCCAGAGACTTCGGAGCTGAGGAACATGTGCCTTCTAACTTATTCCACTCCATCGTCGCCGTAACCATCTGGCTTGGCTCCATTCATTTCAACGTCGCTATTGTTCTCTCGTCTCTCATTTTTCTTCCTCCTTCTCTATCTCTCTTGTACATACCATACCCTCTCTCTCTCTCTCTTTATATCTATGTTTCTATCCCTCTCTTTGCTTCTTACTGGTCTCAAGTTTAAACTTTTTGAAATCCTCTGTTTTCTTCAGGGTCTTGAGTCTTCTCATTCTGCTTATCTTCATCCCAATCGACGATCATAGCAAATACGGGCGTAAGCTCGCTAGGTACTTCTTTTATCTCGCTCTTTATCTGATTCCATCTCCAATCGTTTCTTTTGTTGTTCTCAAATTCATGTTTTTGTTTGAGCAGGTACATATGTAAGCACGCGGGTAGTTATTTCCCTATCTCTCTTCACGTTGAGGATTACGAAGCTTTTCAACCAAATCGTGCCTATGGTCTGTCACAAACTCCTTTTTACTCTCAAAATAACAAACTCTAAGATGGGTTTGTGATATTGTTGACTTCTTAAACTGTGATTACAGTGTTTGGTTATGAACCACATTCAGTTCTACCGCTTGGAGCTATTGCACTTGCTGATCTCACAGGGTTTATGCCTTTTACTAAAATCAAAGTTCTAGCAAGTACTGCTGTGAGTTCTTGCTGCTTTATTTGTTGTGTGTATTCTTAATTAACCTTCTTGTCCCCAAACTCATTTGTTTTGCAAAATTGATGATTATTAGATTTTCTACACTCCCTTTCTAAGGCACATATGGGCATGGTGTGGACTCGCACCTGCTTCTAGGAAGAACTTCGCTTCCCTTTTGAGTTCTGGCTATACTTGTATCCTTGTACCTGGTGGTGTGCAGGAGACACTTCACATGCAACATGATGTTGAGGTAATTTTAATTCTTTTTCTTTGGTGTAACTATATTCTTCTGAAAGTTTTGGATTACTTAGAAAGTTGTAAGTTTGGACTGCTTGAGATATATAGCTATATCTGTTTTGATATCTCATGTACATATAGTTTGCAAATTGAAGAAGAAATGGTGTGTTTCTTCTGCAACATTCTGTGAAGAACTGTATTTCACATTGCAGAACGTCTTCCTTTCACCTAGAAGAGGATTTGTGCGCATAGCCATGGAACAAGGGACTCCTCTGGTTCCAGTTTTCTGCTTTGGTCAGGTAGGTGAAAAAGAGTTGTCTTTATGTACCTGAGACCTCAAACTAATTAGTTGGTCACTCACATGATCAGATATTGTACGGTTTCTGCTTTCCAGTCATAAATTTAATGTATTTGTTTCTTCGGTAGTCACAAGTGTACAAATGGTGGAAACCGGATTGGAACCTCTACCTTAAACTATCTAGAGCGATCAGGTTTACCCCGATCTGCTTCTGGGGAGTTTATGGGTAAGTGCAAACCAATTTTGGGTTAGTTCCTGTTAATTACATATTGCGTATAAAATCATCTTGCAAGAGGGTACTAATCCTATTTCTTTTGTAGAACCCCATTACCATATCGACACCCTATGCACGTGGTGGTTGGTAAACCAATAGAAGTTACAAAAAATTTGCATCCTACTGATGAGGAGGTTAGTTGTCTTCTTGTTTATTTCTTGTTAGCATCAAGAATGCTACTTGTGAGTTGAGAATGTAACAACTTATGGTGTATATGTACATTTCAGGTTTCTAAGTTACATGGCCTGTTTGTGGAAGCACTTAGGGATCTGTTTGAGAAGCACAAGACCCGAGCAGGCTACTCTGATCTTCAGTTGAATATTCTTTGAACAAAATCTCCAGTGGTAAATTTTTACTTATGTATTATCCTATTTTATTATTTCTTACCTTGGAGCTGGATTTGGATATAATTTACCTGTATGATTTTAACTTCCACTGTTGTAGTAATTTTATACGTTTCAACTATTATATAGCATGTACATTACAAGCTATTCTGCTAAATTTTATTAGACATTGAAGAATTTCATTTTGTACTAGCATATGTACAATATGCTCTATTGCTCTGTATAATTCCAATTAGAAGGGACTAGTCTTATTGAGCCTTATTAGTTGGCCTTACTTACACGCCTGGCATACTTTTAACTGCAGTTCCCATATATATATATATATAGAAGCTGCGCGTTATGAATAGATTGGAAGGTGCTGAAGAATGTAATAACAATGAGATCAGAGAAACGATGCGGATCAGTGTTTGGTATGATACATACGAAGGAAACTCACTGTTTAATGCGGATAATACTCAGTGGGAAGATCATCAACTTCTCAGACCTGAAGCTATTAGAGGCACGCAAGTGTAGACTATTTTTGATAGCGAAGAAGAAAAGAAACAATTCTTCTTTTACATGATCCTAATCCTCCTTTCATTGATGGAAGAGTTGTATTCATAAAGCCAACGGAGACAGTAATAACTGTAAAGGATCACACAGCAGACAGACTATAATTTCAAGAAAAAGGACAGTCTTGTCAAAGAAATAAGAGAGAAACAACGTATGCATAAATTAGGGTAGCTATTTTGGGAACTTAAAGATTCTAATCTTGATAATATCCTTGGCGTGGAAAAATCAGCTGAGCAGATTGATGCTGATACTGTTGTAGTTAGTGAAGAAGATGAAGCTAAATTTTTATTCAAGATATGAAGAAGGGAGAACCTGTGACTAAGTGAATTTGCCATGTCAAAGACCATGGCAGAGCAACGACAGTATCTCCCTATACTTTTTTTTGTAAGAGATGAACATAAAAGGGCGAAGCAGGAGCAACAAGTTCAGGTCCTGGCTTGAAAAAAAAGGCACCACTTACCCCCAAAGACGAGTTTGGTAATGCAAAAACAGAGCGGTTTTTGTCTGTGGTCAGTTGTTTCTTAATGAGAATCAGAATGGAATTGTTTAAGAATACTTTGGCCGAATCAAAGCAAGCCGAATAAATAATTAAATAAGTATAACGGTTAGAGTTAGACAACAACTAATTTCTTGCGTGTATCATATTGTGACACGTCATAATTAGATAATCAGCTCCGGTTTGAGTTTGTACGTTCCCGTTGGCTTATATCTTGTTCTAATCTAAGTACTGTAGCTTTTAAATCAAATAAACTAAGTACTTAGATTATTTTACATAACAAAAAAAAAAACTGCAAGAAAACTACGTGAAAACTAAAAGCACACGGAATGGAAAATGCCATTTGAAAATGAGTCTCTCAAAGACCAAACAACCTCAACCACCCGCCACTACTTTCTAACATCTCTTCACTCTTTCCCTTTTCTTTGTCAACTCTTCCTATTAAATAAAAAAAACTAAGAACATTTCTCCATCTCTCTTTTGTCTCCATCTGAATTCTTTTTTTTTTGTTTTGTCGTGTTGTAACCGCCGATGAATGATCGGGGTCTGAAAAAGTCTCTCACCGGTAAAAGCAACGGTCCGGTGGACGAGAATACGGATCTCTTCTCAGTCAACCGTCAAACTTCTTTAGATGGTATTACCTATCATCACACTGAAACTGCTCTTCCCTTTTGATTTTAGATTCCTGTCGCATTTTGCATTCAAAGATCAGTTTGATGCCGTTTTTTTATCTGTTCATTGGTTTCCACAATTTCATAGTTTACGTGAACTAGTTACTAAGATGGAGGAGATTGAATATGCAATAATTGGTCGATGCACTAAATTCGATTTTCTTTTGGCAAATTCTTTGTATTCAATATTCGTTTTTCAACTAGTCACTGTTGTTTCTATACTAATGTAATGTATATGTGGTATACAGTTTTGCTTAAACCAGGAAGACATTCATTCGAACAAGCTAAAGCTTTTAAACCTGAACCCGATGATGAGAAGAAACATGTAAATGACCCGTAAGTTATTTATTTGATGTTATCCCCTCATTTGAATTACTACACAATAATATTCTTGATAATAAATGTATAATGTAAACAAGTCAGAATCTTTGTTGCTTTTAGGATTTATACCGATCCTGAAGTTACATTGGGAACTCTATCTAGATTGGTTCTAGAAGCTAGAAACGTAACTTCTTCTAAACTTCAGTCTATTTCTACTACAAAGGCTGGCTCAAGGGTACGATGCATCAAATTGGCTATAATAAATCATGTTATCATATTACTGAAGTGGTCCTTGTAAGATTTTTAATATCATTCGTGCAGAGCGAGAGCGATCCATCTTCAAGACCAGCAAGAAGCGGTTCAACAACTCGTCCCTCCAACATTCCCTCTCTCAGATCTTCTTCTGTTCCTAAGAAGACAACAACAGCTTCAGCTTCGGTTAATTCTCCAAAGAGAACTTTCTCTCGATCTTTGACTCCCTCATCACGTAAAACACCATCACCTTCTTCGACTCCTTCAAGAATCAGTACAACTACTTCGACCACTCCTTCCTTAAAAAAGGCTGGAGACGTCACTCAAAGATCAAGATCGTTGACTCCAAGATCAAAGACTCAGATTGGAGCAAATTCAGCTTCACGGACCAATGTGCGTTCTGCATCTGTATCAGCACATGGATGTGTTAGTCGTGATGGATGTACATCAGTTTCAGAAAAACCTCAGACACCTCCAAGAGTAAAAGAAAAAGTCACTCTAGCTTTCGGTAGACCAGTGGGGACTACAGGAAATGTAAATTCGCCTAAACGGAACACCTCTCCGGATGTTACAAGAACGAGGCCTAAAGGGCATTCTCCTTCTCTGAGTCCTTCTTTATCAGGCGTCTCACACACATCAGCAACTCCAAAATCTGCAAAGCCATCAGCAACTGTTGCAGATAGAACGAGGTCAGGAAGAAAATTGTCAAAAGCTTCTGTTCAAATGGCTATCAATCACTTGGTAACATTCTCTTGTCACTATTTAAAACTCTGAAAAGCTGATATTGTAATGTTCTTTATGAGGTTATGCTTGACGATACTAGTGTCTATCAATTGCAGGATGTAGCAAGAAACGGGAAAGTGAATACAAAACCGTTTTCAAGCACAATGTTGTACCCACAGAGCATAAGATCTTCTTCTTCTATAAGAAAGCGGTGTGGTAGTAGTGAAGGAAGCAGCAGCAGCAACCAGGAAGAAGAAGGAAGAAGCTTAACAAAAGGAGACAGAGAGAATAAGAACGATAGTGCACGGTACGACGCACTCTTGAATATTAAAGATGTGAAAGATACAAACTGGTTACATAACGTTGATGATGAATCTTATCCTTCTCTCATCTTCGACAATGCTTTCGACTCTCCTCCTGACCTATTCCCTCCCCTTTGACTCTTTTTCTCTTAAAGTTGTTATGCCAATGAAAGAGAAAACAAAAAGAAAAATATAATGTATTCTACTCTTTGGTTTTTATTAAGTGTTTCTTGTATATTCATCAACAGAAATATACAGCTTTGAGCTTTTAGTTATCAATAAAAAAAAACGGCTAAGACAAGAGTTTCATGTGGTTTCAATTTCTCAGAAGTGAGTCCGATACATTCACAGTTCACAAGAATTCGACTTGTGATGGACAGCATCGAAGCATCCATTATCAAAAGCTTCATAGATAACAAACCAAACAGTACATCGACATGATTCATGTTCAATGTTTTGTAGAAGAAAAAAATCAAATACATTATTTTTTACACTCCATCGTGGTAGTATCAAACCCAATTCATGATTCTAAATAAATTAAAGCAACGAGAATAATAAATAGTTAAGAGATAAAAATATAAGAGAAACGAACCCGTCTCCTTTGGATAGAGCAAGGTAGTTTTGTACCGGGATTTTAACATACTCTCTAACGTCCTTTAGGATTCATGATCTGAGAAAACACCGCACTTGGAGTGAGTCCTTCTGAATCTTCGCTGGCCAAACTCCGACCACCGATGCTCATGTCTATTCCACTGCTCCTCGAGTCTGTCACATTCCCTTCATAGACATCGGAACTCTTATCATTCTTTCCTTTACAGTTTCCATCATCGTACTTAATCTCATCCATGTCCATGTTACCGCACACTGCTTTCCCGTTCTCCTCTGCGCTTTCCTGAAGCTGCAACGCAAATTCTAAGTTCCACAGAACATCTCCCATAGATGGTCTCTCAATGCCCTGGTCTAATACACATTTCATTGCAGTTTCAGCAAACTTTTTGAAGCATTCTGGTGTGATCTTGCCCTTGAGATATGGATCAACGATTTGATCAAGCATGCCTTTCTTGTAACAGTATGGTGCCCACTCAGCTAAGCTCACTTGTTCCTTTGCCAGAGTCGGGTTCAAGGCTGGCCGTGCGCATAGCGCTTCGAATAGAACGACTCCAAAGGAGTAGACATCAGATTTCTCAGTCAGTTGTTGCCGCCGGAAATACTCTGGATCAAGATAACCGAAACTTCCTTTCACGACTGTGCTTACGTGAGTGTGGTCTAGTGTAGGACCGGTCTTTGACAGTCCGAAATCAGAGACCTTGGCCACCCATTTCTCATCCAATAGAATGTTTGTTGTCTTCACATCTCTGTGAATGATCGTGTGTTTTGCTCCAGTGTGTAGATAGTGTAAGCCTCGGGCTGCCCCAATGCAAATCTCAAGACGTTGCTTCCACGGAAGAGGAGAATTCTGGGTTTTGTAGAGATGCTCTCGCATTGTCCCATGAGCCATGTAATCATACACTAGGATCATTTCGCAGTTCTCTTCACAGTATCCAATCAACGACACAAGATGACGGTGTCTAAGCTTTGACAGCATTTCAATCTCGGTCTGGAACTCATGTACACCTTGTTCAGACATTGGGTTGCCTCGCTTGATGGCTACCTTTGTAGTTCCACCATCAATCTCTCCTCTGTAAACCTTACCAAAACCTCCAACACCAAGGACCCGAGACTCATCAAAGTTCTTAGTAGCTGCTTTGATCTCAGCAAATGAGAAGTGACGGCATAGATTTGACGGAAGGGAAGAGGTATAACTTCCTGTTGTGTTTGTCTTAGCCGAGCCAGCAGAATGTGAGTTTCCATAGAGAGAAAGTGGAAGCCACCCTGATGTTGCATCACTAGCAGGCTGGTAATCACCACGGTTACGTCTGCGGTAAGCAATCAGTACACATAAACCGATGAGAAGGGCCAGAACAACCGCACCAGTGGCTGCGCCTGCAACAATAGCTGTATTGTTCTTTGATTTACCAGTAAGTGGGCGTAGGACTTTAGATGGATCTGAAGTCACCTTTGGACCAGGTATAGGATTGGGACCTGCGAGATTACCATCTGAGGTATTCACCTTGAATATTTCTACTCCATTAAGGAAAGAATCATAATATTCCGGCTTGTTATCTGTCTTTGGGTGAAGAGCAAGCCACAAATCTTGTTGTCCCTTTCCCTCAGGAAGATTCACAACATAATCCTTGTGAAACGCAATCCCGTTTCCAAGATTTCCCGTCCAGGCAATCACATCAGCTTCAGGTTCAGCTGTTTGATTATTGAGGTAGATTGTAAACACCCGTTGGTTGATCTTGGTAATAAATGGAGAAACCTCACAGAAATGAAGCCTTACAAGGTAACTAAACCCAGAGTCAATGCTGAAAACCCAAGTCAGGTTATAGTTGAGATTGATTTGAACAGTAGGACCCATAGACCTAGCAGTCGAATAAACATTCACAGGAGCAACATATGTAGGAGTGCCAGTAGGATACTTGATAGTCATATTAGGATCAGCAGTTTCTGAAATTCCAAGGCCTGCAGCAAAAATATAAGGCTGATCATCATACCATGATCTGTACAAACCCGTATCGGCAGAAGGCGAGATATCATTCCCTCCAACATTAAGCCTAAAAACATTCTCAAGAGCGGTACTGTTATCAATAGTGAAACCACCAGAAGATCCCACCATCATCAAAGTCCCATCAGTGCTACTGTAAATATCAGGCATTGAAGTCACCTCAATCCCATTAACAAACGCATAAGCAGTAGAAGGAGTTGATTCAGGTGTGAAAGTCATGTTCAATGTTCCACCTTCAACATTCACAATAAACTCCTTAACGATGACAGCGTAGTTCAACGCCTCTGTCGTTTGAGCAGCACTAAAGTTCTTGAGGAGAGTGTAGGGACCAAAGGAAACAGAGAAGAGAGCTTTTGTTGCATTGAGTCCATCGTATGTGTTGGGATAGAAGTAAAGACGCACAAATTTACGACCTGATGCTACAGGGAAAGAGTAAGTGAAAGGAGATCGGAAAACTCTAGCCGTCATGTAAGGAACTTCGGAAACAGAAGGATCTTGTGTTGCCGCCGGTGAGGTTTTGGAGTCTCCTGATGAAGATAAGAACTTGGATTTGACATCTGGAATCCATGTTCTGTTATCTGTGTCGACGAGATCAGAAGAACCACCACAGTTCAAGAGGATTTTCTCGGTGGGAGAATAATCAGCAGCTGAGATTAGATGTGATGCTGATAACAGAAGAAGAAGTGATACAACCTCCGCGAGAATCTTCATCGATCAGAGCAGCTCCCGGAAGATCTGCTCCTCCGATCTACAAACAACAAATCAATCTGCAAAGCAACAAAAATAAAAATGCAGATCTAAAAAAAAATGGAGGAGCTAAATTTTTTCCAGAAGTAGTATGTATATATGTTCATTTGAAATCAGAACAACAACTTATACAGATCTGAAACGAAATTAAAACTAGGGGAAACAGATGATTTCAGAAATTGAAGTTGATTTTTGGTAGGAAGAGACTGAAGAGTGAAGAAGATACCATACCTTAAGAATCGGAGAAGAAGTTCCTTAAGCGGTGAAATCGGAAAGTTTTGGGAGAAGACAGAGATTGGTGAGATATTTGGGGGAAGATAATAAATGAAGAATTAATTAAGAAAAACAAGAGAGCTGGTTGGAAATATAATGGGTCCTCACTCACTTTTTCTTTTCTTTTTTTTACTTAAGTGGGCGATTTATTGACAATAATTCGACTTGTAATGATTTATCCATTATCAAATGCTTTATAGATATCAAACCAAATATAATACGTTGAAGCGATTCGTGTTTTAATATTTTGTAGAAGAAAAAAAATATATACTTTATTTTTTACATTCAATCGTGGGTGGTAGTATCAAATACACAAATCCAAAATTCTAAACAAATTACAGCTAAGAGAATACGAAATAGTTAAGAAACAAGATAAGAGAACCGAACCCGTCTCCTTTGGATGGAGCCGGTTTAGCAAGGTAATTTTGTACCGGGGTTTTAAGTCTCGACTTTAACGTCCTTCAGGATTTATGATCTGAGAAAACACAACACTTGGAGTGAGTCCTTCTGAATCTTCACTGGCCAAACTCTGACCACCGATGCTTATGTCTATTACACTGCTCCTCGAGTCCGTCACATTCCCATCATACACATCACAACTCTTGTCGTTCTTTCCTTTACCCTTGTCATCATCGTACTTAATCTCATCCATGTCCATGTCACCACACACTCCTTTCCCGTTCTCCTCTGCGCTTTCCTGAAGCTGCAACGCAAATTCTAAGTTCGACAGAACATCTCCCATCGATGGTCTCTCAATGCCCTGGTCTAGTAAACACTTCATTGCGGTTTCAGTATACTTTTTGAAGCATTCTGGTGTGATCTTTCCCTTGAGATGTGGATCAACGATTTGATCAAGCATGCCTTTCTTGTAGCAGTATGGTGCCCACTCTGCTAAGCTCACTTGTTCCTTTTCCAGAGTTGGATTCAAGGCTGGCCGTGCGCATAGGGCTTCAAATAGAACGACTCCAAAGGAGTAGACATCAGATTTCTCAGTCAGTTGCTGCCGTCGGAAATACTCTGGGTCAAGATAACCGAAACTTCCTTTCACGACTGTGCTTACGTGAGTGTGGTCTAGTGCAGGACCGGTCTTTGATAGTCCGAAATCAGAGACCTTGGAAACCCATTTCTCATCCAATAGAATGTTTGTTGTCTTCACATCTCTGTGAATGATCGTGTGTTTTGCTCCAGTGTGTAGATAGTGTAAGCCTCGGGCTGCCCCAATGCAAATCTCAAGACGTTGCTTCCACGGAAGAGGAGAATTCTGGGTTTTGTAGAGATGCTCTCGCATTGTCCCATGAGCCATGAAATCATACACTAGGATCATTTCGCAGTTCTCTTCACAGTATCCAATCAACGACACAAGATGACGGTGTCTAAGCTTTGACAGCATTTCAATCTCGGTCTGGAACTCATGTACACCTTGTTCAGACATTGGGTTGCCTCGCTTGATGGCTACCTTTGTAGTTCCACCATCAATCTCTCCTCTGTAAACCTTACCAAAACCTCCAACACCGAGTACCCGGGACTCATCAAAGTTTTCAGTAGCTGCTTTGATCTCAGCAAACGAGAAGTGACGGCATAGATTTGACGGAAGGGAAGAGGCATAACTTCCTGTTGTGTTTGTCTTAGCTGAGCTAGCAGAATGTGAGTTTCCATAGAGAGAAAGTGGAAGCCACCCTGATGTTGCATCACTAGTAGGCTGGTAATTTCCACGGTTACGTCTGCGGTAAGCAACCAATACACATAAGCAAATGAGAAGGGTCAGAACAACCGCACCAGTGGCTGCGCCTGCAACAATAGCTGTATTGTTCTTTGATTTACCAGTACGTGGGCGTAGGACTTTAGATGGATCTGCAGTCACCTTTCGACCAGGTATAGGATTGGTACCTGCAAGATTACCATCGGAGGTATTCACCTTGAATATTTCTAATCCATTAAGAATAGAATCATAATATTGCGGTTTGGTTCTTTTGTTTGGATGAAGAGCAAGCCACAAATCTTGTTGTCCCTTTCCTTCTGGAAAATTCACAACGTAATCCTTGTGAAGTGCAATACCGTTTCCTATATTTCCCGTCCAGGCAATCACATCAGCTTCAGGCTCAGCTGTTTGATTGTTGAGGTAGATTGTAAACACCCGTTGGTTACTCTTGGTAATATTTTGAAAAATCTCACAGAAATGAAGCCTGACGAGGTAACTGAATCCAGAGTCAACGCTGAAAAACCAAGTCAGGTTGAAGCCGACATTGACTTCAGGTACTGGAGTCATCGCCCGAGCAGTCAAATAAACATCCTTAGGAGCAACATAAGTAGGAGTTCCAGTAGGAAACGTAATGTTCATCTTAAGATCAGGGGGTGGTGTAATCCCATCTCCTGCACCAAAAATATAAGGCCGATCATCAAACCACGATCTGTACAAACCCGTATCAGCTGAAGGCGAGATATAACTCCCTCCTACATTAAGCCTAAGAACATTCTCAAGAGCGGTACTATTATCGATATTAAAACCACCAGAAGATCCCACTATCGTCAAAGTCCCACCAGTGCTACTGTAAATATCAGGCATTGAAGTCACCTCAATCCCATTAACAAACGCATAAGCATTAGAAGGAGTTGGTTCAGGTTTGAAAGTCAAGTTCAATGATCCACCTTCAACATACACAATAAACTCTTTAACGATAACATCGTAAGTCAACGCCTCCGCCGTTTGAGCAGCACTGAAGTTCTTGAGAAGAGTGTAAGGACCAAAGGAAACAGAGAAGAGGGCGTTTGTTGCATTGAGTCCATCGTATGTGTTTGGATAGAAGTAAAGACGCACAAATTTACGACCAACTGCTACAGGGAACGAGTAAGTGAAAGGAGATCGGGAAGTCCTAGCCGTCATGTGAGGAACTTGGGTAACAGATGAAGCTTGTGTTGCCGCAGATGAGGTTTTGGAGTCTCCTGATGTTGATAAGAACTTGGAGGTGACATCAGGATTCCATGTTCTGTTATCTGTGTCGTTGGGATTAGAAAAAGAAGAAGCACCACAGTTCAACAGGATTTTATCAGTGGGAGAGTAATCTTCAGCTGAGATTAGATGAGATGCTGATACGAGAAGAAGAAGAAGAAGAAGAAGAGATTGAAGGGAGACATGGAATCGTCCCTCCGTTATGATCTTCATCGATCAAAGCAGCTCCTGGACTATCACTTTCTCCGATCTACCAATAAAAAAATCAATGCAAGAACTGTAAAAGCAAAAATAAAAAATATAACAGAACAAGGACATTAATAGATATATATATAGCTAGAATTTTCTATGTTGACGAAACTAAAACTAGGAACAGGTTATTTCAGAAATTTAATTTGACTTCAGAGAGCGAAGAGTGAAGAAGATAACATACCTTAAGAAACTGGGAAGAAGAACTCTAAGCAATGAAATCGGAAAGTTTTATTTTAGGAGAAGACAGACAGAGGTTTGAGATATTTGGAAGAAAGAGAGAAGCGGGAAAATTAATTAAAGAAGGAGAAAATGGAGGTAATTAAGTAAAGTATAGTAAAACGATGACTAAACCGGACAACATAATTACATGCCCCGACCGTTGAAGGATAATGTTGATTTGGTCTGATCTGATGTGTAGGATTGGATGACAGTTCATAAAAGAAAGACAAATTGAAACGCGTATTTCTATGTGCGGTGAAAGTTGCTCGTGGCTGACCTTGGCCTTCTAATTTTTTTATTAAGGTGAAGAGTGGGCTCCATTTTTATAATTACTCATTTGTTAGTTTACGTGGTTTTGGGCTTCTTTGTTTCAGTTGACTTTTACGAGCCAAATCAAAGTGGGCTTTGTTTCTTTTTTATGAAGTCAACTGAAAGAAAGGGATTAAAAAGCCCATGATCACATAAACTGACAAATCAGTAATTATCAAAATGGACCCCACCCATCGAAGCGGGCTTTGTCTAACCTTACAAGTTACAACCTTTGATTAGTGAAGAAACCGTCAAACCTTGCATGAAATCAGAAGTGGATTATATAGAAAGTAGAAACGGGAACGTTTGAAAATGGCAAAAGTAAACTTAAAAATAAAATAAAAATTGGCTACAGATATATATATATATATATATGTATATAAAGGAGTAATTAGTTATGCATTTCTCATTTCATTTCATTTGGTTTTTTTTTTTTTTTGTTAATTAGGGTTTTTAACTTTTTGTGTCTAATAAAATGGGTTAAACGGGACCACAAACAAAATATGTAAGCCGGAAAGATATTCGTTGATTGTTTTATCTTTTTGACTTCCAAATACAAGTTATGTGCTATTTCTTTACTTCCAAACACCTCAGTTTTTGAAACGTGATTCTGTGACGATTTCAAACGCTTCCGCTTCTGCTTCTGCTTCTGCTTCTAGAACAAGAAACACACTACCAAGTACCACCGACGATTCCATGCTTCTTAGCCGCCAAGTAAAATATATTTACTCAAATAGAGAGAGAAACAAAATCTTATTAGCCCCAAACGCACAAATTGTTGGAATCATTACCTTCTTGACGTTAATTGTTCGTGAGTAATCCCACTCACAAAGTGTACGTACATAGAAATTTCCAAGAGAGTGCTGACAATAAAAATGTAAGTGTACAAAACTAAGATCGTTCGTCTAACTGAAAATAAAATTAAAATGTTTCAAGGAAGGGAAGGTAAAAAAAGAAAAGTAATTGTGTTCGTATAAATAAATGATACATAAGTATGACATTAAAGACAAAACACAAAGGATATCGTTGGGAGACTGGAGTACAAAATTTCAATGTGACATTTCAACTTAGTGAAAAAAAAAAAAAAACAAATTTTAAAATATTTATATAGGCAAATTGCGTTAACATTACCACTTTTGTTTCTCTATCTTGCTTCTTTTAGGTAAGTACCTGAATCCAAAAGGTTTTGGTTCTTCTGTAATATTATCCCTCCACTGATAGAGCACACACAAAAATCTAGTCGTCCCAGTCATGATCCCAGCCATCTCGGATCGGAGCCCTTGCTGTTAAGCCGTTGGCAGAGATGCTGACACTTTTTGCTGCACCACCAGGCGATTTCACAGCATTATTCTCATCCCAGTCATCATCCCAACCTTCGTCCCAGTCTGCTGTCTCCACGTCATGGACCCCCGACTCATGTTCTAAGCCTGACCCTCCACTCAATTCTAGTTCACGGTAAGGCACTCCATTGCCTGCACGGCGATTCTTCCGGCACAGACAGAATCCCCAAATTCCCCCAAAAATAACGACTGATACTATTAAGAAATAGGCGCCGTTAATGTGAGTTACTAGCTTTTCATATGAAGGTAAGTGGATGAATAAGGTATTTTCTTGTGATGGGTACATGTGAAGCAGACACTCTTCCTTCCCAGCATCTAGTATGATCTTTATTGTGTCTCCACTAATGGATATATTTACCTGTGCAAGTGAAAGAAGGTTAATTCAGTTTAGTACCATGGAAAAACAAGAGTAACGTTTGCATAATTAAAGATCACAAAATAGTTCAGACTTCTATAGATAAACATGTGCAAGCAAGATTAGGATTTTTTTATCAAAGAAATCATCTCGGAAGCACATAGAAATCATACCCTTTGACTCTGGTGTTTTGCCAGTATCAGCTCCCCTAAAGAGTTAACCGGAAGAACAATGTTTGCTTTTAGAGAATTTTCACCTTCGTTTTGAACTAGAATCAACCAGTTAGCAGAACCTGCAATGATAAACACACAACTTAAGAATGAAAATTCAATCCACTCAAGCAGAACCTACTGGAGAAAACAGGGCATATAAAGCAGAGACCTTGCAAACTATGGGGGAATAGCTATAACATGTAAGAAAGTTACATGCCATTGATATCACAATCACTTGAAACACACAACGCATATTATGTCAAACATCTGCTTGTTCAAACAATTGATTCAGTAACAAGACTTCCCAATAATGTAAAATATCTTCTAGTTTGGTCCCTAATTTATAAAAACAGTCCTCCCCAAAAGAATATTTATTTATATCTTATCCACCCATTTTCATGGACATCTCTGTATACTGCAAACAAAACAAGCTATGTGGCTATTTCTAAAGAAGCTAGCACGACCTTGTATCATTTTATTGTTCAAAAAAACAGGAAAGCACATGACAGAGGTATCATTTTGAATCGAAGCTGAAACCAATAGTACATAAATCAAAGAAAATGGCACTACCAGAAGGCGCAAATATACCTTTTTCGATACTTAAAATGCACGCCACCAATGAATTCTTGGTTCTACATATATTAGATTTTCCTGAACAGGTATCTACACTGGCAGACTCTGAATTCCCCTTAACGCCATTCACCTTATCAGTAGTATCTTTAGCCAGAGGCGTACTTTTCTTGCCTAGATCCGTCCCATTTTTCCCACCCTCTACACTATTTGGAGGAGGCGGCGCCATTTTAACCGGTAATTTTCCATTATCCTGGCTATTGGTTTGGTTCGCTGGAGGCGGACTCATCGGCTCTGTTGTATTCACCACTTTTGTAGTTCCATTCTTCTCATCTAACACTGTCTCTGGAGGTGGATTCACTGAATCAGGCTCCTTAGTATTAGAATTTGTCGAATTATTAGTTGGCAGAGATGGTTCTGAAGAGGTAACGTTGGATTTTCCATGATTATGATTAACATTAGGTAATGGAGACTTCTGAAGCAGAAACATAAAGAGTAAAGTTAAACACACATTGCTCAAAACACTATACAAGATCAAACCAAAAATACAATTAAGGGAAGCATAACAAAAAAAAAGGAATCGAATTTACTTGTTTAATAGTAGAATTTGAATTATCCTTATGTGTTTCTTCATCAACTAACTCTCGATATATCCCAGAGGAAGAAGCATGGGAGATAAACAAAATCAATAGAAGAAGTGATAAGACCCAACTTCTATCCATCGCCAATTAGGGTCAACCCCTAAATTATAACTAGATCTGTTGATTTATTAGCCAGTAGCAGTCTTGATTCGATCCAAAGATACTTACTTGGTTTGAACCTCTGCAGCAAAATCTCATCTTTAGGGCATCGGAGATTCGTAGATCACAGTCATGTGATTGCAAATCACCAAGCTTTAATTTCGATTTGGCAAAAACAGTGAGATAGATTGATGGATGATGGATGTAATCAGACTTGTTGGCGTTAGAAGATCGATGAGAAGACGAAGGTGTTGCTCTGGCTCGTGTTGATCGCGCTGAAATCGAATCGAGTCGCTGAGCCAAGTTGAGTTTGACGATCCATCCACCTCCATGGAGCCGTCGGACAAATATTTGGGCCGTAATATTTATAAGCCCACTAATATATAGTGCCAAGCGTTAAGTTGATTCTTTTTGTTGCCGCATAACAAAACATATGGGACAATTAAGACTTAACAGTAATTTGGTGTACATTTTATTTATATTGATGTATGTGTATAAATCAAAGATAACTTAAAAATGTCATTATTCATAAAGTTTTTAGTAACTTAAATTAAATTTGAGTTATGAATATGGTATGAGTGATTTATAAATTTGAGGTATGTTGTTTGTAAAATATATAATTTAAATGATAACTTAAAATCATGGAAAATCTCATGTAATAGAATGATGTTATAATTTTGATTTTTTTTCCTAATCACATAAATCTACAGTAACTCACGTTTGATACTACATAATTTTTACTGCAACTTACATCAATTAATAATATATATTACAACTCAAATTTGATAATGCATGTTACCAATCAGAGCCTAAAGGTCTGATAATTTGATGTACCTTTGATTTAAGTTAATGTATATTTATAAATCAAATATAACCCAAAAATATTAAATATTATATTTTAGGAATTTTGAAGTTAAATTTGAGTTATGAATGTGGTATCAATTTTGAGGTATTTATTTGTAAAATGGATAACTCAACATCAACAACAATCTCACATGGTATAGTGATATTATGATTTTAACTTTTTTTTTCTTAACCACATAAATCTACTATAACTCAAGTTTGATATTATATAATTTTTAGTACAAATTACATCAAATAACAATAAATATTGCAACTCAAATTTAATAATACATGTTACCATATTCAATTCTTTATTCGTGATTACATATGTCTGTAGGTTAAATTAGTTCTTATGTGGTTGTGTAATATTTAAAAATTTCTTGCAATATAATGATAATATATAATTAAAACATTTAATGTTATTCTATAATGGTACATGTATGTATTTCATATGTACATCCTTGCTAATAGTAAACAACAAAACCATGCCTATATTAGAATATTCCAGTTTCTAACATGCTTGGTCTTAAAACTTCAACCATTTTTTTTTAATTCTTATAGACTGTTATTTACATCAATCGTTAATAAAGCTGTTGAGGCATGTATGTGAAGTGGTAAGCTAGCTGTGATTGTTTTCGACCAATGTAGGTGAGCAACTATTTTGGATATACTTTTGAAGACGGAGCTAGCTAGTTTGCCTTTCTTCATTTTTAAGAAACATGAGACAGTCAGAGAGAGATGATTCCATTGTCGTTATAATTAATTACCATGCATATGAAATTGTTCATTACATAACTAAGATAATGAAGTCGTAAAATGGGAAATAGCAGCATACTACTTTTTATATATTTAGGTTAAATAAAAGCTGGCAACTTTGATTAGTCGCACATCTGTCCAGTTCCCTCTTTTACACGTCAGTCGATATACTGCAACATTGAAAATGAATATCTGAGAGAGAAACTCCAAACGGATTTTATTCGCAAAACCATTAAAAAGAAAAATAAAAAACGTTACTCCATATCCTTCTAATTATCCTCAGAGTTTGCTTTAACCAACAAAAAAAAATATAATTATATCTACAGCGTTTTAGATGACTACACAACTTTAGTTATGCCAAAGAGTTAATAATATTACATTACATTACAAGTAATTATTTTTCTTAATACACGTTTTCTTATATTTTTATGGGTCTGAATTGCTTTGTTATTATAACCAGTATTTTATGATTTTTCAATCTGTTGTTAATTCGAGTTTATAAATAGCTATAATTGTATTTTTATATGTAAAATATAATACATTACCTTTATTTAATTATATAGTAACATAGAAAATATTACTAACTACACATTTAAAATATATAAATGATATATATATATAGCTCCTAGTTTGATTAAATTACCTGCTTGAAGTTTTTTCCTTTTGTAATGTGGTAATTTAATTTAGTTGGACTCATTAAATTTATATTATTCTAAAAACCAAGTGTAATAATGAATTTTTACGGATATCCTTTGAATATAAGTATTTCAAATTATTTCGATTATATAAAACAAATATAAAACAAAATTAAAAGTTATAGAGACGTACCTGTCACAATTAGTGCTGAAACTGATGGGGTAGGGAACTGAAATACCACAACTGGTAGGAAGTGAGGCCACAAGCCCCATATCGAGGCCTTTGATTCCCTTACCCGTTACTTTAAGGCACTCACATACTTGTCGGCGGTCTGCTGTGTTCTGAGCAATGCGGTTCAAGGACTGGACTCCCACGCAGCAACCTGATAGCAATTGACCACTGTTGGTCAAGTAGTTCACGCACTGTGCCAGTATACTCGTCACTACTTCACACGAGATGGCTGACTCTACTGGAGCTGCCATGTAGATCGTAATTAGGACGAGGAGGCATGTGATGATCTTTGGAGCCAACGCCATTTTTGTTTTATTGTTTAATTTGTTGAGGTCGGTGAGTGTTTTATAATTGGGGAAACTCATGAACGTCATGCGTACCCGTTAATGATGCGTAGTTTCATATGCATGCAAAATTAATGAACTAGAGAAGACTACTTTTTATTGTAACACATATACCAATGTAAGTACGTTGCTTTCCCGATCTTCGCTTAATTGAGTTTCAAAAAGATGTAACATCAGAAATCTAGGGTTAAGCTTGAATTATAGATCTCGTCATATAATAAATTATAAACTTTGAGAATCATGTGGTCTAGTTTACCTTATGCACTATTTGAACATGCCAAACAAGGAGGTAATACGGCTAAGCACAAATTTTGAGGTCATTCGTGACACGATTCCAAGAGAATAAGCAAACTCTTGGACATGTGGACCGAAATGGTGATCAAGTGGCAGTTCAAGGAAATAAATAAAAGAGAAAAAAAAATGGAAATGGTCTAAGTAGAAGTTAATGGACCAAAAATCAAATGGTAAATTAAAGAGTTGGGGACATCAAAGGAAAAGGACAAGAGGAAAGCATGCATGTAAAACAAATAGAGATTTGGATGTTTATCGAACAATGACTCTGGGAGGCTATACAGTCACACGTACTTGGAGAAATTTAAGAGGATCTCCACAAAGTCGTAGGCGAATTATATATATTATATATCTTACAAAATGTAAACTATCTGCATTATCTTGATCTATATGATAAATACTTTTTTCGTTTTATACATCAACATCAATTTAAGAAAACACACAAAAAAAACTACAACAATTATTATGTAATGGATGTTGTTTGAATAAAAGTAAGGTGCCTTAGCTACGCAATGTAGGGTCGATCGATCGAAATTTTATACACTTAGTTAATTCATCGGCGAAAATGATTACAAAATAGATTGAGAAGCGTAAGTGAGCAAGTTGTGAGAGTGTACGGATTGACAAAGAAAGAGTGAATTTTTCTTGTTTCATTTTATTAATTAGAGTAAAGATCAACTGTTTTCCTCATATACAAACACAGACAAAATTTAGGGTGTTCTAGATTGAACGAATTCGAACCTTTAGAAGTGGATATTCTATAGTTTTTTTTTTCTCTTTTAAACGCCATATGTATCAGGAATCATAGTATACTTTAGAAGCATATAGATCAGTCCATTGAACTGTCGTTTTTTTGGCAGCAGTCCATTGAACTGGCTTATTGTTGATTATGATTGTTATTTCTCTCTAGTTACATCAATTAATAAAAATTATATTAAACGAACCTAGTGTATTCGGTATTATACTGCGCAGATGAACATGCATGTACTAGAACACGACCAAATGAATGGTAAGATAATTTGAAAATAATACATATCGTAATTCCATATATATCTTTAGAGGAGTACACAACACAGACGACCAATTAAATGGAACGTCGTATATGAAGAAAGACATGAGAACACATATTCTGAAATACAACATAACTAAAAAGGAAAACTCTTTATTAAAAAAAAAACACCAATATAACAAAATAGGATACATTCTTTATAGTGACATCTTAATTAATTTTAATACTCTCTCATAGATTATATGAAACCACCCTTCAACGTCTATCCCCTCTTGTTCACCTCACTCTGCATAACCCAAATACATCAAATATATGGTTACTATAACAGTCGATAAAAATCCAAACAAAATATATTAGAACCTCAAGTAAAATGAATTAAATAGAGTGATAAAATATTACTTGTTACAATTGGTTCTGGCGCTGATGGGGTAAGAGATCCTAACACGGCAAGCACGAGGGAGACCAGCAGCACGGCCTGGGTTAAGTCGGGAACCCAAGGCTCTAGCTGCTCCCTGGATGCAGCGACAAGCTTGTTGGCGGTCACGGGTGGTTCGAGCCATGCCGTTGAGCCTCCGAACTCCAAAACAACACCCTCGAGGAATGAAACCACCTCGGGTCAGGTAGTTATAGCATTGACCCAAGTTGCTAGTGACTGCACCGCACGATATGGCTGCCTCGGACGCCATTGGAGCGGTCACTAACATGCACACAATCATCAAAGTTGACAACTTCAAGAGTCCTTCCATATTGTTTTATCTCTTTGTACTTAAAAGTTATAAATAAAAGTAATGGATTTGGATGATGAAGAATGATAATGGTGGTTGGGTTTATATAAGAGCGTGGATGCCATGAGAGTGAGGGTATGAGGTTAGCTGGTAGTTGGTTTCATTTACTACTTTGCCTCCTATTTATGTTTATCTTCTTCTCTCATCTTTGGTTTTGTAGTTTATTTAATCTAAGCCAATTACTACGCACTCTCCGTTTTGTTCTCCTTTTGTCAAAATCTATACTATAATAATATATTACAAATTATAGTTCATTCCATTATACACATATTTGTTTCCAAATGACCAATCATTGTTATACATATGTCCAACTTAACGACGCTTCAACGTGGCGGTAGTAGAATATCAGGGGAGTGAAACAGAGTCAGTGCTTCTCTTGTGAATATTATAAAGTTTTGTCTTGGATCCATCAAATTACAGTATAAGCAATTTATGACAGGCTCCTCAATTAGCAAATCCGATGTAGTCAGTTATATACGTCTAACAAATCCAGTTAATTCAATTGCAAAACTGACAAATCAAACACACACAAATTACACGAAATACATAAAAATAGAAAAGATGGAACATTTCAAGTCTAGGTAGTATCGTAGTGGGATCAAAACCACCAATAGCGCCCCTTATAATCAAAATTTGTACTAGTACATATAACATGTACGCGAAAACTTGTTGTCAAATTATGACATAAGTCACACAAAAATTTAGAAATTACGATTTTAAGAATATATGTAAATGTTACTGAACTTGTTGCAAACGTAAATCTATTCAACCAACCTTTTACAAGGACAAAGTTTTGCTTTAGACTATTCATGTCTGAAAAAAAAAACTCTTCCTTTCTGAGTTTTAACCAATTTCGTTAATCCTAAACAGAGACAGTTGTAACTAAAACAGTAGGAAAATACATATATTTGACAACTACTCACTCCACCTTGCCAATGCCTCCAACATTCGAGCTACTGCTATCCACCACCGTCTCTCTTACAAACCTAAAACAATATTTGCAACATTAGGTTCAATGAACAAGTTACATACATCTGAATTGGAGAGGACAGGAACGTCATTTACCTCGCCAGCTTCTCCCGCGAAGATTGTAAGACGTAAATGGAGAGTACGAAAGAGAATGTGAGAGCTGATCACAAGTAAACACAACATGAGAATACATATAAGTGTATGAACTTATTTTCTCTTTGACTAATTAATTAATTAGCAAGAAAAAAGTGGTTTTACCTGAGCCGAAGAGGACGTAAAATCCAGAGGAAACATCAATCTCTGATTGTTCCTTCCTGCATCACCATTGCACAAGCTTATCAGCAACGAGACAGAGAGAGATAAAAAAAGCTGACAGAGGTCAACGAAATTAGTGTACCATGTGTATCTAACAAGAACATGTTTTGGCCAATGTTGAGGATCCCAGAACTGATTACGGATCTCCGGGTGTGTATTCAGATCTGTAAATGGGTAAATCTCACCTCAGGTTAAACTCTGATATTGTCAAATATTCGAAGTAACTGAGTAAATACTCTATGACCATGGAAGCAGAATTACAAATTCAAAAATCAGAACACAGAAAGTTTTGTTCCTTAGAAGAAAATTTTCAAAGCCATTATTAAAGTAACTATGGTTCAGGCAACGTGTAAGAAATAAAGAAACCATGAGAGGATAGAATAGATGACCATGAAAATGTAAATTTAATTCAGTAATGCTAGCAGACAGATGGGTTGAATCAGTCTGTGTAATAGACATAAAGCTAACAGCAGAAAAAATGGGACTATAAAGCCAACTGCCAATATATTAGCACCCAGTGTCTCCATGAACGCCAGGATGTTTTAACTTTCAGCAGATAATGTGAGACTCTGGAAATAATAGAAAATGGTTCAAAATTAAAGCCAGTTTAACTAGGGCCTAAGACATGGGCTTTGCAACCAAGCATCACAAGCTCGAGAAGCTACCACCTAATATGTCACATATTGTTGATTTTTCAGATTTGAGCATAAGACCTAGCATATCTTGTTAGGCCAGATTAGTAGTGTAGACTGCAGACTTAATCCGCTTATTCGCTCAGAAGACAAACACTAATAAAGAAGAGAGGCCTAAATCAGGACAGAATATAGTTAGATACGGAGTATCACATACAGCTATGAGGCATATCGATAACTTGAGCTGTGACTCCAAGCAGATCTCCTCCAGAATATCTCTGTGAAAACAAAACAAAAAAATCAAACCACATAGAAAGATCCAAAAACTGGTATTATACAAATCTGCCAGTTTTTCTATAGGAAACAAATCATCTAATCAGCCAAATATTATAACTATAAATGACTCAAAAGCAATGCTTAACATACCAAATTTACATCGATCATTGGAACCTCAGAGCTCTTACGGTTTATCACCAAAAGCCAGTGAATCAGAAATTTCTCACTCCCAACTTGGAATTTTCTGCATGTAAAAAATCATATGTAACCACAAATCCGACACCAAAAAACTCTAACTTGTATATAACTTATGTACAAACAAGGAAAGATGTAGCCATATCAGCATGGTACTCCATGAACAGCACATATAAGACATCACAAGAACACCGTCTGCAGAAGAATATAACTAAAAACACCATAAAAACGGCTTACTCTAAACAAAACAAAAAAAATCACTGTCTCTTCATCATTTCCTATTTTAAAAGCAGCCATACGATTTAATAGATAGAAACTAATAGCTGGTAAATCCACTGATAAACTTAGCAATAAACTAAAGACATAACAATCTCAATTCCAAAGCAATCTCAATACAGCTATACAACAGATTCATTTGAACTGTAATTCAAAGAAATTAAAAAAAAAAAAAAAACCAAAAAAGTTCTCACATCTTATAAGGATCGGTTCCAGTGTATCCAACTGGTTTAGCTATAGGGATCAACACCTGTAAAATTAGCAAAGAATGAGTAAATTCAATCTAAATTCCAAAATGAGTCCATAAATATCTTCTTAAACCAATAACACACAGTACCTCGCGATTAACGGCGAAGATCGGGCAATGCTTTCCGATCACATCATGCCAAGTTGTTCTCGACTGCCAGTGGAATCAACAGATCCTTAGTCTTCATCAAATTAGAAATTAATCTCAGCTTAAATGTAAAGAGGAGGAGTACGAACAGAATGATACTGCCCCATCTTGCTCATCCTGACGATATCTCCTGGTCGGTAAGCGCTGGAGAGAGCTGGAAACGATAGACATATCAGAAGTAAAGCTTGAATCAAAACGTTCCAATGTCGCGATCCTGCCACCGCAACCATATCCGCCATAACTTTGATTCCTCGGCGAGGTTTCTCTGCCAAAAAGAGATTTTAGAATCGAAACGATTAAAAAAAAAACAAAGGAAGAAAGATGGGAAGCGACTTTATTGGGCCACAAACATCAGCCCAACTTCTTTGTTGCCCAACTTCTTTGGTTTGTATCTGACAAAATACTAAACGCAGTCGTTTAATAATGGTTGTGTTTTGTTTTCTGTTTTACCACCATTTAACACTCGTAGTTTTTGAACAGTTAAATTTGTATCATTAAGATAATGCTAATTTGTCACAGTTTATCAATTTCTTCCATTTAATAGAGGTGATACAATTTTGTTATGATATATATCTCATGCAATTATGTTTCCAGTTCATGCTTTATATTAAAAACAAAACCAGATTTTAGTTTTAAAATGGAATGGAGCCGGAGATTTTGATATATTTTATTCTTCAAAAACAATCATTAAACAAATTTTAAAATCATGACCGTTTCTGAAATTTCAAAAGCCTTATTTAGAATAAAATAAAATATTAATTCGTAGATAACAAAATTTAGAATAAGAAACCTTGTTGGAGGAGATTTTTTGTACACAGCCAGATAAATGAACATGCGACTAAATTTTATGAACAACCATACGACCTAACTCGAGGAAAAGACTTTGAAATTAATGGGAACAACTCACCTTTGAGAAAGGTTACACAATTCATAAGTATTGTATTTACATGATCGAACTCCTGATTTTTTTTTTTTTTGGTCTTAAAAAGCATAGTCATTTCCATCTATTTGAGACATGTTAAACACAAATATAACAAAAGTAATCTGAAAATGTAAAATAAATGTGAAATTCATTATGTTTTATCAAATTAATCATCTTACTGCTTATGAAAGTTGAACTAACCAACCAAAAATGACGGAAACTTTTATTTAATACGAAAGTAATGGAAAATTTTTAATACACAAATTTAATGGAAACTTAATTTTAAAAATACATTGCAAATCAAAAAGTTTATTGTTTAAACATTTTTATATTTATATATAAACATGTTCATGTGGTTCTTTACAACAACAAAAAAAAAAAAAGACTACGGATAGTTTAGTAAAAAATAACAACTTACAAAAAAAAATGTATAAATGGTGAATCTGCTAAAAATTATCATTTTATTTTTAAATTGCCGTAAAGAAATTATAAGAAAAGAAACAAAAAAAGTTATAAGACAGAGAGACACAAAAAGGGTTTGAAGATGCAAAAAAAAAAAACTGTTGTCATTATTTTTCTCTCCTTTCGTTGCAGTGAAAAAAAAAAGATAAGAAAGAACATCAATACACCAAATCGGTCCTCAACAGTAATAACTTGGGATCCTTGAAAACCTAATATCTCTTCTTCGTTGTCGATTCTTTGTTGCTTCTCTTATACTCGATTGTTTTCAAAACTCTAATCAGATTCAATTTTGGGCGTACTTTACCACGGAACTGAATCGTCGTTTGATCAATCGATTGCTCTTCGTATCAATCGATTTTTTTTTTTGGGTTATTTTTAGTTTTTTTTTTCATCTTTCATGGCCGCGGATCTCGATGATTGGCCTGTGTTGGAAGAAGAGAGTTCATCCTCATCCTCATTCTCACCGCTTCCGCCGCCGCCTCGTTCACCGTCGAATCAGCCTGAGTTTTGGAAGAGAGTGGAGGAAGCCACCCGTGAAATTATAGAGCAGGTTCATCCAACTCTTGTATCTGAAGATCGAAGAAAAGTTTTGATTGATTATGTTCAAAGACTAATCAAAATGACTCTTGGATGCGAGGTTACATTCTCTTTAATCATTTTGCTTTATGTTTAAATACATTGGCTTTTTTTTTGTTTTGTTTCTGTTTGCATTAGCAGATGGATTAAAAACTTAGCCGTGGTTTAAATGTTGGAACTTTATTGAATCGACGATATTTTTTCTCTCCATTTTATTGAATTCTCTAGATTCTGTCTTAAACTTTTGTTGCTTTAGTCTCAATATTTTCAATTTGATGACTTTCTTTGTAAGTTGTTTTAAAGTCATCAACTTGTTGTTTTCTATTTCGAAGTTGTGTGCTTTTTTTTTTAACACACCTTTCTGAAACTGCCTAGAGTTTCTTCGATGTTGTGGCATATAAGTTTTTAACTTTAATTGACTATTGATGTGCTTTCTTTTTTTTACTTTTATGTGTCTTTCAGGTATATTCCTTTGGATCGGTCCCATTGAAAACGTATCTTCCTGATGGAGACATTGATCTCACAGCTTTTGGTGGACTATATCACGAGGAAGAACTGGCTGCCAAAGTTTTCTCTGTACTTGAGAGGGAAGAGTATAATGGGGCTGCCCCGTTTGTGGTTAAGGATGTGCAGTTAATACGGGCTGAGGTTTGGTTACTCAATCTCTGTCTTATTCAATTCCAGAAACTCCCTTCTGCCATTAGTAGTCAAAGGATATATATGGTGGTTTTGCATGCCTATCATGTTGTTTGTTATCTCCTCAAGTACTGGAACTTTCTTTTCTTTTCTTTTTGCAGGTTAAGCTTGTTAAATGTCTGGTGCAAAACATTGTGGTTGATATCTCTTTCAATCAGATTGGTGGGATTTGTACTCTGTGCTTTCTTGAGCAGGTAATCTGTCCTCTTCAGTATGACCGTGCTGTGTCAAACAAATTTTACTTAAACTTTTAAAAGGTGATCTAACAGTTGCAAGGCTTACTTGATCTGTTCAATATAAGTGTACGGCAGAAGTTGAATGTTGTTAATCTGTCATAATGACATTGTTTTTACCCAACTGCATAATGCCTTTTTTTCTGGTAACACGATAGACTTTCTTGAATATTGCAAATTGTTTGCAATACAGCATGCATGCAATTATATGTTTGAGGCACATTTGTATAGAATATTCTTATCAGCAATTTTCGATATATGTGGTTGTAGAAGATAACTATTTTATTCTGGAAAATTGACTTTGATGATTTGACTACGCAGATTGATCTTCTCATTGGAAAGGATCATCTCTTCAAGCGAAGTATCATACTCATTAAAGCTTGGTGCTACTATGAGAGCCGTATTCTAGGGGCCTTCCATGGATTGATATCAACATATGCTTTGGAGACGTTGGTCTTATATATCTTTCATCTCTTCCATACATCATTGAACGGCCCACTAGCAGTAAGAGTCTTCAGCAATTCTGAGGGATGTTTCATGGTTTAGTCTCATCTGGATTTCCTGAACTTTTTTTTCCATAGGTTCTATATAAATTCTTGGACTACTTCAGCAAGTTCGACTGGGATAACTATTGCATTAGCCTCAATGGTCCTGTCTGCCTTTCCTCTCTACCAGAAATTGTTGGTAATCATTTCCTTCTAGCTTATGTAAAATTATGTTCTTTATGCAATTTCAGTGTCTGCGACATCTCTCTTTAATTTCTGTAGTTGAGACTCCAGAAAATGGTGGGGAAGATCTTTTGTTGACCAGTAAGTTCCTCAAGGAATGTATGGAGATGTACTCCGTACCCTCAAGAGGATTTGAGACAAACCCGCGTATGTTTCCAGTGAAGCATCTTAATATAGTTGATCCTCTTAAAGAAAATAACAATCTTGGGCGCAGTGTAAGCAAAGGTTGACTGCTTTTCTTTTTTCCAACCATCACAGTTTTTTCTTTGTCCTGCTTCTATCTCTCCTTATGGTTTTAGATGTTTGAGTTGGCTTAACATAGCAGCTTCTGACATGTCCTTGTCCAGAGTTTTAGCGTTATAGGATCTTTTGGTGGTTTTTCTTGAAATTCTTGACTAGGGTGTGTAGAATTTGAATGGAGGCTAGACTTAAGATTTTGATGGCTTGTATAAACTCCAAAGTTAGTCTTCTCTATTAGTTTAATGGATTGTATGGTTTATATGACTCTCTTTGTTGGTAAATTTTTACTTTCCCTTACACAGGTAACTTTTATCGAATACGAAGTGCATTCACATATGGTGCTCGGAAGCTTGGGCAAATCATTTTGCAGTCAGAAGAAGACATAAGTTTTGAGCTTCGTAAGTTCTTCTCTAATTTGCTGCACAGGCATGGGAGTGGCCAGAGACCCGATGTCCTTGATGCTGTTCCATT
Source organism: Nasturtium officinale (assembly GCA_963854855.1). Classification (NCBI taxonomy): domain Eukaryota; kingdom Viridiplantae; phylum Streptophyta; class Magnoliopsida; order Brassicales; family Brassicaceae; genus Nasturtium; species Nasturtium officinale. The sequence continues at coordinate 3,579,435 of OY978507.1, read as the reverse complement.
TTTAAGGTACAACAGGTACAGTGCCATTTCTTTAGCTCCAACTCCTAACCATTTCCAAGAAGGTCAAGTGGTTTGTGAATCAGAATCCTCCAGTTCATCTGGTGCTGCTGGAAATGGTAGATATGACCAAGAAGACTCGTCGTATGCAGGAGTCAGTATATCAAGTATAACTGGGAAAGCATCATTGAGATATGATATGGAAAGTGTTTCCCCTTTGAATGGTAAGCATCATTCCCTTCATCCGATGAAAAATGGAGAAATTGAAAATGGAAACGGGGTGGAGAAACAACAAGAGACTCCCTGGCTTGCTGATTCCAGAAGAGTTAAAGATATACATAGTAATGAGAACGAGAACGAGCATGTTGGTCATGAAGACCTGCCGTTTACAGGTTCAGTACACCAAAATTCACTCACGAATCTGGCAACTTGGCCACAGGAGGGTATGCAGCTCCATTACTCAAGTCGTGGTGTCTCTAGCACTCAGAATTTGCTGTCTGACCTTGCTGGGGATTACGACAGCCAGCTTTACAGTTTGCGATATGGGCGCTGGTGGTTTGAATATGTGCAAAATGGTCCTCTGCCTCCACTATCTCCTCATGGGCTGCCTCAGCTTCCAAACAACAATTCATGGGAAATTATTCGGCATGCTATGCCATTCAGGCGAAATGCTCCCACTCCAGTAAATGCCAATGGGGTTGTTCCGAGGCCGGTTTTCTTTCATGTCAACCATCAGTTGATTCCAGGAGCTGGTTTTGGTGTCAAGGAATTACCTAAGCCACGAGGAACTGGAACATACTTCCCCAATGCGGTACATACTTATCTGCCTCTTTTACTTCTCTTACATACACCCCATAAAAATGTGACCTCTGAATGGCCAAGCTTCTAACGCCTCTTTTATGCAGAACCATTACAGGGATGGATCATATTCCCCAAGAGGAAGAAACTCACATCAAGCTAGGTCGCCTCGTAACAACGGTCGAAGCATGGCACACCCGCACTCCGAAATGAATATCCCTGACAGGAACACCCGTGAGAGACAGCTTCACTATACCAACCAAACAAATGGTTCATGTGATATGAGTCAAACTGATTCACTTGAAAGCTTTCCCGGTACCAATGGCTATACAAACCATCCATATGAGAAGGCTCCTGATTTTAGGCCTGCAGAGCCTGTACCAGCGGAACTAGTCTCCCCTCCTGAGGAAAGTAAGCAAAGAGATAGCACTGGAGGTAATCATAATCGGTCACACCGCCCAAATTCTATATACTCTCCACCACACAGGAAGATCGGTACAGTATTTATTGCATTCATTGAACTGTTACAATTGATCATTAAAGCTACTAGCTAAAATATTATAGAATGTACATGTAGGGTAGCATCGCCTGTGCAGTCATACCATTTGACGGATGATGATGAGTTCCCTCCTTTTTAGCTCTGATCCGAGCACAGCACACAAAGACATGCTCTTTAGACCGTTATAGGAACAGGTATAGCTTGCTAACTTGGTTTGTCTCCTAAGTTCTTTGTTTTTCCCTCCCAAAAGAAAAAGGAAAAAAAAAAAAAGGATGGTGAAGATTGTTGTGGGCTGTGTGTTTTTTTTTCTGTATGTTATTCTCTGCTGCTATAGAATTATTATCTATATGTAACTTTATGAGAATCTCAAACCCTGTAGACAAAACATTTGCAGAGCTTTGTATTTTCTACGTAGACAGGTTTGCGAGTGTATTTTTATAGGATGGCTTTGTTTCTTTCTCAACCTCACTATTCTATCTTCATGTTTCTTCTTCCCAGTGGTGTAACAAGAGTTTGTCAGATTGGTGACACATTAGTTAAAAAAAATAATTAGCGGGAAAAGATAACATGGAACAATAATGGAAGAGTTTAAAAGTCTTATGGTAAGTAACTATCAAAACGTAAAATGTTTTGCGGGGAAAAATGACGTTAAATGATTTAATTATTTAGTTATCGTTTACCATTATTTATCCTGCAATCTTTATGGTATACAGGTAGTTAGTTATTATTAATAAAAATGGAAAGAATTAACTATACTGAAAGCTATATTATTATTATCGTATTATATTTACACTCTTTTATCTCTTATATATATTGTTGTATAGTTGGAATGTATCCCGTCAATCAGTGCTGGAAATAGCAATTAACTTTCGAAAATATTATATAATAGTGTGAGCATGTTGAGGAGGGGAAATAGTGAAATAGATTTAAAAAAAAAAAAAAATTGAGAGAGTTTCAACAAATAGCGCAATCATCGGTTACATATACATTAGACTCAACGTTATTCTCACAATCTCGTTTTGACTTTCTTATTAAACTCCCAAAAAAAAAAAAAAAAAAAAAAAAAAAAAAGGAATTGAGGTGAAAGTGTAAAACAAAATCGATTCTTGAAAATTGGAATCGGAAACATCCGATGGTGAATCCAAAGCGTGGTCATAGGTATTTCAAATTCAGAGTTGTTTAAAAGCAATTACGATCTCTTCTATTCCAAATTCTCTTCTTCCTTTGATCGGCTGCAACCACATACATATTCTATTTTCAATTACCCCCACCAAATTAATATTTGAATGGGAAGAAGAGAGATGATTAGGACAGAGCAGGAATACAAAATGCGTAATCAAAGTGTTGTTGTTGTTGTAGAAATGACTTCTGTTTTGCTCTGCGTTGATCATTCTACACTCTTTTGTTTGCTCTTCCGCGTCTTCTCCTACGAGAATCACGAAGGAAAACCTTCGATTTTTTAGCACCCTTCTCTTCTCTTCTCTTCTCTTCTCTTCTCTTCTCTTCTCTTCTCTCATCTTCTTCTCTTCTTTTTCTACATCGCCATCTTTTTTTATATATAGTTTTTGTTTAATTTTCCCCCAAATTTGAGATTTTGAGATCCGTTACGGAGGTATGTATTCCACCGTAGCTTCCGATGAATCCATCTCTTACGTCGAGACAGATCCTTCCGGTCGCTATGGCCGTGTAAGTTTCCTCTATATGCTCCTAACTGTGCCCTAAATGGCTCATAATGTGCTTCATTGCAACTCTCTGCTGAAGCTTTTCCTTTGCTTTGCAAGATTTGACTTTTGAACTTTGGTTTTGTGTGCAGTTCAGAGAAGTACTTGGCAAAGGAGCAATGAAGACAGTTTACAAAGCATTTGATCAGGTTTTAGGGATGGAAGTTGCATGGAATCAAGTTAAGCTTAATCAGGTTTTCCGATCACCTGAGCCTTTACAACGCCTATACTCTGAGGTTCATCTCCTTAAGAATCTCAATCACGATTCTATTATACGTTACTGTACATCTTGGATCGATGTTAACCGTTCAACATTCAACTTCATCACTGAGCTTTTCACATCAGGCACCCTTAGAGAGTTAGGACAATTCTCTCACCTTGTTCTTAACATATCTATAACGACTCATGTGTTTCCAGTAACCATTTATGACAACTTTGTTATCTATCTTACATCCTCAGGTATCGAAGAAAGTATCAAAAGGTTGATATTCGAGCAATCAAGAACTGGGCACGTCAGATTTTGAATGGTCTTGCTTACCTTCATGGACATGATCCTCCTGTCATTCATAGAGACCTCAAATGCGATAATATCTTTGTTAATGGTCACCTCGGCCAAGTCAAGATTGGTGACTTGGGCTTAGCCGCAATTCTCCGTGAATCACAACATGCACACAGTGTTATAGGTATTCTCTTCTTCTTTTTTTTTTTTTTTTTTATGTTTCTTCCATGTTCTTAAATAAAATTTGGTAACTTCCCCTGCTAACATCTACCTTTATTTATTGTTAGGAACGCCTGAGTTCATGGCACCAGAATTATATGAAGAAGATTACAACGAGCTTGTCGACATTTACTCGTTTGGAATGTGTGTCCTAGAGATGCTTACGGGTGAGTATCCTTATAGTGAATGCACCAACCCTGCTCAAATATACAAGAAAGTTACATCGGTAAGCAGAGGACCTCAGGCTCATCTCAATCCTCATCATCTTCCCACAAAAAAACTCTTTTTGAAATGCTAACTTTCTTTGATGCGGATTGGTTCAGGGGAAGTTGCCTGAGTCTTTCCATCTAATACAAAACATGGAGGCCCGATGTTTTGTTGGTAAATGCCTGGAAACTGTGTCCAAGAGATTACCAGCAAAGGAGCTCTTGGGGGACCCGTTCCTCACCCCAACTGATGAGAGAGATTTAGCGCCTCCATGTAGATTGCCGCAACAACTGGCAATCCAGAATTTATCTGCTAATGGAATGGTGGTAGAGCATCTTCCCTCAACGAGTGATCCAACTAGAACGACAGATATGTCAATAATAGGAAGAATGAACTCAGAAGACCACACCATCTTTCTTCAAGTACAGATTTTAGATGGCGATGGTCTGTTTTAAAAGTTCTACTTACTGTAAATTTCTTGCTTGGTTTGTTTTGGGACATGAAAATTGTAGGGTTGCTAGAAACTTTCTTAGCTGAATCGGGCTACATGATTGTGAAGCAGCTTTAGTATAAGTTGTTGATCATAAGAAAGAAATGAACCATTTTAACCTTAGCTTCTGATTTATCAGTAGCCTGAATGGTGGAACTTTGATTGAATAATCGCCAATGGAAAATGTTGTGATGAATCTGTTTGTCTGTGTCACAGGTCACATGAGGAACATTCAGTTCCCGTTCAACATTGTAAGCGACACACCTCTGGAAGTAGCTTTAGAGATGGTGAAAGAGCTTGAGATAACTGATTGGGATCCTATGGAGATCGCTGCAATGATAGAAAATGAGATATCTTTGCTCGTTCCCAACTGGAGGGCCCAAGACTCTTCTATCCGGCACCACAGCTTTGGTCATGAAGATGATGACGACAATGGCGACATAGGAGGAAGAACGCACCCTCTCTCCTCTGTTTTTTCCTCTCACGGCCCTCCTGTAGCAGGTAGCAGTGATATGTTCCAAGGTATGGATGATGGCAGTAGAAACTCTAACAGTTGGTTGAATTCTTCAACATACCACCACTCACCTGCCACTGATGATGATAATCAAAGTCAGCAACAGAGGAGACGATTAAAGCTACAGAAAATGAGATCGCTTGTGGACACGAAAACGCAATTGCTACACCGATCGCTCATGGAGTTGATCAACAAGCGGCGTGGGCGTGGCTTCGACACAAACGTGAACGAGCTACAACATCAACCATCCACTGATTTCTTGAGACGATCTTGAGAAATAGATGAGAGAGCCTATTGTGGCTCTTTCATTATAAAGACAGATAAATCCTATTGGTTTTAGCATTTTTTTTTTCTTTAATGTTACTAAGTCAAATCATTGTTTATAGTCCTTTGCATGTATATATGATATTCTTAGGGAAGTTTTTACCTTTAGCATTGATCTCGATTTGAAAGCGCTGCATAACCCGCAATAATTCAATTTTAAGTGCGGAGGTATATTTAATTTTCGTGTGTGAAAGATGATTTAGAGTGAAATTTATGATCATGTTGTTGAGTGGTGTTAGGATCTCACATAGGATAATTGAAAGAACTAACACTAATATAAGAGATATAAGCCAATCCACTCATTGCCAATTGGTTTTGAGTTGGAAACCCATAGAACTTTACATGGTATCAGAGCCTCATTGACCCAAGTAGGGTGGCCCAAGAAGGGCTTATGACTGATCCTAAAGTGGGATTTGGTTAGACTAAGAACACGAAGGTGTTTAAGAAGAATTATATTACACTGTCATGAGAATAATGTTCATACATACAATAGTTTATATAGATATTGAGATAAAACTAATTTCCTAATTTAATGGAAAGATAAATGTAAACAATATATTTAATAATAATGGTAAATATACTAAACTAAATATTAACATTTATCTATTATCTTCTAGATCCTTTTTGATCTCGGTTCATATCAATTCGGGTAGAGTCGATCTACCCGATCTCCCAATACCCCCCGTCAAGCTCATACGTGGTAACACGTGTGAGATTGGACACGTCTTCAAAATATCAGCGTTATTCCCGGCTGTTGGGTCCTCATCGACGTTTAAACCCGATCGTAGGGTTAAAGCGGCTACATCATCCAGCCGTTGGATCATCAACGACATTTATACATGGTCGTAGGGTAAAAGCGGCTACAACATCCAGCCGTTGGATCATCAGCGACGTTTATACCCAGTCGGAGGGTCAAAACGGCTAGAACAACCAGCCATCGGATCATCATCGACGTTTATACCCGGTCGTAGGGTTAAAGCGGCTACATCATCCAGCCGTTGGATCATCAACGACAATTATACCTGGTCGTATGGTAAAAGCGGCTACAACATCCAGCCGTTGGATCATCAGCGACGTTTATACCCAGTCGGAGGGTCAAAACGGCTAGAACAACCAGCCATCGGATCATCATCGACGTTTATACCCGGTCGTAGGGTCAAAACGGCTCTGATACCATGATAAGTTTGATGAGAGTAAGAACACGAAGGTGTTTAGGAAGAATTATATTACACTCTCATGAGAATAATATTCATACATACAATAGTTTATATAGATATTGAGATAAACCTAATTTCCTAATTTAATGGAAAGATAAATGTAAACAATATATTTAATAATAATAGTAAATATACTAAACTAAATATTAACATTTATCTATTATCTTCTAGATCCTTCTTGATCTCGGTTCATATCAATTCGGGTAGAATCGATCTACCCGATCTCCCAATAAGTGGTTGTAACAAAGCTGTGTAGCTTATTCGATGCGTCACATCGTTCAAATAAGCATAAGAATCTTAATATTCAAATAGCTGTCCGAAAATGAGATGGTCAGATGCAAGTGTTTTTTTTAATATTGATACGGAAGTTGTGTATCTTCTCGTATCAAACATGGAGGCAGTTGAACAATTTAACAAACGAAAATGTAAAGGTATCCATGAAGAAAGGGATATGAGATGATAATATAAGTTTGATAATATAAATGAGTTTTAATTTTTTTTGTAAATCTACTTATAATTTATAAAACAAGGTATTTGGAATAATATTGGATCTGGCGATCAATTATAGTGTGGGCTGAATCTATATTTGTAGTGAACTTAAACACCTACTTTTATTTAACCATAAGATGACAGCATCCATTAAAAGGTGATAATAGTTGATCATCCGAAGAAGATATTAGATATATAAGGTTGTAATTAGGTTATCTAACCGCATGCATCCAGACAAATCAAGTATTAAAAATTGATCAAAATGGCACATTCTGATCTCACTTTCATTCAACACCAACTTGACTTTGTCACATTAATTACTAGTATAAAAGCAATCAAATGTAGAGATTCTTAACCTTAAGCCAACATGAAACATTAAAACCTCAGAGTTAACAGAGTAGTGAGGAGGATTATGGAGAGTAAAGGGCCATCGCCAATAGGTCCACTTGTGCTTGTGGTACTCTTCGGATGGGTCCTCTGCGGCTCATTCCTTGTCTCACTATTAGAGGATTATATAATACCAATCTTACAAACCGGAACATTCATTGTAGGAATCCTTCTCTTACTTCTCCTTCTGCTTCTCCATGTTTTCTCTTCTTCTTGGATCTCTACATGGCTCCCTTCACTTCTCATTGTACCATCTCCTGCGCCGACGACCTCCACTGACTCGGACAGCTTTGGCCTTGGATCCTTTCTTTTGCTTTCGACTTTTTTCATCTCCTTCTGGTTCTTTCAATCGCTCTAATGTTTATATTTGTGCTTGTAATGTTGTACATAAGTATATTTTCTCTCCTATGAATTGTATTTTTCTGATTGTTTAAAATCGTGCTTCATATAGTTGTACATTTTAGAGAAATAACTATTTGATAAAGATTCCAACATACAATGTTTCAAGAATTTAATTAAGATTTTAAATTTTTAATTAAGTCTTATTTCATTTTACAAATAATGAAACTCAATACCACATATATCAGTTGTCAAAGCAACTTATAAAGAAGTGGGGGATGAAATTACAAATCAAACATTGCAAAAGAGACACCTAGAATTTGTATAGTAACGAAACGAAGGAAACTGTATAAATTGGAAGTCCATAGAAGATGTTATATAAGTGGTAACATGTTTAAGGAAAGACATCTCTCTCCAATTAAAAAGGTTTTGCCTCCTACGGTTTACAGAATGTTAATTGATGAATTAATTATGAACTGATGTAATTATAATATTGTTATAATAACAATAGTGACGTGTGTATCAGATTATCTGGGATATAATTTTCTGAGCTATTTGTGAATATGTTTCTTACAAGGATCTTGATTGAAATATAAGGATAGTACTCCTTTCTATGAGCATGAAATGTGTACCAAAATTCAGGCATATGGGAGAAAGGATCATATTCCACTATGTTATCTTTCACCAAAAAATCATTTTCTGAAACTCAAGCTATTTCATGTTGCATAAACTGTTGACAGATAAATATGAGTCAGTCTGAAAAATCATCTATGGCTAAAACAAAGTAAAAGAAAAAATGTTTTGTTCTTAGATTGAACAAAATTTTACCATAATATAAAGAAATTTCAATCAAAATAAATAATTTAACAGTTTTAATATTGTTAGTTATAACCGCGCGATTTATGGTACGAGGGTAAACAAAACTTATATAATTATTATCTTTTATATAGAAATATATATATTTAAATGTCTGGTACCATTATTTTTAAAATGTCATTTCTTTGATATGAAACTTTGAATCAGCCATTAGTCCACCATTACTAGTGCGATTGACCCAACAAACCGTTGGATAAATAGGTGGTTAGAGCACCGAACTGACCCGATAACCCACCCGGTTCGTTCCTTGTTTGGCTTTTTGCCTTGTAAGCATTCTTTCGCTTTTCCTTCTTCTTCCTCCTTGTCAAATCTTTCGCCTTTACGGTTTCTAATTTCTTCGTTTACAGGAATCAAACGAAAGCCACGGCTACGTTGTTCAACTCCATTACGATCCATATCGGGAAGCTCTATTCGAATCTCTACATCTTCACCCCCCAGTTTCAAAGCTCCTCCTTTTTTGCTGATGCTTTGCTTCAATCGGTAAGTTTATTTACCTATCTCTATTGATTCACATTGCACCGCAACTGTATCCGAAGTTTTAATCGAATTCGATCGCTGATATTGATTCCATTGTTCGTTGGTGCATTAGGCAGTTTGTTGATTCTTCAAAGCTATAATGATCTTTAACTAAACTTGGTTGGAGATTGTGACTTGTTTACTTCGATGGTATAAAACCTTAAAATAAGATTAGGGTTTGGGTTTTCTCTGTTGACATTTTTCTGAGTCGTTTTTTTTTTCTTGTTTCTGTTAAGGTTTGATAAGGAGAAGATTAAGGTGTTGGCTTTGAGAGGATAAATGTGTATATTGTGCGTTATACAAAAGTGGTCTCGCCAGGTTGCAACAATGCTGCCTTGGTTTGTTATACCTTTGATTGGACTTTGGGCTCTCTCTCAGCTTCTTCCACCAGCTTTTCGTTTTGAAATTACTTCTCCTAGGCTTGCTTGTGTATCTGTGCTCTTGGTTACTTTGTTCTGGTACGAGGTTTTGATGCCTCAGTTGTCTACTTGGCGTGTGCATAGAAATGCTCGACTTAGGGAGAGACAGAGATTAGAAGCTATTGAACTGCAAAAGCTTAAGAAAAATGCCACAAAGCTTTGTCGTAACTGTTCAACACCTTACAGAGACCAACATCCAGGTGGTGGGAAATTTATGTGTTCGTATTGTGGGCATATATCAAAACGGCCTGTTTTGGAGATACCCTTGTCTTCTGGATTAGAAGTTTCTGGTTCAGTAATTTTGAAGGATCTTGTTGGAAGAAGTGGAAAGATGTTGAATGGGAAGGGATGGAGTGAGAATAGATATTGGCACAGGCAAGAGTGGTCTGACAGCGGCATATGGACTAGTGCTTCAAGCTATTGGCAGAATAATTGTGGTGGTACATTTGAAGGAGATGATAATTGTTTGGTGGAAAAATCTTATTCTGGTGGCGGTGTTTTTGCTTGCAGGTTGCTGGCTTCTTTTTTCATGAGCATTAGGTGGCTTTATAGAAAGATTTTTAGGTTTAGCTCATCAGTTGATGACTCAGCACTTGACCCTGAGAACAGGCGGTTGCTAGCTAGGCAGGGTAAGAACGGGACCAGCTATCATGAGAGTAGGGTTGAAAAAGCACGCAGAAAAGCTGAGGAGAAAAGACAGGCTAGGCTGGAGAAGGAGCTTTCACAGGAGGAAGAGAGAAAACAAAGAGAGGAAGTTGCAAGACTAGTGGAAGAACGGAGAAAGCTGAGAGATGAGATAATTGAGGCTGAGAAGTACAGTAAATTATCACTGGCTGCGAAGGAGAAATGCACCAAGGAGGCAGAAAAAAAGCTTCAGGAGAGAAGGAAAGAGAGAGATAAGGCCTCAAGTAAGAGCAACTCTGATGGAGAAGAGTTTGACAAGAGACCAAGAACGGAAACTAAGCAGAAGCGTGATTTTGATAAGAATAATCATCTGGAACATGAGAGGCACGAATCTGATAATTTTAGGGGTTCCAACATGGAAAGGAGACATAGACATAGTTTAGAGAATAATGGTACAAAATCTGGTGGTCGGTACTTTGATCGAATGAAGGGTACATTTTTGTCTTCATCTAAGGCTTTTAGTGATAGCCGTTTATTTGGGAGAGGTGTTAATACTTCTGCGACAGTTTCAAAAGAAAACAAGCCCATTGGTTCTGCAGATAATTCTCATACCTATGCTCATCGTAGTCTAATTAATCCTCCTGAATCTGTGGCTATGAAATCTGTACTTAATGAAGGGGAAAGGAACGCGAATACTCCAGTAAGTGCCTTTTCCATAATTTCTCATATCTTTGTGGTCTATGATTTTGAGTAAATTAGTGTGTTTAAAAATATAACTCTCACCTCAAGTCCTCTGTTTTCTGTTTCATGATTTCAAGAGTTCACTTTCGTTTTGATAAATTTCAAGTAAAATCTGATTCAGTTTGCTTCATGTTGTTTTCATAATATAAACTGTGGATGTCTGATGCTCTTTCCTCAGGTTGTTTCTGAGCTAAAACCGAGTAGAGAACCTAGAAAATCGTGGCACCAACTCTTTACCCGTTCAACCGCTGTTCCTGCTTCCGCGAATGTTAATACTATAAATAGACCTAGTACAAAGCCCCAGGCAATTGTTCAGAGCCCACAGGTTTCCAGTCAAGTTTCCTCCATACGAACCTTTGACAATGCCATCAGTTTTGGGCTCCCATCGCCATTTACCATACCAGTGCATTCCAGTGGATCCACTACCAGTAGTTTAGATTTCTCAACTCCAACAGATATTGTTTTTCCTCAACCCAGTGAAAGTGAGCGTTTTGAAGATCCGTGTTATGTTCCAGATCCGATATCTCTACTGGGACCTGTTTCAGAATCACTTAACTTAAGGGCTGGGTATGAAACTGGCATAGGACTGGTAAAACAGCATGATATGAAGAGTACACTTACTTATGTAGTTAACAAGCCATCTCCAATTGAATCTCCCTTGTCCAGATCACGTGCTGCGGATGAAAAACAAGCTAATGATGGAAGCTGGCAAATGTGGAAGAGTTCCCTTGGCCAAAACAGTCTCGGTTTAGTTGGTGGGTCAGCAAACTGGATTATACCTTCTGAGACAAGTAGATCTAATGAGGAAAGTGCTATGCATCATGTACCTCAGTCTAGAACATCATCATTATTTGCAAAAGATGATTGTCAGCTTCAACAAGGTGCTTATCACAGGAAGGACTGTCTTGGAAACGATCAGAAAAGTGGCGTTTTCAGCCCTATTATTGGTCCAGCCTCCGTCGATCCCTGGTCACAAAGAATGTTCTTCCCTGCATTATCTGGCACAGAGAGTCATTTTTCTTTTAGTACACAAACAGAAAACAGCATCTTGAACAATGCGGCGTATAGAAGTCCAACTGCATCTGCTCCAGATACTCCATTTGAACATCAGTCTCCTAATGACTGGCTCAAGTTAGTCCTATTCGATTAAAAACTCTTATTTTGTAATTTGCTGAGATGGCATGACTAGCCTAAACTTGAATCAAAAGCAATGAAGAGCGGAATCATATGGTGGAATTTGTGAATGTGCAGGAAGGTGAAGAGCTCAGGGGATGGGACTGGGAAGAAGTCAATGGCGGCGGGTGCATTTGATAACCACCAAGAGGATGTAAAGTCGTTTTAGCATTTTTTATCAACTTGAAAATGTGACACATCATTTAAAATATATAATCTGAAAAACCAATTAAATTAAAACATTAATACACATTAACTTTAAAAAAGTCAATTGTGTATGAGTTCGATGATGCACTGCAAAAGTTTTTCAGAAAAGTATTAAGAAATTGTTTTATTGAGTAGTACAAAATCACCATATGATTCGATTGGGCTTGTAAAGATTTTTGTAACTTTTATGTTTCAGACATCCCATTACTATAAGTTAGTTGTGCTCACTGGCACTGCTCAACCATAATTATTCCCCAGCAGGTAAAAAGAAGTGACATGTCTTTTCCGAGGGTTTCTTAGTACGACACGAACGCACATTTTTATCTTTGAGATTTTACATTTCCTGTTTTCAGACTTGTTGTCGATAAGTTGGAGACTTGTTTGTTTATCTTTAGAATTTTTGTTTTATTTGGATTTTAATCAATTAAGGTGATTTAGTTATTGTTCTAATATAGCTTGTTTAGTTATTCCATATAAAAACGCACCCGATGGATTTAGTGTATCTTGGTAGGTAAAAAAAATTGTTGATTACTAAGCCACGCTTATCAGAAACGAAGAAACATAATTTTTGGTGGGGTTTTTTTCAACAAAAATAATTTTGGTGAGTTTTGATTGAAACAGTGGCTCTCTTCATATCCTTATGTTCATGTTGTACTTAACCTAGAGCCATCATTAGCGTTGGTGACCAAATTAAAAACAGGGTCACCTTTGTCTCGAAATGCTAACATTTTTGGCCCATATGCTTAGTTAGTTGGATTTTGAAATCTCATTTTGCAAGGACCTGTTGGATCAAACAGTGCGGTACAAATCAAGAACGTGCACTCCAATGGTTTGTCGCAATCATAAGCAAAGAAGAATTAATGTGTACCTCTAGTTTCATCCATTTCAGTTCTTATATATAATTAGTGGTGGGATCATAGAAGCTTCCAGATAATGTTAAGGAGACTACTTCTTCTCTAATAATTGTATAGTAAATACAAGAAAATAAAATTATGACCAAGTCGAAAGACTTAGTCTAATGCTTCTCGAACAAGGACATCTCTCGGTATATTTTGTTTCAAGTTTTATATTAAGATTATATGGTCAATATCTAATCGAGTGATGGTATAATAGTAAAAGCTTGTAAACAAAAATAGAGAGGACTCATTGAATAAAACACAAAATATGTGAATGTGTATATATGCTACCTTACTCGATGTAAATCAAGTTCGGTAATTTGTGTGGTCAACAATATAAAGATCACAAACTATAGTTTAGAAGGAATAGGCAAAGATGTGATATCAAAAACTTTAAAGATAAAACGACTGGGATGAATAGAAAAGTGAGTGTTAAGAATAGATCCAACGGTCGAGATGAGATCTCTCTTAACTTGTTTGGTGATGCCTCCCATAGACACAATCTCTGCATATGCAGCTGCTTCTTTGTTTCCACCGAACACTATCTCTATGGACCCCTTCAACACCACCATCACCAACTGCAAATTCATATTTCATTCCTTTTAAAATTCAAATAAAATTCATATTTGGTTCCTTTTTAACGTTAGTATATTAGATTTTGGAAGATTTCTAATCTCCAACTTCTTCACAACAAATATAATCAATTTGTATAGGAAATAAAAGATAATTTCCTTAGAGTTGATCTTGGCCGCGGTATTATTCTTTGGGTTCCAATAGACAGAAATATATTAACCCACATTATAGGTTATAGCAATCGCTAGTCATAATTTCAGAGGTATATGTCAATTATTTTACACATTATTATCTTTTTTGAGTCAGTTTTACATATAAATAATAATGATGTTGGCCTTTTTACAAAATAGATATGTAGGTATTTCGTGGCCATTATTTATTTTTGTCAAGAAGCCAATTTATGGAAATGTAAACAATGCTAGTTGACCCTATAAACCGTGACGATGCTTATTATTACATCTCAATAAATAAAATTGCCTTTCGTTTTAAAGTATTTAGGGATATTCAAGAGAAACTGAGGGTCTACAAGTTGCCTAAAATATATTCTCTACCCTTTTTAAATAAAATAAAAAACCTCTTTCAAATTTACATAAGTGTTCTTTTGAAATTTTGTAAAATTTTACCAAGATTGCAAATTTATCCGTTAATAATGAAAAAAATAATAGTTGAGTATAATTAGATAATAAGAGATGTCATAGACATTGCAGGAGCTTTTAAGTTTGTGTGAAATTTTCTAAAACAAAGCTTGCAACAAAATAAAACAAATAGAATTGAGTTCTACTTAAAAAAAACATTTGAAGTTTTTATTTTATTTTAGAAACATCTAGAAGTCTAAAACTTAAAGTGAGATTTCTAAATGAAAGAGGAATTAAACGTTATCTTACGTTCTGAGGCCGTCCGACTATGGAAGCGACGGCTTTGGTGACTTCCGAGTAGAACGGATCGGTATTAACGCCTTTCAAGTTGACGTTGGTTGTAATATAAAGACAAGGCATTTTGTCACTGTCGACACAAACGGCCGTTTCTTGATACTGTTAAGCTTACTTCCAAGAATATGAAGAAACCAAAAAAAAAAAAATAGAATAATCTATAGAGGATTTATGAAGTTGGGGGTTGAGGAAGAGAAGATATCAGATGGCCACTTAATATAGAGTTTTAAATATCGCTTCCAAACTAATGAAATGTCTAAGAAATTATTGGATTTGTATTATTTGTAAATACGTTTGATGTGAACAATACTTGAAATAATATCTTCCTATTTTCAAATCTGACAACTTGACGTGACTCGATCAATTACCGCAGCTACGTCGCGTTCTCGAAGCAATTTGTTTTCATACCATATTGGACCACACACCAAAAAAAAAATACAAGTTCCCTATTTTTTTCTTATTAAAAATAAAACTGATGTGAGTAATCATGTAACTGGTTAAAATTATACATATTGTATCTGAAATGACCATCAACAGTTTAAAAACATGGGAAACGTTATACTATTTGGTTGCAAGTTAGAACTACTCTGACACATGAGTTAATTTTAAAGTTCGGTATAAATTCGTTAAGGACTTAGGAGTGTATATCGAAAGTTAATTTTAATGCACATATAGTACATCTAGTTAACTCTGGATATGCGCATCACCCAATTAACATAATGTTTCGGAGTGTTGAATGGGGGATGCTGAAGCAACTGGGCTTGAAGAAGTCTTTTCTTTAATTTAATAATTTGTTTAAAGATCACGTTTTATCTGTGCGAATATCAAGATTCACGAGTAGCATATGAATGTGTCTAAACTCAAACTTTTGCGTGTTCATTGTTTATTAAACTTACAAAAGTTTTTGAAAACACTTTCATAAAATCTCTTTCTATTATTTTTAATCATTATTTGGAAACCAATACAGATCACTCCACCAAGTTTTCATTTCGAATATATTTAGTTAACCTGTCAACTAAGTATTTTCCCCTTTTTTTTGGTTATTCAATGATTTTAGCTGAAAATTTCAGTTTTCTCCTATCCAAAAACTTAGATGGTCTATCTTAACTGGGTAAACCCGGAACCCACCAAGCAATATGATCTAAGGTCTAACTAACTCTAAAACTCACTTGGTAGAAACCCAACCAAGTTTTGGATAAATCTAATAAAAATCTGATGACTTGGCTTCATATATAATCGAACTGTCGAGATTCGGTTTTGTCTCTAAATAGTTGGATATCCTTGCCCTGACTTTAGCAATTGTTCTTTTCCATATTTGTTCTTATTTAAAAAAAAAACTGATGGAACATAAAGATCTTTGTTTTGGAATGAAATTACGAATAAGGGGAAATGGAATAAGGATTTGTGGACGTTGAAAAACAAAACAAAATAGGCATAGTTAGGTTCTATGCTGGCGCGGGCCTAAGCACAAGCCAAAAAAGGTTAGTTAGGACCACTAGACATATGATACAATTTGGAATAAGAATTTAGTGGCTGGCGGCTTTGGTTGAAAAAACTAGGGAGGTTGTATTCGATTAAGGATTTAATAGTGGTTTATCTTCTTCTTCTTTTTTTATCAACTAGAGTGATTTGTTTTTAAATAAAAAAATTATATGTTATTTTTGAAAATATATATATGTTATGTTATTCAAACATGAATTTGAAAAAGTATTATAAAATCAAATGCTATTGGATTAATAATTTGAATATATATAATCTAATCCACAATTATTGGAAACATTTTAGGTGATTTGGAAATGTTTTAGTGGAATTTTTTTATTAAAAAATCCAAATCTCATGGTTTTACTTAAAAATTTAATAAAAAAATATTTTCGATAAAATCATCTTAAATTCATTCAACTTAATATTTTTAAATACCCAGTCCAATACATTTCTTAAAGAAAAATTAGAAGTTTTCTTTCCATGTAATTTTACAAATTTCTTGAACTAATGGACGACCAAAATATTTTTGCGTTGGGCCTGACAAACACATGGGCCGGCCTTGTTTATACATCATCAAATTGTTGTTTTACGTTATTTGTTTATATTTTTTAGACTAGGATAAATGGATAAAATAAGTCGTAGGAAGGAAACCATAGAATAAGCTCATATAAAATAGCAAATTGTCGATTCAGGGACAGTGGCTGTCTTTAAGGCAAATCCCATCTGATTAAAGGGGACTTAATCTATTATGTTCCACTGTAGCAATAAGTCAAAAGTAACCTCCAAAGCCAAAGGTTTCAAACATTTTTAAAGCGAAGTATGTCCACGCAAATTACCACATTAGAGGTCCACCATGTTGTAAGGAAACGCCAAAACATGTTGATAGTTTTAAGTAATTATATAGAGAAATATAATAGTGTCTTTATTTACTATATAGACATTTACAGTAAGATATATATACATAAGAAGATAATATTTAAAATCTTGAAATATAATCCAAACAAAAACATATATAGCCAATTCTAATAGAAACAAACCTGGAAAACGGTGGGGTGTCAAAAATACTTAACAAAATGAAGAAAATGTTAAAATTCGAAACTAAAAACTGTAGCAATTTCTCAAAAATAAATGTCTTTCTTATAAATAAAATTAGATGTTTTCATATGTATTTTTTAAATTAACAAGCCATTTGAAAACATCATATCAGAGAACTTTTATAGTGTTACTATTTGGTTTTCTAGAAAAGCGAAAGTGGAATGGCATTGCTTTGTATATTTTCTTTGGAACATACGATCATAAATATGTTAAGTACAAAAAAATACTCATAAATAAGGATGGACTATTCAAATGAAAGTATTATTGTAAATTCTAGTTATATGTGTGGTCCAGCGCTACTGTACAAAATATGAATTATAATAATTCGATTAGTTAGCTACAAATTACAATTTGTAGGTTATGGGAATGAACTGGAAAGTAAAATAAAGTTAAGCCGCATGGGTGGAAAGATTATTGTTTTTGGCTAAACTAATGTATATTATATGCTAATTGATCAGATCCCTAAATATTCTCATAATCTCTCCCTCTTATTTTGTTGAAACTTGAAACAAAGTGATAAACTCCTTTCGCTTTTTTGAATCTAGAGGAGATCACAGAAAAAAAAAAGTTAACGGAATTTGGAAGGAGTAAATTTGCGATTACCAAAATAATTCCTCAGACTAATGTTAAAAAGACAATAAATTTAAGTCTTAGGTTTGGTCTCATTTGTAGTTTTGGGATTTAAAATTGAAATAAACAATATTAAATGTAGCGGTCAACATTTTCGGGTAATTGAGATTTGAGTGAATTGGTATAGTCATAGTTACTGGATAAGAGAAACCGGTCTAAAACGATATTTATGATTTGTGAAAAAATGTTTGGACAATTCACATGACAAAACCTAAACTATCTAGAACGTGTTTGAACGTAGATGCGACTTGAAGTCTAGGTGTGAGGAGGAAACAAAAAAAAAAAGACAAAGAAGGAAAGGTGGGACCCATTAGGGTAAACTTGGACCCAAACACGAAGCCATACCTTCTTCTCATTATTATCACCTATTTCACACGTTACCACCTTCCGCGCCTGCAACTCACGCTCCACCCTAAAGCACGTGACCTTCACGCTCCTCCTCCATCTCCAATGCTCTTTCTTCTATTATCCCTAACAAGATCTTTTCCGATTTTGCTTGTATTTACTTAAACTTAAATTTCTGTTCACCAAAACATATTTCCTGTGACCTGTCTTTCTCTTCTTTCAAATTAAAACATTTCATTGATATCGAACATATTTTGGATGGTTACTATTTTAATTTCTTAAGTGAAATATTTTCTTTTATAAAGATGTTGGAATTGAAATAGACTAAAGAGTGGATTGCTTTATCAGAATTAGTAGTATAATTTTTGTAAAAAGCCGCGTTATCTGTTCAAAATTCAGAAAATCAGAGTCACGCCTATTTCTTTCTCTCTCTCTCTCTCTCTCACGTCACTCTCGCTCTTCTCCTCCTCTCTGCTTCTTATTATTACATCGATCCTCGTTGTCTCTCCTCTGCTTCTTCTATCTCCAAAAAAAAAACTCAAACAAACAATGGACTCTTCTTTGTCTCCAAACCCATTTGATCATCCAAAAACCCAAAACAATGAGCCAAAGAAAAGCTTCATATCTTCACTCATCACTCTCCGATCCCAACACTTGAAAGAAGACACTTACTTCGTCTCAGAACTCAAACCCACGGAGCAAAAATCACTTCAAGAACTCAAGGAAAAGCTCGCAGCTTCTTCATCTTCCAAAGACTCTTCAATGTGGGGAGTTCCACTCCTCTGTGGAGACGACAAAGCTGACGTTATCCTCCTCAAGTTCCTAAGAGCAAGAGATTTCAAAGTTGGTGATTCTTTAAGAATGCTAGAGAAGTGTTTGGAGTGGAGAGAAGAGTTTAAAGCAGAGAAATTAACAGAAGAAGATCTTGGTTTCAAAGATTTAGAAGGTAAAGTTGCTTACATGAGAGGTTACGACAAAGAAGGACATCCAGTTTGTTACAATGCTTATGGTTTGTTTAAAGAGAAAGAGATGTATGAGAGAGTGTTTGGTGATGAAGAGAAGCTTAATAAGTTTCTGAGATGGAGAGTTCAGGTTTTGGAAAGAGGTGTTAAGATGCTTCATTTTAAACCTGGTGGTGTCAATTCTATTATTCAAGTTACAGATCTTAAGGATATGCCTAAGAGAGAGCTTAGAGTTGCTTCTAATCAGATTCTTTCTCTGTTTCAAGATAATTACCCTGAAATGGTTGCTACTAAGGTACGGTTTTTTCTCTAAGTTTTTCTTGGTTTTGTTTCTTTTGAATACGAGAAATTGAATTTTGAAATTATGTTTCTGTACTTGTTTGTCTGAAAATCCTCGAAATTGTTACGGTTTTATTTACATGTGCGTTTGCTCTGTTATGCGTGTTGAATTGCTTGCTACATTAGCGAATCTCATTCAAGAAAATCTGAAATGTCTTAAATAATTTGTACCTGACTATTAGAGAATCTGAATCTCATTCATGACATCTGTTTCTTTTTGTTGTTTTGTTTTAATCTTCTTAACATGATTTTCTCTTAACTCTTTGACAATTGTTGGTTTATGTGTGTGTTTTAGTCTTTTAGTTCCGTTCAGATTTTCAAAAACGGGTTGAAGAAATATGAAAGCTTTTAGATGTTTCTGTGTGGCGTTATTCTTTATGTCTTGTCCATTTCGATTCTCTTTTTGTCTTACGTTTCGTAAGATTTACTTCATAGCTTTGTCATATACTGGTACAGTTAAATTGAAAAAATTCTTTGTGTGGCCGTACATTGAAGTTATTATAATCATTCTCAATCACTATTTAAATATATAACTAATATATTGCATAGTCTCTCATATTAAGATTTGAGACCAATAAAAAACCCATATTTCAATACCTACAAGACTACAAGGTACAATACATGGTACATTACTCAATTTAATATTAAGGTCTACAAGTTTTGATGAATATATATATATATATATATATATATATGTTTTTCGATATTTCAGATATTCATCAATGTGCCTTGGTACTTCAGTGTAATCTTCTCAATGTTCAGCCCTTTCCTTACTCAAAGAACAAAGAGCAAGTTTGTGATGTCCAAAGAAGGAAATGCAGCTGAAACACTCTACAAGTAAAACTTAAAATCTTTTCATTCTATTTTCATTTTGCTAATTTTACCCTTTTGCTCATAATATGCATTTACCATTGTTGGTATGTCAGGTTCATTAGGCCAGAAGACATTCCAGTGCAATACGGTGGCCTTAGCCGTCCTACTGATTCTCAGAACGGACCACCGAAACCGGCCTCTGAATTCTCCATCAAAGGTGGTGAGAAAGTTAACATTCAGATCGAAGGCATTGAGGTAAGATACTAATAAGTGTTTTTAAAGATTGAAGTGAGTGAAAAATGATTTGATGAATTTTGAAATGTGTGTGTGGATTATCTAACATTACAGTCTGGAGCAACCATAGCATGGGATATAGTAGTTGGAGGATGGGAATTAGAGTACACTGCAGAGTTTGTTCCAAATGCTGAAGAGAGTTATGCGATTGTGGTCGAAAAACCAAAGAAGATGAAAGCTTCAGATGAAGCTATTTCCAACTCTTTCACTACGGTAGAAGCTGGGAAACTCATCCTCTCTGTTGATAACACTTTGTCTCGTAAGAAGAAAGTCGCTGCTTACCGTTACTCTGTCCGAAAATCTACTACAGTTGTCTAAAACCGGTTTTTCTAATGATGAGTTTCTTTCTTACTACAACTCTTTTGGGCGTGTTGAATATTGGTTTGGTTTCTTTGGGTTTGGGTACTAGGTTTGTTTGTTTGCTCAACGGTCGTGTTGAACCGGATATCGAAAAATTTTATGTGAGGAGATCATATGTAGAAAAACAATGATCGTATGACTTTTGATGTTTGGCTTAATACTTTAACTAGAGATTGAGAAGTAGCAATCAGAGAACTCATGTTTGTAAGTGTAAGCTTATGTACTCCTTTTGTACCATGTTTGACTATTTGAAGAGCAGTGCCTATGGTTTGCTAATTGCTACATTGTTGACACTTTTTTAGTTGTTTTAAATTAAACTGAACTAAAGCATGGAATTCAAAAGATAAGTCTGACTCTTTAACGGCTAATTAGGTATCCCAAAATTGAAGAAACAATCATTGAATACCAATCATAGAACTTGAAAACCCAATCCTAGAAATAAAACGTACATCTTAGTACAATCGTTCTTCTCTCGAATACAATCATGGTTGCAATTTAAAATATCTTAGTGGACTCACATATCTTGAATTCCTAGTCAATTTCTGGCATTTCCATAGGGAAAACTCACTCAGTTAGTGTTGGCTAGTCTTTCAAGCAAAACTTCTGGATCATTCTTCCAATCATCCTTACTCGTTCTCTTAGCGTCAATAGTTATTAGTATTACCCTCATGCTTCTTCAATGGCAGAATCAGAAACAACAACGATAGATATACAAACTAAACACGCGGCCTAATCTGGCCCGGCCCGAAACCCATGTAACTTTTATTCAGGTGCAGCATGGCCCATTTGTTCAGAGCACTGGAATAAGTTTAGCTAAAAGCCTAAACCCGAACAGACCCTACAAATTAAGTCCATATCTTTTTGGGTTTAAATTTTTTGTTTTCGTAGTGAGACGTAAGAGCATCCAGGTTAGTCATACTAATGTGGGTGTTTTTAACTAAACATTAATTTAAAAATTTAAGAAAATGTTTTTAAATAAAGGGAAAGTATCTTATTAAAGACATTTAAAACATTCAAAACAAATAGTATCTTTAATTTTAACATTATTTAATAGATAAGACACCCAACTCAATATCACTGATATTGATGGTTTAAGTGATCAACCTCTCTTTCTTAATTATGTTTGTGTGTGCATGTTTAGTCTTATTGACTCTTAACTCTTAAGAATGTAAGAGCATTTTTATTGGTAGTTTCTCAAGAGAATAACTATAAAAAATAAACTAATATGAAATTGGGTGAGTTTCACAAATTGTAAAGAAACCAACCCAAAATATTCTACATGTTTTCCACTATTTTAGAAACTCACTCAATTTTTACATTATTCTTTTTCTTTTCTTATAAAACCTCCCTTGAAAACTACTAATTAAGTTGCTCTAGAGCTATTTACGAGAGCAATGACTTAATGAGTTGTTTTTAAGAATTGTAATTCGAAGTTTCATTACCTAAAATATTAAGCTAAATGAGACAAAGTAATTTAGTAGAATGTACAAACAAATCAAGAATGCGGTATTTGAACTAAAAAAAATAACTCAACAAGTTTCATCACTTATATGTGTTTGTTTTGAATTGTTTTTTAGATAATTTATATTTTGTTATTGATTTTTTGTTATATTTAAAATTATATTTTATATTTGATTATGTTTGTTAAGAGTTTTGGTTTATACTTTGCAACCTGACCCTAAGATTTGGCCTCCGAATTCTCCAACCCGACCTGAGATTATGGTGTGCTTTAACTCATTAAAACTTTTCAGATTCTTGGCATTTAATTTTAAGAACATAGAGTTAACAAAAAAATCAAATCGTATGCAAGATATAGTCCTATATTTCCGTACAAGAACAATAGGTAAATGATTTTATCAAAAACAAAAAAAACAAGGTAAATGGTACATGAAGACTTGACTATTCTACATGAAGACTTGACTATTTTTAACTCTTTGGTTAGGAATAGGAGGTTTCCACGATATAACATCTTAGAGGGTAAAACATAACCTACTTTAACATGATAAGAAAATCAAAAGCATTAAATAGTCAAATGTACATATCGAAGAAAGCGAATCTTCGGTTTCCAGAATTGGGGGCTATACAATTTTATACTCGGCTTTCTTTTAATAAGAAAATAGTGTAGAGCTGTGAGTTTGACCATTAAGAACCAATCTTCACTTCGTAATTTTTTTGATATTTTTTTATCTGAGTTAATGATTCCATAAATAACGCCACATTCATTTTAAGAAAATTCGTTGATATCATATGTGTTACAACCCAATACACCCTTGCATTCATTAAACAATATGGCTAACATCGAACCTCTGCTGTCAATTTAAAACTGCGTAAAATAAAGTGCCATTCGTTATTGATGAACCTCAATATGACAATTGACAAAACAGGTATAGATTCTGAGTTTAGTCCAAGAGATTCGGATTCTCCAATTATATTTGAGTACTATATTATTCTCCACAGTATTGTTCCTACGGAAAGATTTCATCCTCCAATATTTTGTGGCGTATATGTATGATTGAGTGTGCGTTTAGTCTAATTTATTACAGGTCCAGATAAAAACTAGTTTAGAGAATCAATTACCAAAAAAGAAAAACATATACTGATAGTCATCAATATGCATCGAGATAATCCACAGTTACCAATTAAATTTTTCATTCATCGAAGCTATCTTTACGCATAATTGGATCATGATCTAGAAACATAATCATTTTATCTAGATCTTATCAAAGAACCTACTTACTCTGTGAATAGTCGACGTTAGATCCTACTTATGGTACGGCTTTGACTAGAAGTTGAAAACCAGTGCCAGTTATTCAAAACAATTATGCATAATTTTACAAAATCAAGTTACGTGAAGATGATCATTTCAACCAACGACATTTCATATTTATGGCTAAATAATTGTTTACGGAGTTTTAAATTTTGACAACTAATGTTGCTATATTCGACAACTAAGTGATTTATTTTTTCGATGTAACATAAAGCCAGTAAATTAAGCATATCCATAAACTAAACTGATGTGACTTAATTATTTAACTTAACTCAACTAGATAGCAGTACAAGAATCGGAATATCTGCGACAAGCTTTAGCGCTTTACTTAATTATTGTCCCGTTGACATCTCCAACAATAACCAGCAATTCCAAAAAAAGAAAACACACAAGAACAAAAAGATTTACCAAATCCAGTCAATTAAAATATTAATTAGAGAGAACACACACATATATTAAAAATAAAATGAAAAACACACACACACACACACATTTGATCACAACCCAACACAGTTTCTAGCTGTCGTAACACCACCGTCAACAACAAGATTATGTCCGTTAACATACTTAGACTCATCACTTGCCAAATATAACGCCGCTTCAGCTATATCCGTCGCTCTTAAAGTTTCTCCTTTCAAATTAGCCAAACTCCTCACAAACTCTTCCATCTCCTCCACATCATCATCTTCCACGTCAGCACCACTCCTATTCCGCCACGCGTTCACCAGCATGGACGTGGCAACTCCAAAAGGCGAAATGCAATTAACCCTAATCCCATACTTGCCTAGCTCACAAGCTGCGTTCTTGGTCAGACCAACGATCGCATGCTTAGAGGCCGTGTAAGCGTGTGGGCCCATCCCACCCATCACACCGGCCACACTCGCCGTAGAGATTATGCATCCTTTGAAACCTCTCTTGATCATCGCACGTGCCGCGTGTTTCATACCGAGTCCCGTGCCTCGCACGTTGACACACATCACGCGGTCGAACTCTTCCGCGTCGAAGTCTAATATGCTTTTGTGTTTCTTCTGGTCGCCAAGAACTCCAGCGTTGTTGAATAGAATGTCAAGCCGACCGTACCGTTCGATGGTTACGTCAACGAGGTTTTCAACGTCGGCTTCGACTGAGACATCGCAGCTTATGAACGCCACGACCGTGCCCGTGGCGTGGAATGAGAGAGATTTAGCCAAGGAAGAGCCGGCTGCGTCGTCCACGTCAGCAATCACCACCGTGGCACCATGTCTAGCAAAAAGCTTGACGGTTGCTTTACCGATTCCATGTGCCCCTCCTGTGATGATGGCTACTTTGCCTTCCAATCTATACAATATACATAGACATTATCAGCTCCACGAGACTAAACACAATTTGAGAAGTGACTAAGTTAGAAAACAATTATTTTTTACGGCAGCTACATCAGTGTAGGCTATGTATGTTTAGATTGGTACCTTTTATGAAATAAAGTTGTATTCGTCTCATTTATCATGCTTTCTTGGAGAGATTGAAAGGTCTGCTCAGGGATTACTTGGGCAGGCATGGTGGATTTTTTGTGAGAGAAGTAGAGATGGAGAAAAGAGGCGAGAGGTAAATTTGTGTAGATTAAAGTGGAATCTAATAGTTGATACATACATCTACATCTGTATTTATATAGTGTCTGTGTCTGTGTGCGTACGAAAGAGAAGTCCGGCATTTAGTATGTATTAAAAGGAATATATTAAAGGGAAAGTCATATTTTACGGGCTAACGAAAACTTTATTTTCTATCTTTTGGGTAAAAATTGTAATCTCGACGAAAATTTTGGTACAAAAAGGTGTTCGATGGAGTCAATGTTCAGGATGCTGTTTATCATTTTAGCAAGACTCTTAAATTCTACATGTTAATCCAAGAGCAGCAAAATTAATTGCGTAATAATTTTTTAATTGATATTTAGTTGAAAAAATCAACAACTAAAAAGACAAAAAATAAATAAATATTATATATGTAAATTGGATACTTATAAATTAGAGAGCTAAATCGAGACAGACAAATAAACTTGTTTCTGTCAGCAGGATCTAGCTGTGATCGCTGCATATTAATGCAAAACAATTTTGGAATGTATTGTTGCTGATTTGATATCAGATTTAATGTTAGAAAATCTAGAGGAGAAATACTAAATAGTAACTTAGATATGAGATCTAGCTCATATTTATTATGCTGGCAATGAAAAAGCTGTAGTTATATACTGTAGTACGAAAATATCTTGTATTAATAACCCGAATCTCCATCTCCCTCAAATAAAATAAAAGGGGTTGAGAACTGAGGTAGATCACTTAAATATTACCGTACAAAACAAAAACAAAATATTAGCATTTTCTTTCTTCTTTTTTTGTTTTTGTTTTTGTTTTTAAAGGCTTAGCATTTTCTTTTTCTGAAATATAGTTTCATCTTTTATGTATGCTCAGTGTATCATCAAAATTACTTATTTAAACTTCTGAGTTTTGATGGTTGTTGTGTGTTGGGAGTTAAGTGAAGTCCTTGGAAAATGCAAATCATTTTTGGGCGGATCAAGACAAATAGGTGAACTATATCATAATATCAAGCATTAGTTTTAACAGCTCTAGTGTTACTCCATAAGTATAGTGGTGGCGATGGTCTGGCAAGACTCCGAATTCTAGAAGTTACACGAATATCTATAGTCCTTTTGTAAAATATGAAAAAAGAGATTAGACCAATGACAGGTAGAGATCATGATTTCGAGTTTATTTGAGACGAGGAATATTTCCAAAAGAAAATTTAAAGGCTGCCTTCGTATCCAGAAGATTAGGATTCCGGTTTGAACTTCGAAGTATTCAAAAAATCAGTAAAATCCGTTTTCAGTATTAAGTAGAAAAGAAAGAATCTTCCAATAAACACTATGAGTCGGCTCTCTTCATTCGTAGGTGGCTCTTCTTTCGAAGTTTTCAGTTTGAACAATGAATCAAACACATAAATTCACTAGTTACTATATTAATCTATAATAAAAACATGTTGGGGTTTGATTATAATTTATAACACATGGATTGATATTAGTATTAAGTAGGTTATCAAACATATTTTTAGTTATTGTAAATTGTTTGTTTAGCTTAGTTATAGTCGGGTTATATTTAGTATTTATATAATAGATATGGAAAAATTAAGCATGTCATGAAAACAATATTTTTATATGATCGTCGCAATATTTGACAATCCCGAAAACTCTGATACTATATGTGAATATTTGAGGCATGTGAATGAAAATAAGTTAGAATGTAATTTCTCTTCAAAACTTCAGAGATGTAATGATTCAACACTGTGGTTCCATGATAACTAAAATTTTGGTAGCAATATTATTTGGAAAACATCATGATTTATATTTTAGTCTTTTCTTTACCAACCTATGAATCATTTTTTACAACAACAAATAAAACAATTATTGTACTCGTATGTCTAATAATTTTGAACTTTTTTTTAGTGATGATGTTGCCTTTGTGATTAAAGTTTGAAATATTAGTAAACAACACAGTCAACACTAATAATAATGACTAGACTTTATCTTTTGTGGAAAACACAAAGAGGAGTGAACAAAAACAAAATGATACGGAGATAAGGCATAGAGAGAGTAGGTCGCAGTAGGCAAACACAGGCAGAAGATTATTGAGCTTATCATTGTACGGCCAGTTCTCACTTCTCAGTCATTTTACATTTTACTATTACTCCCTCTTTTTAGTTTCTTTAAATTATTATTTAGCCTTCATGCTTAGATCTAAATTTATTATATACCATGCGATTTTCCAATAAATGTATAATTACTACGTGGACTGATTTCAATTTCACAAAAAAATCTTTACGTTTGTGTAAATGTCATAACTTATATGGTTTTTATATGAATGATTTATGTAATGATAGCTTGTAAAAAAAAAACAATTGTATCGTAAGCGTAACTCCTCGGTAATTAAAAATAATACTATAAAATGTAGATTTATAAGACACCGATATGCGAAAAAAAAAACGATAAAAAGGTGTTCTCACTTTTCACCAGTATAGAGGTCCTTAACCACAGCAACCGAGAAGGGCAGAATCTAGTGTTATCCGACAATTATGTATGCCCCGTTTGAATCATTGTGTCTCATCCCGTTTGATCCTGGAAGTATATGGGTTGATAAATTTATTTATGCAAGCGTGGATTAGATATTTAATCGGGGTGTAGATAAAATATTTTTATTGGTGTGTTAAACGAGTATCAGTTAATATTTAAATTTTTTTGTATATAAAATTATGTGTTATTATGAGGTTTTTAAGGAAAATATTGTTTTAAGTCATTTTAAATGAATTATTTGTTGTTTTGAGTTTTTTTATATTTTATTGTTATTTTATAATTTTTTTGCATGTATTTTATAATTAATGCGGGACATGTGCATATTAATCATTTAAAAGTAGTCATGCAAATAAATTTTTTTACATCAAAATATTACAAATCCATGATGGATAGATTATAGGATTACGGATTGACGCTCTCAACAGACCTAGACATTTATATTTATTGAATATTTTTATTTGCTTATAAAAGGATCTTAATATAGTAGTAGTATATATATAACTAATAAATATATTCAATATATATATATTGAATATTTTGAATTGCTTATCAAAAGGATCTTAAAGTAGTAGTAGTAGTTATATATATAACATTTGTGTGAGCATGGTAGTTTGATCGATCGATTGCCTAATTTGCCTTTTATACAATAAACGTACCATGAAGCATGACGCCATGAACTAATTGGACCACTAAGCAATATATTTGTTAAGTGAAGGACTGCATTCGCAAGGAAAAGCTTATCTTAATTTAAACATAAATCAATTATATATATAGCGCTAAGAAAATCTTTGAAAATCGAATCATATATATCCTTTCAATGATTCTGGATTATAATAAAACAGTGATAATAACTTATTGTTTGATATAGAAAAAATTAAAAAAGTGAAAACACAGCTCAAACAAACCTTTTCATTTTTGTCATCTAAAGCGATTCATATCATCATCTCCATGCATTTAACATTAAATAACTTCAGGTTATGGCCTAAGTAACATACTGTAATTGGATGTCAAATTCGTTTAGTAGTAAAACAAAATAAAAAACATAATTTGAAAATCCTTCCGGGCCATAAGTTGTAGTTGTTCTGAAGCCCGTTTGAGTTGAATTAGTGCTTTAATCCTTGTACGCCTTATTTGTTCCATTCGTTACTCGGGCAATATGCTACGCCTCTTTAGCATAAATTTGTTAAAAGGCTTTTGATGACATTTCAGCAAAAAGTCAAAAATAGTAAGGGATTGACTTGTTCTCGAGAGCCTAAAATAGAAAGAAGAAGAAAGAAAACAGTTTAAGAACTACAGATATTCATCGGCAAGATATAGTCTTCCGGTTGTGATCCTCATATTGAAGTGTTGATAGAAAAGTAAAAATAACTAAAAAAAATCTTTTGGTATTTCTCTTTGTCTAGATGTCTGTATTTCCACGCTTAAAATTGCCTAAAAGTATTTTGTTCTCCTAGAACAGAACAAGAGCAGGTTTACATCTGATACATGAATCCAAAGTATCTATCTATCATACACAACATATTGTTTGGCTTTTCATTGGTGGCTAGTTCTAATATATGTTATATCCAGGGGAACAGGGAACCTGGTGGAGTGGGAACTAAAAAGGAAATGTGAGCTGAAGCTGATAGTTAAAAATGAGCCCAAAGGTTAATTTCCTCGCCTATTTTTTTAACACTTATGTTCTGTGATTTAATAGTATCTACGTAGTACGTATTACCGAAGAGGCTATTGAAGCAAAAAATAAAAAAAAATAAAAATTAAAACAATAGCTCATGTTTTAGAACTGTGTTTCTGATACAGAAACTGGAGAGAATCATCTATTGTGCTAGGTATGTGTTTGTGTTAATTTATCTTTCATACATGTTATTTATTCCAAGAAGGATTCCTTTATCAGAAAATGTTTATTGAAACTCAAATTATATTATAAAAATTACTCGAAGCTACTTCATGTTGCATAAACACCACACTGTCAATTAAAATCAACGTAAGATGCTGTTATGGAAAAAAAGCCAAGACAAAAAAACAAACCATAATAGAGCAAATGTAAAAACCTTAAAGAGTTTGAAAAAGACTAAAACTTTAGAATAACCATGAAAAACAAAATGATCTAAACGCATAAATCAGTTTTGTAGCCTGAAAAAGAGGATATCAAATAAAACAGTCTAACAAATGTTGCCTAAATGTTCCGAGACACCTCCTAGAACACAACATTTTATTTTTTGTCAAACTTATGTTTTTTTTTGTTATAATTTTAATTTTTACAACTTCTAAACTAATGCCACTATAATGTTTGCAAATGCCATTATAATTTTCTCAAGTTCGAAACCAAACAACTCTTTAAAAGATGAATCCCATTGCGTTTGCGGATTATTCGTGGGCCCAATCTAGAAGCCTAGAACCCTGAAACGATAAAGAATTGTAAAATCTATAGCTACTTTGGAGGCCAGGGTGTTTCTACGCATGGCTGACATCAGCACTAAGACTAGTAGAATGAATAAGTATTGCACATACCAGACATTGACAGGGATTGCCACTTCTCGTGGTCCATCTTAATTCTTAACGACAATATCGAATAAACAATTATATCAGTTGATTAGTCCGATTAAATTATTATTATATTAAACAAATCTCACCTAATGCCCAATATATACTTGCTTTACTTCCCCACTCTCAAGTCTCTACATACAAATAGTCAGTAT
Source organism: Nasturtium officinale (assembly GCA_963854855.1). Taxonomy (NCBI): domain Eukaryota; kingdom Viridiplantae; phylum Streptophyta; class Magnoliopsida; order Brassicales; family Brassicaceae; genus Nasturtium; species Nasturtium officinale. Next base: position 3,548,905 of record OY978507.1, on the reverse strand, counting down.
ATCATCGTTAGAAGATCCTTTTTCTTTCTTTCTTTCCTTGATAACATAAGGTCATTTATAGTTAGTTGCTTCCACCTTAAAATGAATTAGATATGGTTTAAAAAAAATTATATCCAATATACACTACGTTAAATACAATCCACTTCCAATATGATACATTCTAACAAAACTTTCGTTTAAAAGATCAATTTCTCGAATCGTTTCTAGTAACAAAACAAAAATGTTTCTTAGACTTATAACGAACAAAAGACAAACAAAAAACAGGAGATAGGTTTACTCCATGACATAACGTAGTAAATTTTTTATTTATTCTTAACGATAAATTGAAAGTTTTTGTAGATTTTGCACTGAATATAGAAAACAAAAATGGATATTTTCAACTTAAATTAATCAGTGTACATATATCTTATTTTCAACTTTCATATTAATTTTTTTTGTCTATTGTAAGAAAAATCCCTACATTTTCTGTCATAAGAATTGGAATTGCAGAGCAGAGACCCACATGGATAGCCTGTAAAAAGACCAAGCGTGCTTCATCTTCTGTTCCCTTTTGATATTAAAAACTTTTAAGTAACTACACAACTGAAAAATAAAATACCAATCTGTGTCTTTCTCTTAGATTAATAAAAAATGATTTAATGAATACCAAATCTGTGCTGGAAAACGAGTTTAAGATAAACAGTAGACACCACCAACACCAAAAAAAAAAAAAAATGGAAGCAAAAATCTTTTCCCTGCAAAAGTGTAGAGAAACAAAAAAAATACACTCAATACCAAACTTTTCCTTCTTTTCTTTTTCTTGTCATCTTTCCTTTTTCCCGGAAAATCCAAATATCAACATGAGAAGAAACATTTCATGATAGTATTATGACGAACCTCTATACATTCACTTTTTTAATCTTCTTGTTCTCTCAACTCCAAGGTCAATGCAAATCAGATATAAACCTTGGTTTTACTCTAACGCTCGCTTCTCCTCTAGAGTACACTCCCGGATTTATGGGGAAAGCTTATCTGATAGAGAAAAAATCATCACCACCATCAACAAAAGAACCCGGTTTCAAAGCCGCGTTAACGATGGAATCAAGCGACAAAGATGACAGACGATATTTGTGTTCCCTCCAAGTTTTCCTTGGAGATGTAAAAGTTTGGAGCTCAGGGCATTACTCAAAGATGTATGTTTCTAGCAAATGCATCATCGAGCTCACCGAAGATGGAGACTTGAGGTTAAAGAGTAGCAATAAGCACGTTGGATGGAGAAGTGGAACTTCAGGACAAGGCGTTGAGGTACATAATTACAGATTAGTTAATTAACATTTTTTTGAATGACAGAAACATGTAAAACAATTTCTGTTTGGAAATAAAACATTGCAGAGGTTGGAGATACAAAGCACAGGGAATCTTGTGTTGGTTGATTCTATGAATCTGATCAAATGGCAAAGTTTCAATTTCCCAACAGATGTGATGTTGAGTGGTCAGAGACTAGACGTGGCTACACAACTAACTTCATTCCCTAAAGACTCAACTTTGTTCTATTCTTTTGAAGTTTTACGAGACAAGATTGCTCTGTTCCTAAATTTGAACAAGCTCAAGTACTCTTATTGGGAATACAAGCCTATAGAGAAGAACAAAACAGTCAACTTCGTGAGATTAGGGTTAAAGGGTCTTGACCTATTCGACGATAACAGCCATCTAATCGGGAGAATAGAGCAACCTTTTATCAGATTCTTGGCGGTTGGGAACAAAACCGGTAATTTAGGACTTTATTCTTATAAACCGGAACAAGGAAAGTTCGAGGCAACGTTTCAAGCGTTGAGCAACACTTGTGATCTTCCTGTAGCGTGTAAACCATACGGAATCTGCACGTTCTCAAAGTCTTGTTCTTGCATTAAGGTAATGAACAATGGAGAATGCAGCAAGGAGGAAGAAGGGATTTCGATACAAAGGTTATGCGATCATGAGATGGTTGAGCTAGAAGGAGTCACTACAGTGCTAAGAAATGGGACACAAGTGAGGAACGTAAGCAAAGAACGTTGTGAAGAGTTGTGTAAGAAAGATTGTGAGTGTGGAGCTGTGAGATACTCTGTTTCTGATGAGGGTTGTGTCATGTATGGGATTGTGATGGGTGTTAAGCAGATTGAGAGAGTGAGTGGATTGAGTTATATGGTGAAGATTCCTAAAGGAGTGAGATTGAGTAAAGAAAAATCAAATGTGAGAAAATGGATTGTGGGATTAGTTGGAGGAATTGATGGTTTCGTTATATTGTTGCTTCTTTCTGGATTTGCTTTTTATTTCATTCGGAAGCGTCGGAAAAGCTCGGCGCCTCCGCCACCTCAGCAGCAGCAGCAACAGCCCAATACAGATTCTTGATCATTTATTTTTGAGTTATAAGAGTGATTTGTGTCGCACATGTAAACATTTTATGCTAAAATTGTAAAGCCTAAAGAAAACGTATTGATTAGAGGTATTTAATCAACTGTAGAAATGGATGATATATCACTACAAAAACATATGACCACAAGTCCACAACTAGGTTTGAGCAAATTTTCAGGTAAATATATTTTGATTTGGTATCACTATTCCATTTGGAACCAACGTTTTAGAATTTTGTACTAGACATAGTGGATATGAATGTTTTAACTCTGAATTTTACAACTCAGTACTCTCTACTCACATTCAAATGTGAAGATCTGCTAGCGAATTCGTACATCAGTTTATTTCGATTCGCTCTGGTTTGAATCCAACGGCTTCTTTATCGGATGATGTTACTTTTTATGTGTTCTGAATCGAAATAAATTCCACCATCTCCAGATAGAGCTTCTTATTAATCTCTGTGACTACGATTGTTATAAACCATTAATTTTTTATTTTATTTTTAATGGTTGGTAAAATATTGAGTTAGTTACTGAATTCTAGATTTTGTGAGATCTGAAAATACCAATTACCAACGGTTAGTTGAAATACCATTTAAAAACTGAGACTTTCATTATGTGGGTCCCATTTAAGACCCCACCAACACCATCATCGAAAGCCGGCACAACTCCCTCTATAATCCAACGGTCCAGAGGTTCTTTTACCTTTTTGTTTTTTGGTTCTTTCTCTTTTTGGACCAAAAGTTATAATCGTTTTTTTTAACACTGATTATTAGTGTATTAAAAAAAAATCTACAGAAAATTTCCCTCTTTCTTTGGTGAAATAATGTCCCATTCCTTGATAGTAAACAAATTGATAGCATTTAACTATTAATTTATGTGATTTGATAAGTGAGAAATGTAATTCAGAAACAAAAAAAAATTATTACTAAAGATTACATTTTAATCAAATAAACTGATTTTGTTGTTGTTGTTGTTGTTTTCCACAGTCTATAAGATCGAAGAGACTCTCCTTTCAAAAATACTTTGAAATGACATTTTAATCTCGCTTGCTAATTGTCAGGATGATAATATATTTAACCAAAGAAAAAGATATTCAGGGAAGAATCATAAGATTGTAACATTACAACCAAAAAAAAAAAGAATCATAAAATTGGATTAGAGACAGGGGTTGTTAAACTTTAAATGAAGACAAAACTAGGAACAGAGAAGAAAACGGATACTTATTCAACTTTAGTTATCCATTCCTCTCAACAAAAGTGCCGTTTGAGATAATATAAAAAAAAAAAAAGTCTTTGGTTTCATCACTTTCACTATTTCTTCTTCCCAAGTTCTTGTCTTCTTCTTCCTTTTGATGGCCGAAACACTAGAATCATCCCTCGTTGGAGAAATCGACACGTCCGCGCCATTCGAGTCAGTGAGAGAAGCCGCCACTCTTTTTGGCGGATTTGGTTTCTGGAAACCTTCCTTACATAACATCTATGAAGCTTCTCAGGTCTTAATCGTCTCTGTCTTTCTCACTGATTTTGTCTACTTCTTTGGTTCTTCATTGAATTGGGTTTATGATTATCACTGCTGCTGCTATTGAAGAGAATCTAAGTAATTTTTTTAGGAAATGTGTTCACTTGGAATCATCAGTTTCTTGAAAGATCTTGTCTTTAGTTGTTACTTGTGATGCGAAAGTTCGATTTTTTTTTGTTTCAGAACGAAGCTTGTATGGTGGAGAAAGCAAGTGAGTTAGAGAAGGAACTAATTGTGAAAGAAGGAGAAACTTTAAAGGTGTTGAAGTCACTAGAATCGACTAAAGCCATTGTTGAAGAGCTCAAAGCAAACCTACAGAGAAAGGAAGAGAAAGAAAACTGTGACAGGAATGTTTTCGAGGAATTGAATCAAGCGAAGATGAATCTGTGTACGACAACCGAAGATTTGGCTGCTATTCGTGACTCCGTTGAGCTACTGAACAAGAGCTTAGAAGAGGAACGAGAGAAGACACGAGATAGACTAAACTCTGAGAATGCAGCTGAAATCTCAAAGGAGATTCAGAGGCTAAGTTATGAGGCTAAGGAGTTTAGTAAAACAGGAGAGAATGCGCGCTCTGCGGTTGATACCGTGGCTGAGATTGAACAAACGAGAAACAAGATCAATACTGCTGAGATGAGTTTGGTAGCTGCTAGGAAGATGAAGGAAGCTGCTAGAGCGGCTGAAGTTGTTGCAATGGCTGAAATCAAGGCTGTTACTAGGAGGAGAAGAAAAAGAGGAATTGCAGGAGGAGATTCTTGAGAAGATTGAAGAAACTGCGAGAGAAATCAGAAGCAGTACGAGGACACTTGAGGAAGGTTTGGAGAAAGTGAGTACAGTGAAAATGGAAGCAGAAGAGGGAAAATGGTGGTTGACAGAACAGAGGAGGCGATCATCATGTAAGTACAAAAACTCTTTTCTGATAGATGTAAATGATGATGAACGGGGATGGGACATCATCATCAGTGGCTGTCTTGAAACCAACAATGTCTATAGGGCAGATACTGAGTAGGAAACTACTTCTTGCAGATGAGTCGTCGATGATGATGAACGGGAGAATTTCGTTGGGTCAGATTCTTGGAAAGACTAACATTGGAGATAGAAATGGTGAAGGGAAGGAGAAGGAGAAAAGGTTGAATGGGAAGAGAAAGCGGTTTGGATTGACAAACTTGTCAGTGATGTTGAACAAAGAGAGCAAGAAGAAGAAGATAGCTTTGAACTTAATGTGATGACTGATGAGTGACTAATTGAAGAAGAACTATCTTTACTTAGGTGCTGTTAGGTATTTGTTAGTCTTAATTGTGTTTCTATTTGTTTTTCGATGTGTATTGATTGGTTCATGTTAAACAGTGAAATGAGATATGATTTGTTTTTAAATGAAGCATAATAATCAAATTTAGTGACCAATAATTACTAGCAAAGTTGTATCATAAAAATCAATTCGAGAAGTTGAAACAAACATGAATATTTTGAGATGGAAATGTAGTTGCAGGAAGCTAGCAGTGTTTGTCTTGGTTCTTCGATGGGGGCTGTGTATATCCAGTTCAAACTGATACAGAAACTTTTTAATGTTATAATACATGTAGCATAAACACCACATTGTCGATTAAAACAAAGTCTTAATTATCCAAAACATCACAGAAGCTTTAAAATAAAAACACATAATGAAACCAAATCCAAATAAGTTGGACGGTTAACTTAACAAACATTCAAATTTAAAAGGTAAAAGCTATAGCCGGTTTACCTATTTTATCTAGTTAAACCGTTTAATTAGAGCGGATAACAAATTTTAAACTTTAAAAAAACTTTAAATATTATTATCACTATATTGAACCCTTATAAAAAAAAGTTTAGAATAATATGACTATTAAACCTATAAAAAGTTTAAAATTTGTTAAACCAAGTAGTAACCAACAATGTCAAGTATTCGTTGGATCTCTCCCAAAATCTTGTGGATTCTGAATACCACCAAGTTCATTTATTTTTGTTTTGGATAATAAATACCAACTTTATGCTTTCCCATCAATTCTAAAAATTTGAGGCAATCTAATTCATACTATAAATATAAGCTTGATATAACAGCTTAAGTATTCTCAAAACTTATAAAAATAGAAAACAAAAATATCATTCAGTTTTTGATCAGAAATGGATTTCAATGAAGCTATTTTTCTTAAGTTGTAAAAAAATACGAAAATAATAGCCACAGCCGGAGAGATGACGTGGAGGATAATTGCTTGTAGTGTGAGAATATCTCATCTGACCATTAACAGAGTCATACGCAAACGCAATCGACCATTTCGACGGATCTATCTCTACTCGTTCATTCTCTATAACTTCTCCATCCCCCACACTCCAAATTCTACCAATCATTTGCTCCAAAAAGGTACTCATTTATCTATCTATCTATCTCTTAAATCCCTGTTGAATCTTCTTAATCCGGCATAAAGAATCTTAGTTGAACTCTTCTGATCTTGTGTTCTTTAACAGGATTCATGGGTCTCAGAGCTGGAACGTTGGTTCTTCTCTTGTTGGTTTTGGCTTTTGTTTCTGATGCTAGATCTTTAGTTGACTCCACCCTCTTCTCAGGTTTTAATTTTAATCAAATCTTTCGATTTAAAAGATCCATCTTTTCATGCTTGAGATTCTAGACAAGCTTTGCTCTTTTATGTTTCAGTTTTGATACTTGTAATGAAATAATTGGTTTTTATGAGCTACTAGATGAACATTTCCCTTAAAAGAATAGTCTTTGCTGATTTTAAGTTGTAAAGACTTTTCAACTTTTTTCTTCTTTGTTTTTGTGTAGAGCAAGTTTCAAATAATGAAAACGTTTGCACTCTGTGTGAGGAATATGTAACTGATACTCTCACCTACCTTGAGAAAAATGTCACTCAAGCCGAGATCATTGAGGATCTTCATGAACGGTGTTCCCAGTTGCGCGGATTTGCGCAGCAGGTTTGAGAACTTTACATTTTTCTATATATTTGCTTTTAGACTGTTTTGTTTTGTTAATATATATTTCATTTGTGTTGAATAATCTCGTGTGTTTTTTTATTTTGATGTAGTGCATAACTTTGGTTGATTACTATGTTCCTCTTTTCTTCTTACAACTGGAGTCGTTTCAACCGCACTATTTCTGCAAGAGGATGAATCTTTGTGGCAAAGTTGTTGCTCTTGTTGAAGAAGCTCGTCAGGACAGTTGTGGTGTATGCCACAAGACTGTTTCAGAGATTCTCATCAAACTACAAGATCCCGACACACAGGTCGTAGTAACTACAAGATGATGCCATTATTTATGCACTATGTATCACAGCACTCTGATTTACTCATAATCTGACCATATTCCCTACCTAAGAGTACCTACAAATACAATCATTGTCCCAAGCTTCTACATCCTCATGTTTGCTGTGTTATTCTTTTCTAGGATTACTTTAACAGTTTAACTATTAGGCTTATCTGTGTTAACGATTAGTATACTGACTTTGTTTTCTCTTGATTGTCCAGTTGGATATAGTTGAGCTGCTTCTCAAGGGATGCAAATCGTTCAAGAACTACGAGAAGAAGGTTAGAATTATCAAGTTCCTATATTAAGAAATGAAATCTATAATAACCCCTGCCTTAAATGTGTTTATCATTCAACTATCTATTTCTGTTTTTGCGGTTGATGTTCTTCTCAAACTTGTGCAATGCAAACATGCATGGTAATTAATCTTACTGTGTTATTGCAGTGCAAGAAGTTGGTGTTCGAGTATGGACCTCTGATACTCGTTAATGCTGAGGAATTCTTAGTGAAAAACGACATCTGCACAATCTTACGCGCTTGTCCGGCTGAGATAACGGTTCTCAGGCAGCCTGGATCAGCGGATTCTTGAATGTCAAAACGATGTGGTAATAGAAAACTGAATTCTTTATGGGCGAAGTATTAGGAACACGAGATGCTGTGTTTTATCCATAAGAATTGTTGGACTTTGTGTACTGTCTATATCTATGGATTCGAACCCACCCTCGAAAACGTCTCTTTGCGTTTGTGTAAATAATGATCACTGCAACAGTTATATCTCTATTATGTTGTACTCTATTTTATCCTTTTTAGTTTTACATTTTCAGAATAAATTTCTGTTTTCAAGTTTGTATCCTCGCCGGTGATGGTTCTGATTCATTTTTTTGGCAACTATTCTTTGCTAAGTATGTTTTATACTAGGAATTACTCCAGAGGTTTTATTTACAACACAAGTTAACATATGTTTCGAGAATAATCATTTTCTTACATGGTATCAGAATTTAATTTTTCTGTGATTTTCAGTTTGTTACATAAACTACATGGGAGTTTTACCGAAAATACATCAAATTACTTGGTATTTAGTTCTAAACGAAATGAATTTATATCTGTAATGTAGTATAAATTTGTTTTTTTTTTCATATGTGAGATGATTGTCTTCTTTTTTTTTGTTAAAAAAGTATTTGTGAAATGATTGTTACATATGCTTGCTTGTCTTGTCGGATATACATATGTTTCTACGAAGTGATTGTACTAGGACTGACGTGGCCTATAAGTGACGAGGTTGGACCAATTCCATAATAGATTAATGAATCTGGAATAATTTATACAAAATGTAAACACCCAACGACTCTTAAGACAACCCATTTTAATTATAGTCAATAGTTAAAACGGTCGGAATGACTTTATAGCCGTTGGTCATGTTTCTCTCGCTTGTCGTTTATTTTGGCGCAGACCAGGAAGAAAGAAGTAGCCGTTACAAAAAAACATAAACTAAACTTTTGTCTTTGTCTTCTTCCTCGCTCACTCCAACCATAATAGTCTTTGCTACACAACACTCACATATTCATCTCCTCACTAAAACTCAAACTTCTCTCTCTCTATCTCTAAATTTTCCAAAAAAAGTAGAGGAAGAAGAACAAACAAACAACACAAGCTTCTGCTCTTCGTCTTTCTTCTTCTCCGCTTTCTATTTTTTGTTCTTCTTTACTCTTTGATTCTTTGGAAATGAATCAGCTTTACAAAAGCCCATTTCGGATTTACGAATTTAGTTTTAATTTCTGTACGAGTCTCCTCTTTTGTCTCTCACTCTTCTCTGCTCAAGCTGTTGCAGGTGGTGGTGGTGGTCATTCTTGGGATGGAATCGTGGTGACTCAAGCCAACTATCAGGCGCTCCAAGCTATCAAACGCGAACTCATTGACTTCACTGGAGTTCTCAGAAGCTGGAACACCTCTGCCTCATCCGAAGTTTGCTCTGGCTGGGCTGGAATCAAATGTCTCCGAGGTCAAGTTGTTGCCATTCAGCTCCCTTGGAAGGGACTCGGTGGCACTATATCTGAGAAGATTGGACAACTTGGGAGTCTCAGAAAACTTAGCCTCCATGACAATGTCATTGTCGGTTCGGTTCCTCGTTCCCTTGGCTACCTCAAGAACCTCCGTGGAGTTCATCTCTTCAACAACCACCTTACAGGTTCAGTCCCAGCCTCACTGGGTAACTGCCCTCTTCTCCAGAATCTTGATCTTGGCAATAACCAGCTAACTGGAGCCATCCCGGCTAATCTTGCTGAGTCCACAAGGCTCTATCGACTCAATCTCAGCTTCAATTCACTTTCCGGCCCCCTTCCGATTAGTGTAGCCAGATCACATACCCTCACTTTTCTTGATCTTCAGCATAACAACCTCTCTGGTTCGATCCCCGAATTTTTGATAAATGGCTCTCGCACTCTCAAAACGCTGAATCTTAACCATAATCTCATCTCCGGAGCTATTCCTTTGTCTCTCTACAAGCAGACTTTGCTGGAGGAAGTTTCTTTAAGCCATAATAAGCTCTCGGGTTCTATTCCCAAGGAATATGGAGCTCTTCCTCATCTCCAAAGTCTTGATTTGTCTTACAATTCAATCAACGGAACCATCCCTGACAGTTTCTCCAACCTGTCATCTCTGGTTTCACTCAACCTCGAAAGCAACCACCTAAAAGGCCAAATCCCAGATGCCATTGACAGACTGCACAACCTGACAATGCTTAACCTCAATAGAAACAAGATCGAGGGGCCTATCCCAGAGAGAATTGGGAACATATATGGAATCAGAGAGCTTGATCTGTCTGAAAACAACTTCACAGGTCCCATACCACTGTCTCTAGTCAATCTGGCGAATCTTTCTTCTTTCAACGTCTCCTTCAACACACTCTCTGGTCCTGTTCCACCTATCCTCTCCAGAAAGTTCAACTCAAGCTCATTCGTGGGCAACATTCAGCTCTGTGGCTACAGCTACTCAAATCCGTGTCCTTCTCCTAATCCTCATCATCCCCTCACTCTTTCACCTACCTCATCAGAAGAGCCAAGAAAACAGCACAGAAAACTCTCGGTGAAGGATATCATTCTAATCGCCATTGGAGCTCTTCTAGCAATTCTACTTCTCTTATGCTGCATATTACTCTGCTGTCTGATCAAGAAACGGGCCGCCTTGAAACAAAAAGATGGCAAAGACAAGACAGTATCTGCAGCTGCAGCTGCAACAGCAACAGCATCAGCATCAGCAGGAGGTGAAATTGGAGGAAAGCTGGTTCATTTCGATGGCCCATTTGTATTCACCGCAGATGATCTACTCTGTGCCACAGCTGAGATCATGGGGAAAAGTACTTATGGCACAGCATACAAAGCCACATTGGAAGATGGTAATGAAGTAGCTGTGAAGCGGCTGAGAGAGAAAACAACAAAAGGAGTCAAAGAGTTCGAAGGAGAAGTCACAGCTTTAGGCAAGATTCGTCACCCAAACCTTCTTGCACTAAGAGTTTACTACGTAGGACCTAAAGGAGAGAAGCTTCTCGTCTTTGATTACATGTCTAAAGGAAGTCTCTCTGCATTTCTTCACGGTAAGCAAACAAAACAAAATCTCTACTTTGGATTAAAGTTGACATTTTTAGTGATCCAATTGTTAAATTTGGGAACTGGTTGTTAACAGCTAGAGGACCAGAAACCCTAATTCCATGGGAAACAAGAATGAAGATAGCAAAAGGGATCAGTCGTGGTTTAGCTCACCTTCACAGCAACGAGAACATGATCCATGAAAATCTCACAGCCAGCAACATTCTCCTCGACGAAAAAACCAACGCTCACATCGCTGATTACGGCCTCTCAAGACTCATGACCGCCGCAGCCGCCACAAACGTAATCGCAACCGCAGGAACATTAGGATACAGAGCACCGGAGTTTTCAAAAATCAAAAACGCAAGTACTAAGACTGATGTCTACAGCTTAGGGATCATCATATTGGAGCTATTGACTGGGAAATCACCAGGAGAAACAACGAATGGGATGGATTTGCCTCAGTGGGTAGCTTCGATTGTGAAAGAAGAATGGACTAATGAAGTTTTTGATTTGGAGCTAATGAGAGAGACACAAGCTGTTGGAGATGAGCTTTTGAATACCTTGAAACTGGCTTTACATTGTGTTGATCCGTCGCCGGCGACGAGGCCAGAAGCAAATCAGGTGGTGAATCAGTTGGAGGAGATTAGGCCGGAGCTTGAGGGTGAGATGGAGACGACGTCGTTTGGATCTGGTGGTCAGGAAGTTAAAGATTTACGATCAAATGAGGATTGAAGGAAAGTTTTGAGGGGTTTTATGGAAAATAATAAAGTATAAGGATCTATATACAAATACACCACACTTATTCTTTTATTCAAGTAATTTGTAGATACAATACATTGGTTTCAAGTTTGTGCTGGTATAATGTAATTCGATTATCTATTTTTTTGGGTGGAAGTAATACAATAATTGATTTTTAATGGTTACTTTGCTATTCCGCAATAATCAAACTATTATTTAGATTATATACATTGTTTATCCTCCCCTTATTTTATATTATTTGTTCTTTAAGCTTTTCTATATTTATTAAAAATATTTTTTTATATTTATTTGGTTTTATTTCATTGGTCAATACCTTATAACAATAAGAAACATTACATAAAAATACAACAAGGTACAACTAATAATATACTATTACAATATACATATATATATCTTATAAATTATGATGCAAACAAAAAAGATAAATTATAATCGACACGTCTATTTCTCCACCGCTATTTTTAGTCTAAACAAACAAAAGAAAAATATATTATTAATAAACAGAAATTAAATGCATATACCAAAAAGAATACACATTTTAAACCAAAATTGGAGATCTACTAGTAATAATACCAATTTATTCCGGGAAATGAAGGAGTTTACTAAATAATCAAACTAACATCTAATTAACTTCTTAAGTTGTTAAATTTTAACCAAAAAGGAGTATTTTTGAAAAGCATCAAATAATACTTAGGTTAAGAAATTCATCGAGTTTTTATAACATTAAACATACAAAATCGACAACATATTTGACGGTGTCATGATATGAGAATATTTTACAAATAACTTCAACAAATCCATAGAACCCATGACTTATCCAACTTGAACACGAACCGGCATAATATAAGGAGATGAACATGAGACAAAGATCCATGATAAATAGAGATTGAAGACACAAATATAGTTTATATGCCAAGTACTAGTAGTGTATGAGAAATTTAATAGCAGTTGTGAGTGACGGACGACAAAAAATGAGATTGATTGAGATTTGAGATTAATTGAGAGGGATTATTCAATTATTATTTAGATAGAGTTTTAAAGAATATGATAAATTAAGAATTTTGCTAACTCAAAAATACTTTTAAATACATGTATATATTTATAAAACATTTTTTATAATCTCACAAATTTTTAAAATATATCAAGATAAAGTTTTTGTTATGTTATATTTTTTCTCCTCTTTTAAATAGTATCTCCCAATTTAATGCATCTGTCAGCATGGTGAGAAGATAGGCATGTGGGCAAAATGAACAGAAACGTTGGTCACTCCATCTTAGCCATATTTATCTTTTTAATTTACTCATTGCTGGTGTAATGTAATTTGATTATCACTCTATGTTTTTATGTTCAAGGCCTTTACCATTAAGGGTATTAGTCTTGTTGGCTGACGCTTTAAAAAGTGAAGGAAAAAGAGAGAGAGAGAGAGAGAGAGAGAGAGAGAGAGAGAGAGAGAGTGAGAGAGAGAGAGAGAGAGAGAGAGAGGAGAAAATAATGGAATTTTATTACCAAAAGTCAAAAGGATATTCATGAGAACACTATCAATTTCAGATAGTAATGGTAGGAGAACAAAATTATGGGCCAATGTAACAGTGACTTGTTGAAATAAAACTTGTCCGCCTGACTTGAAGAAAGAAATACAACAGGTATTAACATATAAAATGCCCGATAAGAAGCTAGAAACAAAAGAGATTATAGATCCAGACACAAACTTTTTTGGCTAACAAAAGCTGAAAGATATAAAAGATAGAATCATTAAGAGATGTCTAAAAGGATTTTTCAGATGTGAGTGAAACAAATACATCACAAATCACAATCAGACAAAACAAGACAACATAGAAAACTTTGCCACGAGTTTTCTAACAACATTTCACTTGTCTCTATGGTATCAGCGTTATTCTACATAAAATAATCCTAAAGGCTACCAATTCAATCATTGAAATGATACGAATACCAAATTAAACCCTTAAATGTTCACACGAATAAATATGGTCATAAACCTTAATTTTTTGGATATGGATGTAACATTGTCTAATAACCAATTAGAGATGTAAAAATCGTCAAACTGTTGGATTCAGAACAATTCTCAAATCAACGAACAGGAAGCACTTTTATTTATATGAAAGTTCATGTTGATGAAAAAAAAACTGAAGTTACGCTAGAAAATTTGAACAAACAAAAAATGATATTGATATTGTGGTTTACATATACTATCAAAGTTACTAAGCTTACAGATAAGCTAGGCATGATTGTATTTGGCAAAGTTACATGAATACATACTATTTATATTTTTATTATGAGTAGACGTATAAAAATTTAAAAATTGGTATACATAAATGCTTTTCAAATTTCTTCAACCAATTGCCATATTAATTTTTGCCGGGTCCATAATGGACCGCACAGTAACTCCAACATTGTTCGACTTTGCCTACGACGGTACTAGTTCCACCTGCGCATTGAAATAAACCTTTTCCGATTGAATAACAAGGTGGATGTTTTACTTTTCGCCTGTGAGAGGATTTCTTAACCCAGAATCTTTACTGAAAAGTGTTTTAAAGAAATTACCTACACACAAAAAATAATATATCATTTGCAAAGCTATATATATATATTTATGGAGGATATGATTATAGTGGTAGTGATGATAAATGATGAACGAAACCTAAACAATATATGATTTTAACATACATTCATGAAAACTAGCGAGGGACACGAGAACGATACAAAATATGGTGACTTTCAATGACGACATTGTGTTTCTTTTATTATTTTTCATGAGTACTTTTTCTTGTTTATGGTAGAAATGTTTACATGTAAACATATATATAGAAGTTTCCAATACATTTTTCTTATGGTGATCCAAGAAAAAAGCTTTCCCTAGTTTTGTTTGGCTAGTTTTGTTTTCCTTCCATTTTAGATATTGATGCCTATGTCTTGAAAACAAAATTCATTTAGACCATTGATTTGTTATAAAGATACCTAAAAAAGGTAGGGAGGTTTTATACCAAATAAAATAAGAGATAATTTTATTATTGTAAACTCTTTTCTATGGATCTGAGGAATAAGTTCTAATAAAACTATTTTTTTTTTCTTCAAACCTTATATATTAAGTTATCAGTTAGATGATTTTTCTCTAGAGAGAATCAAATAAGAACCGATACGTTTACATGAGAAAATAAAAACACAGGTTAATGTAATCTTAACGATGTACATCATCTGGACAAAGATAAAGTACCATAACAACCAAATACAAGACATAAATCTAGGATAATATTTTAGAAGCATAAAACTGGAAATTCTTGAAAATGCAGAACACGCTGCAGAGGTATACCACTCGAAGTGATAAAAGGTTAACCGATGCTTGATGGTCGATCTTCGGGAGATATAATACCACACAAAATATAAAAGTATTCGTTGTATTTTAATAATCCAAACTTGTGCCTGAAGTGCCAAGACCCTTGATCCCTGAAAAGGGTGGTCACAAGTAGGACGAGAAGAAACTCTCGCGAATCCCGAGAAAACGGGGGCTTGAATGCCGAAGTCGGAAGAGCAAATCTTTGGTCTCCATTTGCCAAAAATGCAATCCATTGACATGTTTTTATGGCAAAGAGAAACACCATAATTCTCTTCTTAATGAAGGATTTGATAGGAATTAAGGTCTTCTTAAGATATATACTTAGTGAAAGTACTTTAATCCAAAGAAT
The DNA here is from genome assembly GCA_963854855.1 of Nasturtium officinale. Taxonomy (NCBI): domain Eukaryota; kingdom Viridiplantae; phylum Streptophyta; class Magnoliopsida; order Brassicales; family Brassicaceae; genus Nasturtium; species Nasturtium officinale. The sequence continues at coordinate 3,533,694 of OY978507.1, read as the reverse complement.
GAAAGATAATCCTAAATTACTCTCCTTAATGGAGGACAATGCTATAAACCATTGCTCCAAACCAGAAGAAATTGGTGAAGATAGCGTCTCTATGAAAGATGCAGAATACACCGCGAGGATAAGCCACTCAACATGGTGAAAGACTAGCAGATGGTTGATGATCGGCTCCCCGTATGTGCAATACCACACGGAATATGAAAGTATCCATTGTATTGTAATAATCCAAACTTGCGCCCTAAATGCCGAAGCACTAATCCCCTGAAAAGGGTGAACACAAGTAAAACGAGAGAAAACTCTCGCGAAACCCAAGATAAACAAGGGCTTCATTGCCAATGGCAAAGAAACATAATTATGAGCTCCTAATGCCATTAAAGCAATGCATTTAGCAACCTTCTCTATAGGGAAAGAAGATACCGTGCTTCTCTTCGTAAAGAAGGATTTTGACAAGAACAGTTCTTTTCTATGGGACATACTTAGTAAAAGTAATCAGTTCCAAAGAAAGAAAAATATCACTATTATACTCTCCATAATGGGGGATGCAGATACAAATGGATCTTTTACAAAGGATATTAGTGAAAAAAAACTCTCCAAATTGGAGGAAATAAATATCGCCAAATTTTTAGGAGGGAGAAGAGTCTATAGTTAGTCAAACTCAACTTAATCAAGTCGTACACATAATCATAATGGATGAAATAATTGTTTATGTCAAATACATAATAGCTTGAATAGAGCCAAAAAAAATCTTATTGGTCTCTTCGTGAAGGAGGAAAATAATATCATCAAACCCAAGACATAATATGTCCTAAAACGAAATTGGCTGAAGATGTGGCATGAGATTTTTAATGGGTTAGGGCCCGGGCCCACTAGGGAGAAGAAGGGTTGACCCATGTCTCGATATTGGCTTACTCCGGTTAGCCACGGGATATGGCGGTGGAAGAAAAAAGGCTGTTGGTCAGGGCGACGGCGGTAATCAGACTGGCAACACGATTTATACAAGCGGCAGAAGGAAATATACTTCGTCGGGAACCTGTTGGGTGGAGCAAATCTGGCGGCGAAATCAGAGTCGAAAGACCAAGCGGAGGGGGCGTAGAGATCTGGGCCAGAGGTTTCATCCGAGAGGACCCATAGCTTACAATAGTTATCTCGGTGGAGAGTCCAAGATTCCCAACAGAAAAACTAACATCTCCCGCGAGAGAAGAGGGAACAGAACAATCTGCAGCATTATCTCGGCACCAGCAAGTGCCAGCTCTGCCAGTGACGGAATCTTTGATATTGTTGCCTTGGAGAGGAGAGCAGAAATAAAAAAAATGGCTGAGAGGGAGAAAGAGTGGTGAGTTGTGGCGGTGGATTGGGAAGCCCAAGAACTTGGATTTAAAACTGAGAACAAGATCACACTCTTGGTGAGTGGAGAAGCAACATCGGAGAGTCTAGTCCACAATAGGGCACCACCGGCTCGGCTTCCAGTCACCAGATCTGTCATCTTCCACTTTAAATGGTTGTCGGATATGTCCTCTATTTCTGAGAGTCCAAAGAGAAGATAAACCATCAGCTGGGAAACACACCATAATGGTGGAATGGCGAAGAACGATGGTGAGTAGAGAACTGAGAGGAGAAGTAGAGGAGCTGAAACAGCTAAGGGCTCAACGCAGGCGAGCCAAAGCTCTACCGACGTTGGAAAGATGTGGCTAGCAGTGCACCTCGAAACCAGTGTCAGAGAGAATTCGAAATTAGAGAGAAAAGGCCCTCATATTTAATATCATATACTTTTGTCATTTATTCTTCTATTGCTTTCTTTTGTTTACTTAACTAATAAAACTATATATATATATATATACCATTAACGGCATAACTATATTCCATAGTGAACTTAAGATTTCTTTCGTTATGAAATTATTAAAGTTTGTCAAAACTACTTATATTGATTTTTAAGATTCACTTGAAGTATAGAAGATTTTAGATATGAAGATACATGGATAAAGGTAAAATCGTAAAAGTATGATGACACAAAAGATAATAAAGACAACGTACAAAGGTATATATTTCCCAGCAGATATAGATATAGATATATATATATATATTGGTAATAAATATTTTGAAGATAACATCTCCAATAAAAAGAATATAAAACCTTCTTTCTCACATCACTCTTACTTGAAGTAAGTTTATTCACATCTCTATAGTTCTCTTTGATTTTAACTCACAAGATGTTTTATACCAATTAGATATATTTGCTCAATAATTTTTTATATTGATAATATATTTGATTACTCTTTAGTTATAACACATACTCTTGTACTTAGTTCTTACACCATTACACTAACTATGACTTTTAACTACTTCTTGATAGCCCATATTTCTAGCTTTTGCATAACTAAATTTATTTTCACTAGATATGCTCTGTTCAAACCAAAGCCTATTAGTTTAAACACCAAATTCAACACAATTGCTTTCTTTCACTTTGACTTTTTTTGACATCTTTTTCTTCGCTTTATCTCTCTTCTTATTCTAAATGAATCTTTCTTCTTGTCACTGATCTTTTTTCTTTGTTACATGTTTGATCAGAGGTTCAACCTCCAACACTCCTTCTTGAGTCCTTTGATCAAATTCTCTCAATTCCAAATTAGGGATCTGAATCCCCTCGCTTATTCTTCTTTGATGGATGTCACCTCTTCACTGTATGAATCCATTTATGGCGATGAAACAGATCACTGGTAAGCTTGATTTATCGATATCCCTCTTACTCTGAAATTTCACACATTGAGTTTCTTCTTCTTCATTTTTTTTGCGTGACGTTCTTCTTCACCTTTTGTATTAATCGACCTTAACATCTTCTCTCTTCTGCAGATGACTTGCAGTGGAGTCTTTTATCTTCGTCTTGGTGTTACACAAATGTAACACATTTGTCTCTTCTTTACTTCTAGAATTTTACCTTGCATCCATTTTAATTTCTTGTTTTGTCGTGTAGTTCTTCTTTTTTAACTTTTACTTTGATTCTTCTTAATCGAGCTCAGTCACTTCTGTTTTTTCCCGGCTTTCTAGTGTGGAATCTCTCATTTCCTTCTTCCTTCTGAGCTGTTGTATCATCTCTGCCAATCGCTTCTCCACTTTTCCAAATAAGCTTTTGTTGTGCTTACTCTGATTTTGACATTTGAGTCTTTGGTTCTCTAACTTCTAGGTTTCCTTTTTATAAAAGCTTTCACCAAGTCTCCTCCAAGTACGCCTCCTCCTTGAATTTCTGTCATGTCTCTTGCTTGACTGTCCTCACAACTGGCTTAACTTCCTCTCTCTTAGATAAATTTTTCTTTGCTTGTGTCCTATTTTTATCACCAGCTTCCTTTCACTTGTGATTTTCAGAACCACCGCCTTAGCATTAGCCTTGAACTCTTTTGACTTGATCGATCGGCTCGGATTTTCTCTAACCATAGTCTGATTGGTTTCGTCTTCCAATAATCACCTTAGATTAGCTTCATTTGTTTGGTTCTTCAATCTCCACTTAGGTTTTTCTCTAATCTTAGCTTGTTTGGTTTTTTGAATCATCAGCCTCGGCTTTCTCTGACTTGGTTTGTTTGATTTCTTACACCACCACTTTGATTATTCTAACATTGACTTCTTCTTCTTGTTTCACCTTCAACATTCTCTGTACGCTTATTCTCATTTCTCCCTCTACAAACCACCTCCCTGAAGTTGACAATTTCAGTGGTGGTAAGGTCTTCTTCTTAGAGATTCTCCTTCTCCTCCTTATTTTATTTTTTTTCCTCTTTGTTGATGGTTGTCTCCATCTTTCTCTTCTTCTTTTTTCACTTTAGTATTTTTCTTAGACTAACTTCTTCTCCTTAAAGAGGCAGCCAAGGATCATCGAGCTCTATTATCATGTTGACATTCTCACCTTACTCATACTTTGATGTAAGTTTACTCAAATCTTTTTAGTTCTCTTTGATTCTCACTCACAAAATATTTTAGAGCATTTAGAGAGATTTACTCCTTAATTGTCTACATTTATATTATATTTGATTGCTCTTTCATTACAATACACACACACTCTTATACTTGAGTTCTTACACCATGACACTAGCTAGAACTTTTAACCACTCCTTGATAGCTCATATTTCTAGTTTATTAATACAACCAATCCATAGATCTCTTGTTTTTAGGACACAACCACTCTATAACTACTTTTATATTTTACTTAGACACTTGAACCCTTAAATGTTCACACGTATAAATACGGTCATAAACCTTATTTTTTGGATTTGGATGTAACATTGTCTAATTACCAATTAGAGATGGAAAATTCGTCAAACTGTTGGATTCAGAACAATTCTCAAATCAACGAATAGGAAGCACTTTTATTTATATGAAAGTTCATGTTGATGAAAAAAAATTGAAGTTTGCGCTAGAAAATTTGAACAAACAAAAAACGATATTGATATTGTGGTTTACACATACTAACAAAGTTATTAAGCTTACAGATAAGCTAGGCAAGACTGTATTTGGCAAAGTTACATGGATACATACTATTTATATTGTTATTATGAGTAGACGTATGAAAATTTAAAATTAGTATACACAAATGCCTTTCAAATTTCTTCAACCAATTGCCATATTAATTTTTGCCGGGTCCATAATGGACCGCACAGTGACTCCAACATTCTTCGACTTTACCTACGACGGTTCTACTACCTGCGCATTGAAAATTACCTTTTCCGATTGAATAACAAGGTGGATGTTTTACCTTTTCGCCTGTGAGAGGATTTCTTAACCCAGAATCTTTACTGAAAAGTGTTTTAAAGAAATTACCTACACACTTTGACCAAAAAAAAAAAAAAAAAAAAAAAAAAGAAATTACCTACACACAAAAAATAATATATCATTTGCAAAGCTATATATATATATATATATATATATATATTTATGGAGGATATGATTATAGTGGTAGTGATGATAAATGATGAACGAAACCTAAACAATATATGATTTTAACATACATTCATGAAAACTAGCGAGGGACACGAGAACGATACAAAAGATGGTGACTTTCAATGACGACGTTGTGTTTCTTTTATTATTTTTCAAGAATACGTTTTCTTGTTTTATGGTAAAATGTTTACATGTAAACATATATATAGAAGTTTCCAATATATTTTTCTTATGGTGATCCAATAAAAAAGCTGTCCCTAGTTTTGTTTGGCTAGTTTTGTTTTCCTTCCATTTTAGATATTGATGCCGATGTCTTGAAAACAAAATTCATTTAGACCATTGATTTGTTATACAGATATCTAAAAAAGGTAGGGAGGTTTTATACCAAATAAAAGATAATTTTATTTTTGTAAACTCTTTTCTATGGATCTGAGGTATAACTGATAAAACTATATATATATATATATACCATTAATGGTCTAGCTATATTCCATAGTGAACTTAAGATTTCCTTCATTATGAAAGTACTTAAAGTTTGTCAAAACTACTTATATTGATTTTCAAGATTCACTTGAAGAGTAGAAGATATTAGATATGAAGATACATGGATAAAGGTAAAACCGTAAAAGTATGATGGCATGGCACAAATGATAATAAAGAAGATATCTGTTCCCAGCTGATACATATTACTCCAGGATTGTGGTGATGGTTCTTACTTGTGAGAACTTATCTTCAGCAGTTACCGTTGTTTTCTTGTGTGGTTACATTCATTACATTATAGATGGGTGCAGTAGATGTGTATATTTGTGAGAAAAAAACATCAACGAAAACATATGTTCTTCAGTCTTCGTTCTCTTACTCACGGTTCTAGCTTTTTCCATATCGTATTAGCGTCATATATCCATAAATGGATAATTACATAAAAATACAATAAGATACAATCAATAGTATACTATTACAGTATACACACACCTTATAAGTTATGATGCATACAAAAAGACATTATAACGTACTAAAAAATAGTATGGAGTGATATGTAAAGAGCTAACATAAATATGTTATATATGGATTAAAAAACACATTCATTGTCAAGTTAACTAATTATTTAGTCATTTAAGATATGATAACATGCTAATAATTTAAATTTCAATGAATTAAATATTGTAATAATCCAACAAAAAATATATGGTTATTCGTTAAATGGGCTTAACGAATATATGTACCTTTTTTGTAGCTACGAGTTTATATGTTCTCTTTCTGGCAATTGATTCCTGTTAAGCTATTTTTCTTTGTTTTGGTATAATTACTAATTAGTGTGTTGGTTGATCAAAAGATTTTTGTCTAAAAGGAAATAGCGCTTGATTGTTCTGAGTGTTAAACTCACACATATGTTTCACTGTTAACAACATTCAAAAACTACTCTAGTCGGAGTTACTTAGAGTTAGAAACTGAATTGGAATTTTTTAAAAAAATTTGTTATGTTTTTAATTTTATTTTATTACATATTTAAATGTGAATCAGTAAAATCTTGACATATTTTAGAAACCCTCTAAAATAGTTATTTAAAAGTTTTTCAAAAGAGAAACTTATCTCGATAATTATCCATTTTTCTACTTTTAATTAATTTTTTTTTGGTTAGAAAAGTAACCTTCTTCCTAGTGATGAGATACTCCTTCTAGGAATTTTGGTCACTTTTAAGGTTATTTAAATACTATTTTCATCATGTCACTTCAAGTCTAGCTAGTCAGAGTTACTTGGAAGAAGGGATTTTGTTACTATATTAACCTTGTCATTTCAAGTCACAACGACTACATATTTCTTACATATTTTACCATTTTTAGGAAAAATCCATCTAGTACATTTAATTTTATTTGATAGTTGTTGGCGTAGCTGAAACCAAATAGAATGCAAATTTATGTGCTTAGCTTCACATCTTTGCCCCCATCTTTTCCAAATCATTGAGAACAAAAACAAAACTACCAAGACAGAATGAAATCTGGAAGAAAATTTAGTTATTCTCTGTCAAGAAAACTCCAATATAACTTGATTATATATGAAATAAAACTAATCAATATATAATTATTCTAAAACTACATGCACCAATATTTGGCTAAAAAGCCTTATCTTTATACATGCTCTTTCTGTTCAGTGTTATTAACAACCACATTTTACAAGAAATAAAAAAGGTGTGCTACAAAAATACATAAAACTAAATTATTAAAGTACCTTAATTCAACTAGTTTTCTTTTGTAATAAACTTGGGTTGTGGATATTGGAAGAAGGAGAAAACGCGTTTTTGACGCCACAGATTCTATGCATAGTGCTCCAAGACAACAACACATGCAAGCCACATGCTTTTGGTGAAAAACAAGACTGCCTCAGCGTTGCTGCACTCAAATAAGAGAGCTTATTCTTCTTCTTTTGGCTAGCCGCTGATGTCACGGCTGCTAAAGCCGCTGCATCCGGTAGAAACCGCTCTATTATGTAACTCGGTGACATGTCTTCACTTCGCTCTGTGCTCTCCATTTTTAAGTAATCGTTTGAGTCACCTCCTCCGCTGCTCCCATCAACCGATTCTGATACGCTATGTTTTGGTTGTTCAATCATGTCTATGGCTTGCGTGAGAGACAAGACATCAACCACTTCTTGGTTGGTTTGATGAAAGTGTACTTGATTGTCGCGTTTCTTCAGACGCAACAATCTAGCAGGTGTTAAACTCGCAATGGCATAATCAAAGTCGACGTTTTCACCATTACCGTGCACCTAAAAAACACAAAACGAGTTGGTAATAATGAATGAATTGAAAACCCTAAAACGGATTAAAAAAGGAATAATAAACCTTCAATCTTCCAGGAGGAAGTTTGAGACGAGGTGTCTCAGACTCAGAGTCATGTTTCATGAGAGACAAGTTCTTGGGCATCCCAGGAGAGGTCTCCCAGCAAAATGGAACAGAAGCTTCTTGAAACTGACCGGGAAGCTTCTCTTGGGTGACATGGCGTTTCGTGGACAAGAATGGAGCATTGAAGTTCAACCTCCGGGATCGGTTCATATCCATCATATCTTCAACCGTAAGAAACAAAATCATATGTGGGGGGAAAGGGTGGTTCTTGTTTGTGAGAACAAGAAGGCAATTTGTGAGTTTGAAGGAGATTTTTGTTTTGGTATTGACACACTTTTAAAATTTGGTTAGCTGAAAGTTGAAATTTAGTGAGAAGTTGTTGAAAGTTTTAAAGCTTTCTCGTGTGTATAAAACCGATATTTGTGACCTCTTTATTGTCTTCACAGACGAGAAAGAAAAAAAGAAACAACAAAAAAGCTCAGAGGATGAGCTCTAGGGCAGCAGGGGAGAGATATAAAATCGATCAAAAAACCAAACGAGACCTTAATGTTATAAACAGAGCATGATGATGAACTTTTGGGGGAAAAGACAATTTTGGTGAAACATGTTGAAATGAATATTTGTTTCCTTGTTTCAAGAGTATATAAAACACATCCCGGATGCTTTAAAAATCAATACAAGAAACATGTAAGAAAAAGGTGAAGAAGTTACAAATAAAATTACATAATTCCAGTAAAATAAATAAATAAAAAGAAAGAAGAAATGTTACATCTAGAAATAGGACAGAAGAAGTCCAATTTCACCAGAGGTAAGTTCTTCTTCGTGGTTTCCCTTTTTTGGCCAGAAAACGTTTTTTTTTTATCTGTAGCAGCAAGAAACACTCTCTGCACTACTTTATAAGTATCCTCACCCCCGAATAACCAAAAATTAAAGAGAGAAAAGAAGTATATAAAAAGTTTCTATTTACATGGCTATGCTTTGCTTTTTTCCCTGGTTCACTGAAACTGAACCTTCTTTGATTTTGTTCAGTTTCCGCTTTGCACAAGTAAAATGAAACAGTGTAGAAGCATACCAGGAGGGAAGAAGAGAACCAAAATAGTAGATTTTTTTTTTTTTTTTTTTTTTTTACTTTTGGTCGTTTGGTTCACGAGCTTTGTGGTAGAGCTCGAGTGTATCTGCATGACCTGGATCAATACACAATGCTGCTTCACAATCTTTGATTGCTGCTGCTCCTTCTCCCATGGAATCATAGAATGCTGCTCGTAGATGTAACAGCTGCAGATCTGGTTTAAAGGATATCGCCCTCGAAAGCTCGTCAATGGCTTCGGTTTCTTTGTGGTCGTCCATAAGAACTGCAACAACCAAGAGTACATGTTAAACAAGAAAAGCTTATTTATTCTGGTCTTATCAAAGCAAATTGATTACAATATCGAAACACTAGTAAGAAAAGAAGCTGTAATACTATTATTCTTATTCACATTCACCAAAACAGAGAAACTGCATATCATTCCGGTTTAAGAACATTGTCATTTCTGTTTCTATCTCCAGGAAGATAACGACTCAAGCTTAGTGAAAATCTCAGTTGTTTCATGTGTTGGGTCATAAGTTCTCATTTTTATTTTCATCACCAAACATATGCCATTGTTGTCTTGTTTCTGCCATTCCATTATGTTAAAAACAAAAAAAAAGGGGGAAGAAGAAACTAGATTGGTTATGCAATTAGTGTACCTGCGGCTCTGTATCTGTAAGGGTAGGTTCGGAGAGGGTCAAGTTGTGTTGCCAGGCCAAGGTCGCTTTGTGCCATCTCGCGGTCACAATACTCAGAGCGCTTCTCATATGCTGACGCATTGTTCTGAGCCTTTTCTATTAGCTTTGTCATCTCATCATAAGCAGCTTTCCGTTGATTTTTCAGATGATAAACACGAGCAAGACCTTGGTGAGCTCGTGTATGCTTGATGGTGAGTGCGTTCGTATAGCAATCAGCTGCAAGATCCAGCTTTTCACAATCCACATATACGCTCCCCAGGTTGTTCAAAGCCTGCAAGCAAAATAAGCCAAAGCAGAGTTCATGATATTGAATCATTTATACAGAAATGTTACTTGATTTAGTTGGATAACCATTTCTCACTACCCTCTCTATTCTGAGATACGACCACATTCCAAATATAAAAAATTATTCCAGACACCAAGTGCAAAAATAAAAAAAAACTTGGGGTCTAAAACTATGGAAGTCTGAGAGATGATCCAACAATTAAACCTTCGAGAAAAAGAATGACTAATGGAGAAATCGAATTACATAAACGAAAAGTGCTGAGCTCTAAACTTACTTGTCCTTTACGAAGACCATCGGAGGGGCACCTAAGAGCTTCTTGAAGGAGCTGGATAACGTAATTTGAGGAATCTGGGTCGAGGGTAGAGTCTGCAAGGGCATAAGCTTTGAGGAAAAACGCTTCAAAAGATCTTTGTATGGAAATGGACTCCTCTGCTTTAGCCAGGGCTTCCTCGCGGTGCCCTGTGTCATAGAGTATCCATCCTTCATATACAAGTCTCTCATGCTCCGACTTTGAATGGTTTCGAGCCAGCCTTAGACTACGCATTGCTGCCTTTTGACAATTTAGCCTGTCAGTTTGCAACCAGCACATGTTAAAATCAATCAGCATATGACGCAACATGCACCGTTAAAAAAATTCATTAAGAAGTGCAAAAGAGATATTTATAATACCGTAGCAAAAGAAGAGACTGTCTGAATCGTAAAAGACTCTTCCCTGGATCATTTGCAAGCATATGATGGACAACTGCTAGAGATCCAATGTCATCCACAGATGACCAACGATCATAAAGCTGCATCCAACAATCAGCCTGACTCCACTGCTGGGCTAGCGGACGCAGCAGCTCCACCATATGATCACCATGGATTTTCCTTTTAAACATCATAAAATTCGGCTCCAATGTCAAAAGCGCCCTAGTATCTTTCAAAGCACCCTCATAATCCTCCATACCTATAGAAATCCATGCCCTCATCTCCAGACAGTCAGGGGAGGCCTTAAATCCAAGAATCCTGTTGAGTTCCGAGATCGCAGCTCCAAACTGGTTCTCTTCCACCAATGCTACTGCCCTGAACTTGTAGGGGAATGTCAAAGTCGGGTCTAACTCGGTAGCTGTATCCAAATCCAACAGCTTTTCTTTACCACTGCAATACAAGGACCTCTCCTGGTGCATCCACCCAGTAGCCGTGTGGTCTGAAATCAGTGAATTGATGATCTTATAAGCTGAGTACCTATGGTCACGCTTGAACTTAGACCTAGCAACGCCGACGAGGGAGTAAAGATGACCAGCCTCAGCCGCTGTGTTAAACCATCTCTGAGCATCCTTATATTCTTTCCTCTCCAGCATCACCACCCCTAATTGGTGGTACGCAAGCTGTTTCTCCCAATTTTCCACGGCACATTCAACCAGACGTTCTAAGAGCATCACAGTTGTGTTAGATTTCATATCATCTTCCATCGCGATCTGGCTTAAGAAGAAGTATAATGTAAAAGAAGCATGGCCAAGAGACGCCAGTCTTTCCCGTCCCTCGGCGTTGCAGAAGATCTTTATAACATTCGGATTATGCATAGAGCTCGGCAATTCCCTAAGAAAAACCTGGAGACAAGCTGCCACCAGAAGGTACGCAGCCTCTTCTAAACCATACTCAATCAACAACATTGCCTCATCCAGAGAATTAACAAGATGTGCCAAATGCGAATCGCAAGCGGATTTCAATTCATCGCAGCAAAACCGATTCGCCAGCTTGAGAAGCTCCAAGACAACATTAGGAGGGAAGTTATCTAACCTGCTAGTCCTGCTGAAGATCTCTGCAGCTCTCATCCCTTCAACAGAGATACCATTATGCGTAAAATTGATTGTTGCTCGTTTCATTTCTCTAAACCCGCCATAAAGCATTGCCTTGAAAGGTCTTGACAAAGACGCGATTTTGTACCTGACACAACGAACCTCTTCATCACCAATACAGAAAGACATATCATAATCTTCTTCCTCAGAAGTTGAACATTCAGGAACATCATCATCATCAATCATCGCTAATCTAGAAGCTCCAGAGCAAACACATGGATCATAAACAGATTCCGGATAATAGCCGGAAAAAAGAGTGGCCTTTGGACATTCCAAATTCCTCCCACAACAATCCATAGAAGTTGTTCCAATTAACTCATCCTCCCTCCTCTCAAATCGGAGCCACGAAGCTAATACAACTTTCGCATGAACATCAACGGCGTGTTGCCTAGATGCCCGGAGACTCCGCCGGAAAAGTTTAGGATCAGATATTCCTCTGAATATAGCGCATTGCTCTAAAAAGGCTCCAGATTTCTCAAATGGAGTACAATTTTCAATCCGACGATAAACTTGAGCCATCTTCTCAACCAAATCAACAAATTTCAAACAAGGATCGATGTGAGGTTCAAGCAGATCCGTCACAGGGAGTCCACAAGGAAGAAGAAACTCAGGTGAAACGACGGCGTTAGGTTGATTCATGGGTGGATAAGTCCGGCTTGATTTAGATCGAACAGAATTGACACGAAGGTGATCTTGAATATGCTGAAGGAGCTTATCTCCAACTCCTCCTCCTCCTCCTCCGATGCCACCGCTACCGCCACCGCCGCTATTAGCAGGAGGAGGAGCAGATGGATTCAGAGCGTAAACTTGAGTGCCTTTACAACCTTCAGCAAGCTTCAAACTTCGCATTGTTGTGAACAGATTATGCTGCATCTTCAATCAAGCAAATAAAAAACCCAAATCCAATGTTCAGAAACAAATTATAAAAACTTCAACTTTTTCAAAGATCTGATTAAATGGGATTGAGTCAAAATGAATGAAATTATATATATATAAAAAAAACAATTTTCAAGATTTACAATTTCTCCGTCACCTTAAAACAATCCCAAGGAGATTAATCTGTATTCGGAAGAATTGGATTCACAGAGGTAATCCAAGTTCTATTGAAACCCTTCTAATCGAATAACCAAAACAAAAATAAAAATCCTTTCTTTCCAAAATAATTTTGGTTTTGGTTTTGGTTTTTCTCAACGAAGCTGCTTTGCTTCTCCTTCGTCTTCCTCTTCTCGAAAATCGTGTTTTTGGAGTGTAAGTTTCATCGATCCGGTTCGTTTTTGGTTTGTTCCCCACTAATTTACGAATCTTTTCCGTAAAAATAGAGAGAGGTTAATTGGAAGAAGAATCTTCATCCGTTCGATCCTTTTGCTCTTTTTTTCTCTCACAAACTTTTGGTTTTTTTTTTTTAACCCTTCTTCTGATTTTATTTTCAGAGACTCATGCGTTCTAATAATGCAAATTTTATTTTAAAACTATTTTACATGTATGTTTTTTTGTTTGTGGTATCTTTTTTTAGTTATGATTTTTTTGTCCTTTTTGTTTAGTTAGCTTTTACGAAAAGTAATTGATTAATTTAATTCTATTTAAGCGTTGATTATCCTCTTCTAACGTGTCATCAACTGCCATTTCTTTATTTCTTAGATTTCCCGGCACTTTTTTTACGATCTTCGTTAGGTTGAAAATCATTTAATTGAAAGTAATGTTCTTTATTTACTTTGTCAGTTTTATCTTTCACTTTCTTTAGCACACTTGTATGTTACAATTGTTTCCCTTTTTTTCTCTTATTCTTTAGTCTAAAATGTGTGTATTCCTTGTGTTTCTTTTCCTTTTTACCAAATTCCACAGCTTAATTCAAACTTTTACTTTTTGGTGTTTCTTCTGCTGTTACCAAATCATTTGATGCATAGTGGATTCTAATCATTCTAAAACATATATGTACTTTTTAGTTTATATGTTACAAATATTTTACCAAAATGATTTGTTTATTATTTTAAGCATTATATATTCAAAATTTGCAGCATGTATGTTGCTCATAGTTTCTTTCTATAACATTGGATCATGTTCATAAAAGATCAAATATTGTTATATAAAACTCAGACTGAGTGAGAATGTGCCTACTGGTAAACTACAGGTCCCTTCAAATGGATCCCTAATTCGATTATTGCTTTAAAATAAAACAACAAACAATCAAAAACTAAACCATCAGGAGAAACTTATAAGCCTCACTCCAAAACTTTCTATAAACCTTAATACCAAAATGAAAAAGATTTACCATACTCCAGAAGGCTCCATACTGGAACTTGTAGAAGTGTAGAATCCGTCCATTTTTGGTGTTTTCTAAGTGACACATTGTTTTGTTAACTCGCAAATTAGAAAAAATCTTACTATACTAAAAGTCGTTAACCATTGAAAATATTTCAAATAGAAACAATATTTCATCTGGGAGTTAACAAAAAGATGTGTCATTTTTTTTAGGAATACCTGACTATATTTTTGTCTCTAGATTTTTTAGATGTTCTAAAAATCTATGTATACCTCCGATTACATTCCGTTTAGCCGTTAGATCCAAACTCGCCGCCTTGATTAATGACTAATTCCTCGAATAAATCAGTCAAACGATTACTCTCCGGTGAATCCGATTATTTTCTGGCTAATCATACATAATCCAATTATTTTTAGATTGCAAGTATAAAAAAAATATTTTTGTTATTCAGACATTTATATCGAGAGTTTATGATGTTTTACAATAAATTATATTAAAATTTTAAATAAAATTATAAAAAAAAATTAATACTATTTTCATGTGTTTAGTATAATTTTGAAAAAAAATATTATTTAAAAAATTTAATATAATAAATAAATATATTTTTAAAACATTATAATAATTTAAAACTAATTCTCAATTAATCGTCTAGGCGTTAAATCCATCATGACCACCCGATTAGCGACTGTATATAGAGTTTTAAAACATGAGATGTTTCTACTAGTTGCCCAGTTTTGAATTCAGCTAAAAACACCATAAATCTGTCAGAATCTTTTGTAAATAATTTTTCTACATAGATTCGTTGTTATCACTTATTTATTCATAAATTTTGTGGCTACTACATAAGGGTGTGCGTGTCCATAAAACAAAATTACATTGCTACTATTTTCTTTAGAAACCAATTATCTTACTAATACACAAAACCTAAGAAATTATCATAGAATATTTAAATAAAAATACAAATATTATCTGACAGAACATAATAAATGGTCGAGAAAAAATAAGTATTATATCAGATGTGCTGTTAGATAGCCGGCAAATGGGTTTTGCCACCCATATTGTGCGGCGAAGTCATGTCAACACGTTTTACTGCTAATTTGTTATATATAATGCTTAAGGAACTAATCGTAATTAAATCTGAGCTAAGGTATGATTAGGTCCTATATTGCTGGGTGATTAGATTATGTGATGGCACAAGAATATAATATAGATATATATATATGTATATAATTCCCTGAAACATATATAATTGAGAATGAATTTGAGATCATGTGGGTGTGACAGCTAAGAATGTCTTTTGGGGTAAGAATGTGGATTTATCCAAAAGCACGGATCGTACTATACATTTTGTACATTACCCACCAAAATCACTTGTCTATTTTTCTATGTCCCACCTTCCGTTTCATATATGTATATTTTTTTACTATCTTCTCAGTAAAATCGTATGTTTCCAATTTTTAGTTGCACAAACTCTGCCATAAATGATTTTTATTGAAAAAACTTTACTTTATTATTTTCGTATCTAGATAATAAAGTAAGGTGGTGTTTGATTCTGCAATACGATTTTTTTGTTTGGATGCTCAGCATCGTTGACCAAAATGGATAAAACTAAAAATACGAACTGAACCATCTAGCTAGTAGCTATAGGTCCATCAAATATTTGTTAAAATAAAACTATACGAACGACCCATTACTAATTTGACTAATTTTGTCCACCAATATTCAAATGGGTTAACCCAATCCACCAATTACTTATTCCAATCCATTTGGGTAGTAGATCGGACCGTACCGGATCATCCATTTTTGACACCCCTACTTGAAGATGAGTAATATACAAAAAAAAAAAAAAATGATTTGAGCGTTCGAACAAAACATATGTTTAGATTGAAATACTAATAATTTTTATACAGACAATTGAGGATAAAACCGATAATTTAATGGTCACTTTCCCACTTACCAAAAAAAAATAAAAAATAGAAAGATAAATAGTAACAAGAAGCAAATTTTCTTTGATAGAAACGTGGCAATAATAAAATGTCAATCAAATTTCTCCCAATCTTGAGTTTCGTTGACAGAAGGCGAAGATGGTGGAGGAGGGTTCAAGCTTCCCACACCATTTCCAAACGATTCCCAATCGGTGCTTACAGCTGCGGCTTTGCTCTGATCAACAAAAGGATTTGAACATCTTGCCTTCAACTTATCCACAATCTCCTGCAACTTCTGAACCCTACGTACCTGCGCACACAAACCCCAATCAAGCTTTTATCTAGGCTCCACTTAGGTGAGATAGCTCATCACTAAGATATAAGATCAAGTGATTCAGTAGTAAACAACTTGAACACCCCAAACCTTAAGGAATACAAATGTATCTATCAATCATTACCAAAGTCTCTACCTTTACAATTACTAACTGAAAAAAAGCAAAATAGAATCCAAGTGTATCATTACCAAAGTCTACATTTAAATTGCTGCAATTCATTCCAAAGCCTCAAAATCACAAGTACACGGTGTATATAAGTAATTTTATTTATCATGAAAACATGTTTTTTTATGCAAGCAGATGAAGAAAAGTGATAAGTGAAAAACTAACCTCTGCCTTACGTTGTAGTCTAGCTTCTCCTTCAGCCACGATGCCATCCAATTTGAGCAACTGCCTCATGAGAAGCTCTGCAGTCATATTAAACTCCTCAACCGCAACATTCGTGCCTCCATTCACAGCAACTTCTAAAGCAACAACCTAATTTCAAAATAAAATAAAAACCAAAACTTTCTTATGCACAATCCTTCCTCATCCTTTCCTAGATTAACAACCAAAAAATGCATCCCTAAAACCTCACCCTATCGGCGAGCTTCTCGACCTCTCCCGAGACTGCAATAACAGCGGCAATAGCTTTTGCCATCACTTCAGTTATCACAGGAGGCTGCTCAACTTGTTCCACTCTATTATTATACGGATCCTCCACAAGAACAATCTTAGAGGCATCCTTAACACCAGCAGCTAGCAACTGTTCAGCATCATCTTTCTCAACTCCTCTGAACAAGATGTTTAAATCAGTAGCTTCCAACCCAGTTTTCTGAACAAGAGCTTTCTTCACATCCCCTATTTATCACATTCAAGCCTAACCATATCAATATTAACTACATAACACAACTTCAACAAAACCTAGACAGATAAAGTAAGAAATTTTACAAATCCATAACCAGAAACGGATTAGGAAACGAGCTGAGAGGTTATACCGAAAGTGGCATGATCAGAAACATTAAGATCGTGGTTCGATGAGCCATGAGAAACAGTAATCCTGATGGATTGAGCAAAACCGGCAGAAGCAGAGACGGGATCCTGGAGAGGTTGGTCGGAGGCAGCGGCTGCGTCGTCTCTTCGTTGGACGAGCAATCCACCAGGTCGGACCTCCCATTCGGAATCGTCGGTTGAATTGTGCATCATCGTTTAGGAGTAGTAGAAATAGGATTAAATCCCAAATAGCAACAAATTAGGGCTTTCTCTGGCTATTGACTGATGATGATGATTCATACAACTCATGCCATACTAATTCTCCAGATACACACTTTAAAAAAAAAAAAAAAAAAAAAAAAAAATTCAATTATTCGAATTTTAAGGAGTGAACCAAAATATATTTCGTCCAAAAGATTACCAACAATTTACATAGTTTTTAGCTATGAAAAATATGAATTTGTGTCGGACTTTTTATTATGTCACATAAAATTTTATTTTGGTATTATACATATGATGATTTCACATTGTCACCTGTTGTAAGTTTGTAACTGTTATTTTGTTAGTTGATATACTTTTAGACACAACTATGCTGGATCAGACAGGCACGAAAGTTAGGAGGAATAAGACTGCGAACTTAATTGAAAGTTACTGACCGCAGGAAATATTTGTAGAATTATTAATCTGTTATGGTCTCCAGCCAAAAGACAACAGAACAGCAAGTAGAGTAATGGGTGATTTGTCCCACGTTCAAGATGGACCAAGCACACAATAGTAATAGGCCAAGTCTCTAGAGCTGATGGAAATAGGACATGGCAGCGATAAAGACCGTAATGGTTTCGTTCCCTGCTCATACTCACTTCACTAGATAAATCTAATCCGGTGGGCAGAAACAACAACAAACAAAACACACAAAGTAGTAAATTTGATCCTCGTCGAACATTTGTTTATTAAATTTAATATAACAAGAAAAATAGATATTATCTTAAGCTTCGTGTAATAAATCAGACAATAGCTATTGTATAATGTTATCACATTTCTCCTCCTAATTCTCAAAAACCCCGAAACTACTGTATAAATCAAATACAATATTAGCAATCAAATGCTCGAACAAGGGAAAATTTTGATAAGTTGAAAAGAATGAACTTAAAGCAATCTAAGAAGCCGCCACTGGTTGATTCGCCGTCGCTTCAATAATCTTCTTATTCTTCTCAATCGCCGCCGCAACTTCCTGAGGCATATACTTGTTTTCATCATGCTTAGCCAAAACTTCAGTCGCCGAGAAGAAGCAATCAAGATTCCTAGCTTTCTGAGATAGAGCTTTTGTAGAAACCTCCTTCCTCACATCATCCGTATACGGCTTAATGAATCCTTCAACCACAACTGAGTGACCTTCCCTGAACAGATCAGGCAACGATCCTTTATACCTAACCAAAATATCAGTGATCAGATCGGTTATCACAAACTCCATCTCCTGTGACGCCGCCGGCTGTGCAACGCTACCTTCTAGAACCAAACCGCCGAGTCTGAATTTGTTCTTAGTTGGATTCTCTGCGAATTTCTCCATAGCGTCTGATGGAGTTAGGTAAAATACAAGCTGATCTTGGAATTGGTTAAGGACGATAACAACGAAGCCAGCGATGCAGCTGAATGTTAGAGCGTAAGTCCATAAGCGACGATTCTGCATCTGACGCGCTCTAGTTCCGATGTCGACTTTTTTTGACGCGTTGGCACGCGACGAGCTATGGAGAGAGGTCGGAGAAAGGTGAAGGAGGATAATCGCGAAATATCTGGTGATGCGGTGGTCAATGAATAAAGAATCGGGGATGATGAAGATGAGATTTGTGGATGTTTTTCGATAGATCGGAGGATCTGAGAACTCCGACGAAACATCAACCTAGCCGCCATTTTTTTGAATTTTCCGGGAAATTTAATTCTCCTGGAGAAGATTCTGGTGGGAATCAAAAGATTTCGAGAAAGTGAGAGAGAGGTTTATGAGGTTTTTTCTTTTTCTTTTCTCCTTGAATGAACAAAGAAGCCACAAGCCATACTGACCTATGGACCACGTCAAGAACCTCTTCGTGCTCTAGAGGGTTTCGTCTCAGAGTAATCTCATACTGCCCAGAGAAACAAAAATTTGTTTCATAAGCACCAATCGAAATTCTTCCCTCCACAAACTTCTCCCTAGAAAATTCGTTCTCTTGAAACTAGAGTATTTCTCTTGTATCAATGACAACTGAGTTGTTTTTTTTCTAACAAACTCATGTTATTTTGATTACTCGAAACGTATTTCTACTGTTGCTAATCAAATGTTGAGACTCTGTACCACAAATAGTTCCCGATAAAAGAATTTTCCTTAAACGATGCACATGTAAGTTTTAAAGGTTGCTATTTTCTCTTCTCTTAGTCGATATAAGCTATTACTGATTGCATCTTAGAAGAGGCATAACGTGAGATCAAAACCTTGATGTAAAGCTTAAAGCCATTCATAGAGAGTACTGAATTCTACTTGAGCTATTGGCCAGATCAGTATGCTCTTGCTCGCTTCCAATAACTATGTTTGAAAACCCCATATAACTTTGATTCGAGACTGAGATCATAATTATATAGGACTTGACACTTCGAGTCAGAGTAGAGTAATGATGATGAACATACTGAAAAGTGTGGGCTTTAAAAGGTTTTTTTTTTTTTTAAAGAAGACTCTTTTAAAACCCAAACATACAAAGAAAGAGGTAACCTCGAGTTCCAAAAATTCTTTAAAAGAAACTAAGGGAAATCTCATTCTCACTCTCATTCTTGAGCATTACTACTTGCTTCCATTGGCTCAGCTTCTGTTGAAGCCTCTCCTTTCTCTCCTGCCTTCTTGGCTGCAAAACATTCATGAATCCTTTTTCTCAACACATGGATCTCATTTAATGGTAAAACAAAGTCGGAAATTTATTTGTAGTTTCTTACCTTTCTTCTTCTTTCCACCACCCTTTTTCTTCTTGATACCCAAGGCTAACCACCCTTTGATCTCAGGGTCATCGATAGTCTTCGTAGGCTGAAGCTCCTGAAGTGTGTGTGATGTGATTCTGTCGGATCCATTTGGCATCAGCAATACTGTGAACTTAATCTGGGCAACAAAATCCCCTGTTTAAAGACCAAATTTAATATGAGCCCATGTGTCAATATTCAGATAAAAAGAGGTTTGTGGATTTAAAAACCTTCATCATCCTTACCAGGCTTCTCGTAAAGAACAGGATATGGTTGCAAATGACCATGGTTCACACACTCCACAAGTCCAAGACGTGCCCTTTTCTCCTCCAGTGACCTATATCCATTGTACTCTCAGCCACCGTCAGTAGGTGTGATAATACTTATTAAAAATACAAATTCTTAAGATACAAAAGACACCTTGCAGTAAATGGCATACGGGAGAAGTTCTCTTTAATTTCGCTGAATATAAATCTGGAGGCCTTCATCTTCAACTGATAATTAACACCCTCATCTTTCTTGTAAATGGTTGTTTGCTTCTCGTCAAGCAGCTTTGGCTGCATATTCCAAGATTGTGAGAACAGTTGCGATAGAAGAACCTTCACAAGTATTCATCAAAATAAGATCAACAAAAGCAATTACCTTGCCATCACCAGTGCTTGCCACAATATCTATTGCATAGACTTCGTTTTCTTCAAATTCAACCTCTTCAACCCTTGTCTCTGGACTGGATACACTTAGGATAGACTTAGTTCCATCTATTATAAACTGTTTCATCTGGTGGGAAAGAACACCTTCAACAATTTTGCAGTCATAAGCTGCAGCAACCTTCTGAATAGCTTCAGTTACAAGAGCGTTCTGCCATAAGAAATAAAGAAAGAATATTAATGTACTGAATGCAGCATGTTGTAAGATTAAACAAGCAACTACCAAATCATAGAAAGAAATTTTGTTAAGACAATATCCCCAAATAAGGGTAAAGGTGGACTCATTGGATGTATGCAGTGACAGCATTCATTACAGAAATTTCTTCACAGAAAATTTATGTTAAAATCAGTAAAAATGTAATCACTCATTCAGCTTAGAGGGAAATGAAAAACACAGTGACTTCTTCAACAAAGTTGCCACTTTAAACAGTCCAATGAGGAACCTTACTAAAATCTATAATTGATAAATTCCCATCAGAGTAACTATGACAAAAAGCATCATATGGATAATTATCCATAGCCAAGTATAAGTATTTCATCATTTGGGGTTTGCAAAAACCTAGTCAATCATTCAAAAACCAAATATAATGCCAACAGCCTATCATTTCAACTTTCTCGTAATAGTAACACCACACAAACGACTGGTTGATTATTACCTTCTTCCCAGGGCGTACGAGCCTCAAAGCAACTTCAGCTGCAGTATTTGCGGCAGCAATAACATCAGCTTTACGTCCAGTAACAGGCCCTTCTTGAAGAACATGCGTGTGGCCAACAAGAGCAATGAACCCATCAATATGGCATCCCATATCACTGCAACGAAAATAAAACAGTTTTGAGTGAATCAGAAAATCACACAAGTGAACCATACAGAACAAATCCAAAAAAGTGTATTACTCCAATACAACTTACATTTTGACCAAATCACCATCTTCCAACACTGTTTCATCACTAGCAAGTGGTGAAAAATGGCCAACGGTGTTGTTAACAGAAATGCATGTAGGGAAAGCAACACCTCGCTCAATCTTCTTCTTCACATTCTTGTACATGCTCGATGTTTGCCTTTTATACACAAAAATAAAAGAAGAACAAACACATAAATAAATAACATAAATTAATCAGGAGATCGAAATCTATATCAATATCAATTGAGTAGAGAAGTCAATAAAAATCCTCACTCTTTGATAAAAGCATCTCCTTTCTCACAGATATCGATAATCTTAGCTTTTGGTTTGCATTCCGCTAAAACAACCTGCAACGCCTCTGCAATTCCAATCCAAAAAAGCAAATAGATACACATCACATACTCGATAAAGCTACAAAAAAAAAAAACTAATCCAAATCGGAAATGGTGAAAGAGGACATTACTGTTAACGATCTCAGCGGCGCTCTTGTACTTAGTGACAACTTCAGGAGAGGTAAGACCCAGCTCCTTCTCGTCTCTTTCATCATCAGAACTCATCACGACGATCGAAACAGGTAGAAGAAAATGTTAGGGTTTAAGAAATGGTGAAGGAGAAGTGATTGGGGGAAATTGGTGAGAAGGCGAAACTAAAGTTGGCTCAAATAAAGGTACTAGGGTTTTGCTTTGTGTCTTCTGTATTAAACGTCATCGTTTTGAATTAATCCTGCTTTTTTTTTTGTTTATTAATTGCGTTACTCTTTGACTTCAATATGGGCCGAAATGGAGGCGGTTTCCACGTTACGTTAACCGGCCCATGATATAAAAATTTAGTAACCTATGTAAATATTTTTAAAATTCTGATATCTATTTATAAGTGGATCTCACTTATTATGTATGTGTGATATGATTAACAAACTTACAAAAATCATGAATGTAAGTTTGTAAAATTTTCCATATTGCTTTATAAGATGATGGTAAGGTGTCCAAAAAGAGAAAAATTAAATTTACTTGTGAGGCTGTGAATTGTGATGATGTGTACATTTATGTGAACTTCACTGGTAGTAACAATGCATGATATATTCATTTGTCGAGTAATTCCGTATTAGTTTTTCTTGTTACACAGAATTTTTTTTATATTCAGGAGTGTTATACTCGATTAGTACATATATGTAAATGTAATTGGTGTCGTGTCAAGCAGCTCGTTAATAACTGTAGAAAGTTGATAGAGTAAGCATCAACGTGTACTCTCCACATGGCCCAATCTCTCTGGTATCGCCACGTCTTCTCTTCCACGTGGCATTTCACAATTTCTTTGGAACCCAAAAGTTTATATTTATAGGAATTACGTCGTCCGTATCTATGTCGGAACATAAAACCAAAACGAAGAGTTTTTTAGTCCTTGGTTACATCGTTTGTTTTTGTTTCAAAATGGCGTCAAAGCAGCAGAGCCGTGAAGAGCTCGATGAGAGAGCCAAGCAAGGAGAGACCGTTTTCCAAGGTGGCACCGGCGGCAAAAGCCTCGAGGCTCAAGAGCATCTCGCTGAAGGTATTACTTTAAATTACAACTTTTTAATTTACTCTTTTCACTTTGGTTTCCAAGTACTGGTCACACTTGGCTAGATTAGTATTCATATTACAGGACTATTATCTACAGTTTAACTCAAATATCTTTGTCTTACACTTGTTAGGAAGGAGCAAGGGAGGGCAGACGAGGAAGGAGCAGCTAGGCCATGAAGGGTATCAAGAGATAGGTAGTAAATGAGGAGAGACAAGGAAGGAGCAGTTAGGGCACGAGGGGTATCAGGAAATGGGACGTAAAGGAGGAGAGACGAGGAAGGAGCAGATAGGGCATGAGGGTGATCAAGAGATGGGACGTAAAGGAGAACTCAGTACGATGGACAAATCCGGTGAAGAGCGTGCGGAGGAAGAAGGGATTGACATCGACGAGTCCAAGTTCACCAACAAGTAATAGTAGCTTGTAGTTAGTAGTGACCGCTGCAAGCCTGCAACAGTCCGTTGTAGATGAGCTGAATAAGTAACCTCTAGGTTTTGTGGATGGCAGCGAGGCTTCTAATGTTATGCGTGCTAGTTTAGTTTGTGTGCGTTTGTGATATAACTATCAAACTATGAACTATGTATGGCTTGTGCTAATGATAGGATTGTACCGCTTGAAAGTTTTTGTTTTTGCTAAGGGTGCAATCTGATGACATGCGGATATTTATAGTTTGAAGTGTTGTTTTACTCGGTGGTACTATTATGCTGATAATATAAATGTGTCCAAACAACGAGGGACTTCAAAAGAAGAAAAAACAGACGCTCATGTATGTATGTATGTGAACATACACAAGGTTTTTTCGCATTCACCGCACATGTGAATTCGAATTTCTTTGTTCTCCCAAATTTACAAATGACTTGCAAGACTCCAAAACGCAGAGCGAATTTATGGTACATAAGACTATAATTTCCACTCGAATTTTGGCTGAAGTGGTACAACAGAAGTTTTCTAGTGATGGTACATACATTTTACAGTGTCTTGAACTAATTGATGCCACCACTTGCCCACATTTATTAATTATGGTTTTAACGCGTCTGTGTTCGCCAAAACTTCATCAAAATACGTTTTTTTAATGTTGCGATGCTAGTGCCGTCACGAATATGCCGAGGACCAAGAATGGCTGTGCGCTTGCCTGTAATCAAATAACCTATGATTAGAAGATTTAAGATCACTCGAGATAATTTTTAATGCGACAAGCTTTACATATTAGCAACAAGAGTTTGATTCCCATGCGTATTTAGATGACTTACCTGGTACTTGACGTCGTATTTGACAGGGTCCTTGAGAAAATATTTAAACTGCAATTTGAAGAACAGTGTAATAATTAGAGGAGTGACAAGAATGTAGTTAATTTGAATAGGAAACTGTTATGTCATTACCTGGAACACAATCTGAGGAATGACCAAAGCAAGCAACGCCAACGCATAATAAGGTTTGCCAGATGCTAATAGATATCCTACAGCCAAATATACATTTACTAGTGATGATTTTTTAAAGCAAATGTAGTGTGTCCCTCAAGGCAAAGTTAGCTTGTAAGCATCTATTTTATTACGTTTGGTACAATCAAATCTAGGTATGAGGAATTTCCTAAAAGACAGTAGAAACACGAAATCAAAATCCACTAAACACACAAATGAAACATAAAAATAGATGCCTCTTCACTAGCTCATTTCTCTAGAGTCTGTGACACAAAAACCAAGGCAAATCATTCGGTTTCACTGGTTTTTTTTTTTTGAGCCGGTGGTGAATATCCAGTTGATGGAGGATCAAACAGAAGATATAGAAGCAACAACAGCACAAAACTATGAATACTACATACCGGCAACAGAGAGCTGAGTAATGTCTATAGCACCAACGCATATCCATTTTGCAGTTTCAGTGCCAAAAGCTACCGGGAGAGACTGTCCATTCACGTATAAGTTAATGGTCAGACAAATCACTAGCAGAGACCATTTCCGAGCAGGAAAAGAGACTACATAATACCTGAAGTCCTAATGCTCTGTCTCCTTCAACACTTTTGAAGTCATTAACAATTGCTATTCCCAACTACATTATTACACAGATACAACATAAATCAAAAACAATTATTAAGGATAACGAACATATCATCATCAAAAGTTTCAAGAAGAATACCCCAGCTATGCTGTACAAGAGTGTTAGAACAATAACGTCTGGTGTAAGAGTACCAAACAGTGCTTGGCCAGCCCACCTATCAATCAAGTAAAAAAAGGAACAAATCAATGAGATGAGAATACGCCATACATTGATGCACGTAATGTCTTACCATGGCAAACTGATATAACTTGCTCCAAGTGCAAAATTTCCAACCCATCCATTTTGTTTTAGCTGCAAAATGGTCCGTTCAGAAATTAAGTTCTAAACTCCAAAACTTGTCTTCTTCCATCTGGAAGAGGAGTACACGAGTGGAAATTAATAATAGAACTTACCTTAAGAGGAGGAGCAGAGTATATATAAGATAGCAAGGATCCTCCCAAAGCAAGATAGAACACAGTGGGAGTGGTATGCCCTGCCTGTAAAGGGAAGACTTAGTAAATCTAATGTGACCTCTAATTGTACTAGTATATGTCAGAACAGCCAACTTACCCACAAATCTAATATTCCAGCAATTCCAAGACCTCCCAATAATAGCACCCAGACTTGTGTTATAACCTGCATTTAAGGAGTTGTAAAGAAGAAGGAGAAATCAGAATCATAAAAGTGAAAAAAGTTCACAAATTTATGTGCCAATACCTCTTGCTCTGATATTGCCCCAGATGGAATTGGTCGATATGGCTCGTTAATTGCATCAATATCTCGATCATACCAGTCGTTGATTGTCTGGAAATCAACAAGTCTAGGTTATGTATCACTAAGCAAATGCACTACCATAAGAAAAACTCAGCTATGTGTTATGTGATTTCAGACCTGTGTATAGCCAGTAAGACAAGGGCCAGACATCATCATGCAAAGAATCGACTTAGCAACGTCCTCTGGAGTCCAGTGGAAGTTCCCTGGCAGAAGAAACAGTGTGAAAGAAGATATGTTTGAGGAACCAAAGACTTAGTGATGAGATATCAAATCAAGTGACAATGTCAAAAAGATTGGTAAAGAACATGAAAAAAACTTCGTGACCAGTATTGTTTAATCCAAATTAGGTTGATATAGTTACCTGAAGCAGCAGCACCACAGACCACTCCCCACACTAACGGAGGCCAGGTGACTGGTTTTGTAAGCTGAAGACGAATCTTCCATTTATTCTGAACACAGAAATAAGTAAAAAAAAAAACTCTATTTAGCTTAACTAAACAAATATGCAACTTTCTAACATTGCTTAACAAATATACAAATGTTAAGTTCAGAGGATTATCTAATCTAAAGATATCTCAAAGGAAACACCTAAACTTTGCAATAACACATCATTATTCTCATTTCTAACAATTATAATACTTGGAAACCCAATGCATTGGAGAAAAATTTTAAAAGTCGGAAAGATAACAAATTTACAGTCTCTTTAGATGCTCCTTTGATACCCAGAAGTTGATTAATGCTTGAACCACCGGCTGGTGCTTTGTCCGGTGCCCCGGATTTAACTGCCGTGGGAAATTCAAATCTCCCAGTTAAAATTTAAAGCTTTATTCAAAAAATTTAAACGAAAAAACGAAAAATTCAAACAAATAAAAATCATACCTTTATCCGTATCAGTTTCAGCCGCACGCACAACAAATCTCCGCCCTACGAACGAAACAAAATCAGTAAAAAAAAAAATAGAAGACTGTATTTAGCAATGCTTCTAAAGAAATGTAAAATACCAGGTGATTCGAAAATCAACGTCGAAAAATGGGATCTCCGGCGAGAGAAGACAACGGACTCTGAATTCCGGAGAGAGAGAACTCCGACTCGGTCGACGGAGCTAACTCTGGAGGTAAGGAAAGAGGAGACAGTATTGAGAATCGAAGTCATAGAAGCGGCTGAAAGAATGGAGTGTGGTGGCAGTAAGCCGGGGATGGAGAGCTTGTACTTGGAAGTGAGCTTTCTGGTCAGAAGCTGTTTCAGGAAACCTGTGGCTGTAAGTTACCGGCGATAAGCCTACTACGTAACAGTTTTGGCGGCCTTTCATTGTCGTTCTGCCACGTGGCACCATCCTCTTGGCAGTATGGGACCTATCTGTTGTGCTCGCCAAGATCGGCTTTCTCAAATCCATGTACAATAGTGTTTTGCTTCCGGTCCGGTCCAAATCTTTGGAATTGAAAGCAGTGGGGTTTGAATTTTAGGCCCAAAGAAAGCCCAATCAGAAAACCGAAGCGGAACACGTGGCAACTGTCAACTTATGAAGAAAAAATAATGAAGAATCATTGACATAACATTCTCCTGATCCAACAACATCATCCTTCAATTATTCTTTATTTGAAATCTGAGAGTTGCACTAATGGAGATGGCTCCATCGTCAAGTATATTCAAGCTCTACGATCAATTTGAGCTTGTTGAGTTTCCTGATAAGTACGTCGTCAAACCCATCGAATCGCCTCATGAAGGCTTCTCCGTCGATCGGCGCGATGGCAACATCAAACCTCTTGATGGTATTCATTCTTACTTCTCAGCTCTCTTCGTTTCCTCTTTTACTTTCAATACAAAAACTTGCCATCTTTAGGGATAATTACCAAAACTAGCTGTAGCACTAGCAGGTTACGAGGAAAATGTAGAGGGATCTGTTATTCAGTATCTTGTTAAATTCAGTGTTATAGTGTTGTTCTCTACGTTATTTGATGGTTACTGCAGAAAAGGCATCTTCTGGTAATCCAACTAGAGTCTCTAATATCTATGGCGTAGGAGGAACTATTAGGCTCTTAGCAGGTGAAATTTTCATCTACTTTATCCTTTGTATTCTGGTTTCTTCTCAATTGTAATATGTATTGTGTTTGGCTCCATCATTAATTTTTTTAATGCTCGTTTATTTATATATATATATATATATATAGGAACATACTTGCCATCATAACGGATCGGAAGGAAGTTGGTACTTTTCTCGGTTTCCCTATTTTTCGAGTTACGGCTATGAAATTCCTACCTTGCAATGACGCTTCGAGGTTTGCTACTGCTCAAGAAGTAATGTTTTGTAAAGTTTAATGATTAAACGATTTTTTTTTTTTTATATGATAAAGTTTAGTTGTCTGAAGAACTTGTTTACTACTTGGAAATGGTGGCTTGTGCAGAAAAGCGACGAAACATATTTTAGGACTTTGTTACAATCACTTGAGGCAACCCCTGGATTGTATTTTTCATATGAAACAGATCTTACATTAAAGTAAGTTTCACTCTGTGATGATCTTGAGTAAACTGTGTGATCCTTCTTATAAGTAGCATATCCTAGACGACGGAGTTCCACTGGCTTTAAGCATATTTATTAGATACATTCATCCAATGTTACAGCCTGCAAAGAAGGTGCAAGCTAGCTGAAGGTTGGAACCGGAAGCCCATGTGGAAGCAGGTTGGTTCTTCATCTGATTTTTGTCTCTACAAAAAATTATCTTCTTGGATCCCCAGTGCAAATTCATTTTTGTCTACTACTACATTTTTGTCTGATTTAGTTCATCCAAGTAAAGTTAGGCTGAAGGTTTACTTGCTTCTCAGGCTGACCCTCGGTTTGTTTGGAACTGGCATCTTTTGGAGGAATTAATTGAATGCAAAGTAAGTTTTCTGAGTATAGTTTACTAATTTTCTCATTCCATGTCAAACTTTACTGACCCAACCTTCTCTTATTGTGGCAGCTGGATGGTTTTATTATTCCTTTCCTTCAAGGAAATATCCTTTTATTTATCTTCTTAACCTTCTGTTTTGCTTCTTCTTGGACTGTTTATATGTAATGTTGTGTCTTTCTAATATTCATTTCAATAGATGATACTCCAATACATGTTGTTCAACATTAACCAAGGGTTACGCTACCAAGTTGCTGAGCTACAGCTCAAGAATTCTCCTGCTGTGATATCGTTAATTTCCAGGCGCTGTACCCGGCGTCTAGGTAGGGTTTAATTTGTATAATTAGTACTGCTATATAATGCAGTTACATGCATGCTTTTCCGAGAATGATGTTGGGATTGGCATCCCAGGTACACGTATGTGGAGAAGAGGAGCCAATCTTGAGGGGGACACTGCTAATTTTGTCGAATCTGAACAAATAGTGGAGATTAATGGTTCCAAATTCTCACTATTACAGGTATACTGTTGTTAAGAGCTCATTCTTGTGCAGTGTCCTGTTAAAATGATATCTTTTGGCTTTGTTTACTGGTTCATTTGCAATATTTGTGGAATGACATTCATTGTCCATTGATGATATAAAATGCTATGGGAGATTTGTTTCTTAGCTCTGGAAAACCAATATCTAATGTAGCTCATTCAGCTAGATGGTTACTGTTCCTTTAAAAAAAAAATATGGTCTGATTTGGTTGAAATTCCCTATTTCTTTACGTTGCTTCATCTCTCGACTTAGTTATCTAAGGAACCTTGCTTTTTCTCAGTTTTGAGTTTCCCTTTCATTTCGTGCTGATTGTAACTGTCTTCCTTTCACTTGCTAGGTTCGAGGTTCAATCCCACTTCTTTGGGAGCAGATTGTTGATTTGAGCTATAAGCCTCGGCTCAAGATAAATAAGCATGAAGAGACGGTAATTTTATAATCTTGTTAGTTGTTACAAGATAAATTCTATCCTGCCCAACCCTCAACTTTGATTTCTTTACTTTCTGCCTCCAGCCAAAAGTTGTGCAGCGACATTTCCATGATCTTTGCTAAAGATATGGAGAAGTTATTGCTGTGAACCTGACAGATCAGGTTGATATCTTTATTCCCCATTCCAAAAATAAATGGCATAAAACATATCTGCACTCTGGAATGTGAAATCTATGACATCTTAGCTTCAGCTCTGATTTGGTTGCTGCTAGAAAATTTTCACTTGCTTACTTTTAGTGTATGATTAACTTAGTCTCTCATATTGGACTACATTAGCATGGAGATGAAGGCGAATTAAGCAAGGCATATGCCACCGAAATGGAGAAGCTTCCAAATGTGAGGTAAAACTCTGTATGCATATTGACGCATTTACTTTCTATCCTTCCAAGTTTTATCGTTTATGTATTTGGTTTTCGTGGGAGATATCTCTCGGCATTCACTGTGAAGTTTTTGTCATTTTTTGGATGTCTGTCACCTTCTCTTGATTAAAATGTTCTTCAATCTTACACATTGAGTGAATTTAGTGATATTGTTAGTTAATGAGATTTTTTGACGCAGATATGTCTCCTTTAACTTTCATCATATCTGTGGAACTACAAACTTCGACAACTTGGGAGTACTGTATGAACAGATTGGGGACGATTTTGAAAAGCAAGGGTAAGCAGAGAAATCATTGCTCGTTTCAGATCTAGACGTTGAGTAATATGGTTAGCAGTTAGATGTTAATTTGGTTCAAATTAGCTTGCTGCTAGCTGTCTTCTGAGCATTTTGTTCCAGCTGCAACTAATCCAAGCTGAGCAGATATTTCCTTGTAGACGCAGACGAGAACATCCTAGAAGAGCAGAAAGGAGTTATCAGATCTAACTGCATTGACTGTCTTGACCGTACAAATGTTACCCAGGTTTGTTGAAATATTTCTTACTCACGATTTTTCATTTACAATTGCCATCTTGATTGGTATGGTATGTTCTATATAAAATCATGGTTGATATGAGTTGGGGCGTCTAAGAACAGTTTGTAAAACCCCCTTTTGTGTCATCTGGGCTGTCAGGAACTTGGTTATACACTTCAACTAAACTGTGTGGCAAAAATCACTGTTTACAGATACAATCTCATCTTTGGTTGCACATAACGGCTAGAAAATACTTCTTGTAAAGCTTTTTATATGGTCAAAACCTTGTACCTAAGATGTAAACATTACCATCAATCAGCTTCTGATTGCATTTTAAAACCTTTTTTTTATTGAACAGCTTCTTATAGATTTATTTCCCTTTTGTTGCATCATATGAAAGAATTACATGGCTCAAAAAAGTCTGAATATACAACTTCAAAGGATCGAAGTGTTTGATTCGACAGAGTGTGTATCTATGTTTGAAGATGATTACACAAAGTTCAGAACATGTAAGTGGTTGTCACCATTTCCAGTATTTCAGAGCAGTTTCCAGTTTTATAGCTGTAGCATATCTTCTGGCTTCATCAAAAGGTTATTCATTTGGCTTTGCTAATAGTTTGGGCGGAGCAAGGGGATGAGATTAGCTTGCAATACGCTGGGACATATGCTCTTAAGGGCGACCTTGTCAGGTGAGATAATGTCTGCTTGTGATCCTTCGAAAGGCCATATTGATAAAAGTTGGTTTACAGTTCTTGTGAATTGTGATAGTGATGATGACTATTTAAGTCTGCAGTTAAACTGTTATTCTAACCATATGCATCAATCAACACTGTTAGAATTCCATTCTGTTCTTTCAGACATCAATATGCTATTACTAGATTGATACCCTGTAATAACAATCATGCGTTGTCTGTTTACCTTGGATGTAGTTTCTCTGAAATGTTGATTCAGGCCTTGACTTGAATCAATATGTAACCCATGTAAATGATAACGCTAACATATTAGCAACATACGCTATGGGATATTTGGTGCAGGTATGGGAAACAGACAGTGTCTGGAGCAATCAAAGATGGCATCAGTGCGATGTCGAGATATTATCTGAATAATTTCGAGGATGGTGTAAGACAGGCAAGTTTCTTCTACTGTTAGAATTGAATCAGCAAATTAGAGGTGAGGTAAAAGACGAGAAACTAAAGGTAGAAAAAAAATAATATGAAAGAGCTTTTTTAAAATTTCAGGATGCTTTGGATCTCATAAGTGGTCGCTACACAGTAGGCTCAAACAGCCCTTCACAACTCCAGCCCATTGGATCACAACCGTCGGTATATTCCTCCTAACCGCTTGAGATTGTTTGTTTTGAGCCTTTCGTTTACTTGTAGTCTATAAAAAAAATTTCCTTTTCAAATAAACCCACAACCTTAAATGCAATAAACAATATTCATTTGTTAATTGTAAACGTAAGCGGCAAATGAAAATGGAATAAGAACTTTCCGTTTGTGGTTGGCCTTTGCTTTTG
This sequence comes from Nasturtium officinale, assembly GCA_963854855.1. Taxonomy (NCBI): domain Eukaryota; kingdom Viridiplantae; phylum Streptophyta; class Magnoliopsida; order Brassicales; family Brassicaceae; genus Nasturtium; species Nasturtium officinale. Next base: position 3,501,290 of record OY978507.1, on the reverse strand, counting down.
CACTTTACTGAAAAACTGAAAATTTTATTTGATGATCTGAGACCCATAAATCAAAGAATTTGTTCGAACAGAAGATGCTGATTGGATTTTGTTTATTTGGTGAAAATAAACAGTTTCTGCCGGTAGCATCAGCATTGTTGATAGGTGGTGTCACAGTGACATCTTTCACAATTCATCAAGGTAAAGGCACTTGAATTCATCTGATAATGTATTGTAGGATTGAGCTGTGATTGATATGTATGTTGGGTGATAAAACAGCGGGAAGAAACACGCAGCAGTATCTGGCGTCAGCATTGTGGGCAGGAGTGACTGCAGGAGTTGTGGCGATGATCAAGGCCAATGGAAGGCACTTGTGTTCAAGGCCACGTCTTTGTCATCTCATTTGACTCCATATGAATTCAGATTCTTTGTGCCTCACTCACATAGTCACATTCTTCTCAAATTCCCACGCCCTTTCCCTTTTTGCTTTCTCCTGTTTTCTTGTTGAACGTTCCTTATATGAATCCTCAAAGACTAAAATTCACTTCGCCGAACCTTTTTGTTATAATTGAATTGATACTGTGTGTACAATAAATACTCAAAAATAAGAGGAAAAAAAACGTTTAGTTATGTTAAAATATTATTTTACTTTGATTTGGTAAAAACAGACCGACCAAAAAACCCAATATTTGATCAGTGGACACCGACAATGAAAACAACGAATTAATTTATATTTATTATTATTGTTCTTTGAGTGAACCAAATAATATCGCAACAAATGTTTAGAACTGCAAATACATTGTTACCCTACTACTCACGCGTCACGCCCCTAAAAGGTCGGATTATTTGACATACTTATGGAAGCTGTTCTTTCAGGTAAGGCAAATCTCACATTACATTAACAAAAGTAACCAAATAGACAACAACAAACACTACACAACCTTACAGGCGGCTCCGTGTACTCGGTTTGAAACTCGCAAGCCCTGTTACTTCCCTCCCCGTCACTAAGGTGTTTATATCGTAAGTCCCTTCGTATGTATAAATGGGTTCAAGGTCACAGAAAGCCTGCACATGTTTCACATTTTGACTAATTAACTATGATCGAAGTCTTCTGTAATATCCAACAACCAAGTCAAATATGAAGATTATCTCACCTTTGCCACCAGAAAATCCGCTAGAATTCCATTTCCACCAAGTAGTTCTCGACCTAGCGAAGCAGTTTCCCTCGCTCTCAATGAAATCCATGACTGGTGAAACCACATTATTGGTTAGGCAAATGATATTATTCAATATTTACTACTGAGCAATGTTTGATTCTACACTACAATTCTCCACTTGCTTACTCAGGTTAATAGAATAGCTCACGAGAAATCGTCCCTATTGCTGTTTAAATTATCTTATTTCTACTTATTTTTACTTAGTATGGCTCGTGTACTGACTATGTAATTAAACACCATATTCCTCTATATTGAATCAACAGCATTGAGTTTTATGAAAGCAAAAAGGATTTGTTGTTATAATACCTTTCCCAAACTGGCCTGACCTGGAGTCATCTGTCCTGACTCATATAGCTTACAGAGGCGCCAACCCATAAGAAACATTGCTTGAACATTACCCAACATCTGCACAAGCTTCTGTTGGTTTAATTGGAAAGCAGCCAATGGTGCTCCAAACTGTTTCCTCTCCTTCAGATACCTTGAAACATTACAAATTAAATGGGAAATTGGATTATAAGTGATGAAATAAATGCTCATACTATGGCTAATCAGATCTGGCTGTTTCCCGGAAATACCTGTGACACATATCATAGATGCCCATTGATATGCCGACTGGTTGCCAGGCCACCATCACACGTGAAACAGCCAGGACCTATTCAAGTAAAGTATAGAAAACCAGTAAAATATCAAAATAAAGGAGAAGAAGATGTGATGTTTTGCTTTTGTTAAAACATTGAAGAACATGTTTGGGTCTTCCAGAATTATAACCACATTACCTTGCTAGTGTCTTGAAAAGAATTTACCCCAGGTAATCGATCCTCATCCGGAACAAAGACATTCTGTAGTAGAATATCTCCATTTTGAACCATACGCAAACCTATTTTATTTGCCATCTTAGTAGCCTTTAACCCAGGGGCATCTTTCTTGACTATGAATCTGCAAGAAGGTTGCTGATCATTTTCTAATGCAGAAGATATAGTCTATCTACAATGAATGAGGATACATGTACATGGAATAAACACAGTCTAAATAGGTCCAGTATGGTCTTGATGATGGTTCATACAAAATTTATTGTTCAGTACATTTAATTGTAGGGTAACCTATTAAGCATTCTTTTGAAAAAGTGGATTTTAACATCTTCCATAAGTTGAAACTTTGGAGCCACCTCATCACCTTCAGTTTTTGAGAAACGACATCTACACCTAAAATACAGAATCTGAGAGATCTAAGAAAACCAATAATCTGACATACCCATTAATTTGTTTAGTTTGCGTATTCCTAGCAAAGATGATCAACACATCCGCAAAGGTGCTGTTTCCGATCCAACGCTTTTGTCCATCAATTCTCCAACCTCCTTCAACCTGATGGGGTAGACAATTTAAACAAGTCAAAACAGTGAAACATTACAGTAATTGCAGAAGTAGAGTAGGGAAAAAGCAATTAAATACAAGAAGATAAGACATCCACACCTTTGTGGCAGTTGTTCTTAGACCACTTGCATCGCTTCCATTGTCGGGCTCTGTCAAACCCTTTATACAAGCACAATATATGAAATGGTATCAACATCATGCTTATACAACACATTCAAGGGATGCAAACCGTGGAAGTCCAAGATCCATGAACTCACCCAACAAGCCACAGTCTTCAACTGAGCCAAAGAAGGCAGATACTTCTGCTTCTGTGCTTCTGATCCACAAAGTGCTATTCTTGACAAAATCAAAAGAAATTAAGCTCATGCAAATTTTAATATCATCTTTCTTAGAAAAAAAAACTGAATAATAAACAAGCAAAAAAATAAGTATTAGGAGAACTTTACCAATAGTGAGCATGCCCAACGAAGAATGCACCAAAATGAAAGTCGAACAACTTGCATCAACTCTAGCAATTTCCGCCACAGAAATAGCGTTCGCAGTGATGGAGAGACCAGGACATCCATAACCCTAAGAAGTCCAACCAAATCAACATTTTGAAGTTTCCATCCACATAATCAAACAAAAACCCAAAGCCAATAAATTTCCAATTACCTTAATAGAGCCACCAGCAACATTGATAGCCCCAAGCTTTGGAATGATATGGAATGGAAATTCTGCCTTCTCCCAGTACTGAAGACCAAAATCAGAAGGAAGAACAATGAAGTAAACGCTGCAATACAATCAAAGCAAACCAAAAAAAAAAACACATAAAAACATAAAGATAGACACCTCTGCCATAATCGGAGCAACATATGTCTCCATGCACTCCCTCACTTTCTTCCGAATAGCCTGTTCCTCCGGAGTCAATAGATCATTGAATTGATAATAGTCTGAAGCTGTAGAATTATCCAATGTTGAAAAACATATGAGGGAAATGACAATTAAATCATCCAAATATAAAGTAAATTAAATAATCCTTACTGCATGGTGGAAATGTAGAAGCTGGAGTTGCTTGAGGAAATGCTACAGACATTTCCAAAGACGGCAAATCAAAATATGAACTCTTCACTTTCTTCTCATTATTCTCTGAAACAAAACCAAATACTCATTCAAAATATCAAAATCCTCAAATCTCATTCAAAAAACTCATTGTAAAATTCCTATATTAGAACCAATTCCATGAGTTTCAACAATCATGATCTACAAATGAAACAATCTCGCAATATCCTTTTTAAAAATTTCACTATTCGCATCAAAATTACTCCAAACTAACACTCAAATCAAAATCTCATTGACCTAAAAAACGACATCACATAATCAATTAAGATGATCAACACATAAATCATCCCAAAAAAAAAAATGATCAAAACAGCGAGAAAGACAGCTGCATCAAACGACGAGGAAGACGAGACATGGAAATTGTGAAAATAGAAAAACTGTTGGCAACGAAGACGAACCTGGATCTGCAGATGAAAGTACCGTCATGGCGATGATGATAATGATTCTAAATTTCTTAAAACTTCCTGATAGACGAATGCTTATGATGAGAGGAGAAGAGATGAAATGATATATAGTAATGCGGACCCGACCCGCGGACCCGACCCGCGGACCCGGATACAGTCAGCACACTATTTAGAATTTCTTTTTTTAGATAAGATTTCTTTTTCCCCTTGAAGTTATCAACTTATCCTGATTTTTATTTTCTTCCTTCTTTTGGTCTTTCAACTTATCCTGATTTTCAAAATTCTCAGTTCATACCAAAAAAAAAAAAAAAAGTTACGTAACAGTCCCGGTATTTATCACCTTGTCCAACATTTATATATTGGAGATAGATATGGATAGAAATTTGGATTACTCTCCATTTTTTTTTAGAGAAAGATGGGTATTTTTTATTAGATTTAAAACGTTTATATGTGTATGTATGTTAGAGAACATTTTTGCTGTAAAAGTCGAGACTATTTGGGAAATGTGACTAGATCCCAACAAAAATACTAGGATTTCCGATTAATCCGGTTTTGTCCTAATTTTTTTTTATTTAAAGTAACTCATGCAGACATTTTAATTGTTGTAGCATACTTTTAAATTAATTTAAGAATGAATTTAATTCGTACCATCAACATAAAGTCACAAACTCGAGTTGATTGCCAAGCTAATGGGAGACACATAAAAAGAATAAAAATAGAAAATGACATACGAAATGAGTGCATTGAAACCTTGTTTTTGTAGCACACTTGAGTTTATATATATTTATATATGGCCCATCATGCTATGCTTTCTCTTTCGTTTATAACCCGAGACTTCACGACACTTGAGGAAAAGACAAGCCCAAACACATTTACATTTTTTATATATAAATAGAGATAGATAACTAAAATGAATGTTTATGATTTTTTCCAAAATTCAGAGTTTTATCTATCTTCTCCTACTGTCCCGATAAACCTCGTTCTTTGACTGCCAAATTCTTTTAGAGTTATAATAATATTATCATTGACCAGTTGGTCTGTATTGTCCTAGATTATCAAAGACACTAAATATGACGTAAAGTTTTGGGGCAGGTAGATAATTTACGGAAGTAGTCAAGCAATGAATATCGATGGATTCATGAAGATTCGCTGTGTGTTTGTGACAATAGGATATGTTGTTATCGATCAGTTGGAATTTTTCAGTCAGTTATAAAAAAGTACGTTGCTAGATGTTACGTAGACCAACTTTTCAAACAAATAATGTTACGTAGAAGACAACACTGTACACACAAAAAAAAGATAAGCATTTAGTAAATTGATCACATGTTGTTCAATAGATTCGTCAACGCAAGATTGCGCAAACGAACACTCGCTTTTAAGAGATTTTGTAAAAGCCCTGAAAGCTCTTGTTCTTATTTTAATAATTAAGATGATCAAATTTGAATAAAGAAAACTAATAATTGGTTTATTGATAAAACTGAAACGAATAAATCTCAAAATGAAATCCCTGAAAAGTAAACATATAAGGAATAAACAAAATCAACTGCTGGGATGTAGTGTTTTGGACGTCAAGAAAAGAAGATGACCTTTGGAAACTGATTCTATGAAATCTTATCTTCACGACAAGCCCTTTTCTATAGATTTAACAAACAAACAAAATAATGTCCCTAATATCGTGTCAACGTATTCCAGAAAAACCAACGAAGGTATTAAGTCCTATGTGTGAATGAGGCAAGGTAGGTAGGTGTGAATACATCTCCGAAACGTCAAATTTGGTTTATTACATTGGGCCAAATGTGAAACGCATCTCTAGTGCTTCAGATATATATATATATATATATATATATATAATTGGATGTTTTCTTCCAAAGATTGTTGTGATCCACGCTCCACGAAATAAATTATGTAGCCGTTGTAATGAGCTCTACGCATCTTGGTGGATTGGTGGGTTTCCAAATATGGTAAGTAGACATTGGTTTGCTCTCAAAAGCAACCGTTGCGGTTTCCACATATTGAAACTTGAAGGGTCCATGATCTAGGTTTGGTGCTGAAAAGGTTTGTATGTTTTTGGTCCTGATTTGGTTCATGCTAAACCAAGGGCTTTTCATCACCTCTTGGACATCGATAAATTGGTCTTGTACGAGAGACTTGTCGCGTTTTGGACATCGTTATTGGTATATGTGTTACATAAATTCTTAGCAGAACACTATTGCATGATAAAACATATGTAAATGTACTACAATTAAAACATTAAAATAGAGATCACGTTTATCTATTACATTATCTCTTAATTATTGATAAATTGTCGGCAAAACAAGTGTACGTATTGCCATGATATTGCCTGGTTCGAACTTTTTGCGTAAAATACCAGAAGATCGTTTAAAACATCACAACTTGTAGCTATATAATATAACTCCTCCTAGTCCTAGGCTCCTAACACTTACGCTCGCATGTTACATACCTGTTCTGAATTTCGGCCGGCTCATGTTTTGTATTAGTTATATAACACTTTATTATTTTATTTTTTTGATAAAAACTTTTTGTCATCGTTTCGTCCAAGAAAATATCAAATAGATAATAAAACAGCACACGATATATCCAAAAATTGAACAGTAACACACTTACTTTGACAAAAGAACAGTAACACTGTAGACTTACTGTTTCATCCAAATCACTTGTTCATTTTGCATACCACTTTAGACTTACTGTTTCATCCAAATCATTTGTTCATTTTGCAACCACACACTTATTTGTTTTTATTTCCATTTATTGTCTTTGTTATCTTAATTGATAGTAGCTGTTTAGATGGATTTTAGATATTCCGGAATATGAGAGGTTGTCGGGTCACTTTGAAGATTATGACTTAGGACGGCTAAATCCAAAAATACGCTAAGGCCAAAGACAATCAAGAATATTCGGGACATCGATGAGGTCTCTCTTCTAAAACACTTTGGTTTTCAAATTACTTTGTGCTAGAGTTGGAGAAATGTTTGAACCAGGGAATTTTTAAGCGCGTAAATGATTGTGTATGAAATATTTCAGACAAATGAAAATGTTTGAATATCGTATTGAAAGTGTAAATTACGGCCAATAGTAATAACTAACATACGAAATTTATGGGATTTTTTAGATATCAAACCAAAATCCTATAAAGTGCAAATTTACCAAACATGTAAGACCGTTTTTCAAAAAGAGAAAAAATAAAGCAAGGAGACCAAATTATGATTTGAGGTTTACAATGATAGAAAAAAAATAAAAAAAAATATATTCAGTTTAAAAAAACAGAAAAAGGAAAGAAAAAAAAATATAAAAAAGAGTCATCTCTCTTTCTCTTTCTATTTATCTTTCTCTTTCTATTTCTCTTTCTCTTTCTCTAGCTCCTCTCATCTTCACCGTACGCTTCTTCGATCTAATGCTTCGTCTTCTTCTTCTCTCTATCTCTAGCTAGCTTCATAGATTTCCATTGTTACGATTCCTTCCAAAGCCGTAAAATGTGAAACCCTAGATTCAGTTAGAGAGATCTGTTTTCACTTTTTCCTCTTTACTTTCTACTTTTTTTCAAGCTACAACAGTGATGGGAAACTGTTGTAGATCTCCCGCAGCTGTAGCTAGAGAAGACGTGAAATCAAACTATTCCGGCCACGATCACGGCCGTAAAGACACTACCGGCGGGAAAAAATCAGCTCCGATTCGAGTTCTCAGCGATGTTCCCAAGGAGAATATCGAAGACCGATACTTACTCGACAGAGAACTCGGCCGCGGCGAGTTCGGCGTTACTTATCTCTGTATCGATAGGTCTTCACGTGACTTACTCGCTTGTAAATCGATCTCTAAGAGAAAGCTAAGAACTGCTGTAGATATTGACGATGTGAAGAGAGAAGTAGCTATTATGAAGCATTTACCTAAGAGTTCAAGTATTGTTAGTTTGAAAGAAGCTTGTGAGGATGATAATGCTGTGCATTTAGTTATGGAGCTTTGTGAAGGTGGTGAACTTTTCGATCGGATTGTTGCTAGAGGACATTATACTGAGCGTGCTGCTGCTGGAGTTACTAAGACTATTCTTGAGGTTGTTCAGCTTTGTCATAAGCATTGTGTTATACATAGAGATTTGAAGCCGGAGAATTTTTTGTTTGCTAATAAGAAGGAGAACTCGCCTTTGAAAGCTATTGATTTTGGATTGTCTATTTTCTTTAAGCCTGGTGAGTGATAATGATGGTTTTTTTTTTGTATTGGATTTGATGGTACAGAGGTTTAAATTTTATATTTTGATGCTTCATTTATGGGATATGGTTCCTAGGGTTATGGTCTCAGCATATGAGGGAATCACATTCTTTCAATCTTCTAGTTTTTTGGTTTTTTTAGCTATTAGAGAAAGCTTCTTGTTTTTGTGTGCTTCGTGATTCTTGATTGATAGCTTAGATGAATTTTTGCTAGTTTAATTGTCGTTGATGCTATTTTTAACACATTTCTAGGTGAGAAGTTCTCTGAGATTGTTGGGAGTCCATATTACATGGCACCTGAGGTGCTTAAGCGGAGCTATGGACCTGAAATCGATATTTGGAGTGCTGGAGTTATTCTTTATATTCTCTTGTGTGGTGTTCCCCCATTCTGGGCAGGTTTGTTTACACCTTCCTCTCTTCCTTTCGATATTGTCTGCCCAAGCATTTGCTTATTGTTTCTTTAATGTACATCTATGTCAGTTTTCAGAAAGTAAATTTTGCTTATTGTTTCTAATAATACTGCGAAAGCCTTTAGCATTATAGGATTTTGTAGTTTCAACCACTTTTTTCTTTCAATTACAGAGTCAGAACAAGGAGTTGCTCAGGCTATTCTACGTGGGATAATTGACTTTAAGAGGGAGCCGTGGCCAAATATTTCTGAGACTGCTAAGAATCTAGTCAGACAAATGTTAGAGCCTGATCCGAAGCGCCGGCTGACTGCTAAGCAAGTGCTTGGTACATAGAATCTACCTTTGCCTCTGCTCTTTCTCTCTGATTTTGTTACTATCTTTTTGCCCAATCACTTCATTGATCTGGAGATACTGTAAAAGATTGCTTGTGCTTATTCCTACATTTGATATCATTTTTCATTTTTCAGAGCACCCATGGATTCAGAACGCAAAGAAAGCTCCCAATGTTCCTCTTGGAGATGTTGTGAAGTCCAGGTTAAAGCAGTTTTCAGTGATGAACAGATTCAAGAGAAAAGCTTTGAGGGTTTGTTAATCGGATAAGCTTTCACTGTTAATTTTTTGCTCGAGTCAATTCTTAAACCAAAGTTATCTTACTTAACCTTACTTAAATCAGGTCATTGCCGAATTCTTATCTACCGAAGAAGTAGAAGACATCAAAGTTATGTTTGGTAAAATGGATACTGATAATGATGGTATTGTTTCCATCGAGGAGTTGAAAGCTGGACTTCGCGATTTTAGTACACAGCTAGCGGAATCAGAAGTTCAGATGCTTATTGAAGCGGTGCATATATTTTTCCCTTCTACATCACCTTACTTCTATTACTGATTGCTTGACCGAAAAAGTAGAGGCAAACTTCTCTGCATGATCCTGTCATTCAAATTCCGCTTCATTTTCAAGTGGTTTTTATTATTAGACTCAACAATATCCAAGTTAACTAATATATGGCATTCGTATATAAAATAGGTGGATACTAAAGGGAAAGGAACATTAGACTATGGGGAATTTGTTGCAGTCTCTCTCCACCTGCAAAAGGTAGCAAACGATGAGCATCTCCGGAAAGCCTTCTCTTACTTTGACAAGGATGGAAACGGGTATATTTTACCCCAGGAGCTTTGTGACGCTTTAAAGGAAGATGGAGGAGATGACTGTGTGGATGTCGCCAATGATATATTTCAAGAAGTTGACACCGACAAAGTAAGTGTCAAAATTTCGATGCATGGTCTAATTTAACGTTCAAAAGAGCTTTCTTTTGCAAAACTTTCAGAAAGTGGGACTTTAGATCTCTTTTTATTTGTTTAATATCTTACCATTTGAATTTGAAGTCTTATAAGTAGGTAGTGGAAACATGCGTTGCAAAAAGTTCTTAAGGCCTGCGAGGACAAAACATGTAGCTTTAAACAATTTTTTTGTTTGTTCTTTTTCGCCTTTGTCTGTTGTGTTAGCGGTCCCCATAGACTAAAGTAAAAATGATTACTCTGTTGAATGTAGTGGAAATAATATGTGCAGATAGTTCGTTTCTCAGTCATTAAAATAAACCTTAAACATTATAGTTAGTGTTAAACATGTTTCTTCTTGTTATATCTGACATTAGGATGGGCGAATAAGCTATGAAGAGTTTGCGGCAATGATGAAGACAGGAACGGATTGGAGAAAGGCTTCTCGTCATTACTCGAGAGGAAGATTTAATAGCCTAAGCATCAAGCTAATGAAAGACGGATCCTTGAACCTAGGCAATGAATAGCGAACAAAATGAAGAAGCCGCATTAGGGTGGTTTTTAGAGTTTCTCTCACGTCACGTTCTCGTTCAGGTCAAGTATTAAGCCAAGAGAAGGTATTTCATCTTGGGACTCAGAATTCAATCCTTTTTTGTACATCTTTCGTTTTTTAACCTCTCTATTTTTGGTGATTATGTTATTTGTGTCCTTTTTTGTTGGTTTATGAGCTGAGTTGTGTTTGTTTAGTTTGTTGTGATAGAAATGCAAAAGACATGGGAATCAGTGTTTTGATGTGTAGAAGATAAAAACACAAAAGACCTTTCTGGTAATGATGTTGTAATATTCTTTCCTCTTTATTAACCTCTTTAATCTTATGAATCATTCACAAACCCTCTCCTCTACTAGCCCAAAACAGGTTGCTCAACAAAAGTTAAAACTCTTAATTAGGGTTGGGAACTTGGTATTACGAGTTTCAACTTCGTATTCCTTGTAAACACGAAAGCTACTTAATTCCTACTTCCCTGTCTCAGCTCTTAGAGCATCAACAACAGCAACCCTGCACTATATTACATGCAAATCAATCAAATAAAACACTAAAAATCAGGATCTAGGGTAATTAATCTTAAGTTCCTAACTAACGACATTATCCCCTGAGCCTTTCTTTATTGGAGATAAGTCACTTGCTTAAAGATTATAGTTAGTGTTAAACATAATTAGTTATCGACTTATATCACCTCTCTTATACTGTTTAAGTTATCAGAAGAATCTGTAACCCATAAAATCTGTAAACATAAAAATTCCAAGTTTCATTCTCAATATGTTTATGTTTCCCACCGCCAGTGTTCTAAAAGGCGGTATAGGCGGTCGTCTAGGCGTCGCCTAGGCGTTAGGCCCCCTTAAGCCGCCCGATTAACGCCTAAACCGCTTAAATTTTTAAAAAATCGGTTTATATTATACAGATAATTAAATTTAACAAAATATGTGATAATTAAATAAATTAAACGCTAATTATATGAGTTACGACTTATATGGGATATGCGGATTTAATAAATTATTTAATGTTTATGTTTTATAGAAAATAAAAAATAAAACGATGTTATTTAAAAACTTAAAATTACAAAACATTGATATTTTCACGTTTTTATAATTTAAAAATTTTCAATGATTCAATTTTATAATTTTATTATGTTATATTATATGATGTTAATTTATATATATTTTTATTACAAAATTACTTAAACCGCTTAAACCGCCTAAAATCGCCTAGACCCCGACTAGACGTTCTAAGCGTTAGGCGGAGGGTCACCGGCCGACTAGCGCCTAGCGCTTTCTTAAACATTGCCCACCGCATAAAACTACTGTTCACTATAAGAAACCAAAATATATATATATAGACTGAAGTGGACACCATGAGAATGAGAAGCAGAGACGCTAACAAACACACAACTCAAAGAGACATGTGTCTTGTACTAACGATATAAACTATGTTAATTTTATTCAGGAGAGCTCCACAGTTCTCTACCATTTAGGAAATTTCCCCAATATGTCATTTGTATGGGCAAAATATAAACAGACTTGTTTTAAATCCCACTTTGTTTTTAAATTATTTAAGTAATGATAATTAAAAACAGTACATAGCCATTTTTAAACTTTTAAACTAATTACAGTATTATAATTTGCTACCGTCAATTTTAGCGAACTTAAAACTATTTCAAATTATAAAAGTAAAATGAGAAACTAACCAAAAGAAAGCAGACAGACGATTCTCGTCTTTATATGTTCTTCTTCCTAAAAGTCTAAAACTGCCGCTTCGAAAAGGCAGAGGCTAAGCGTTAGATTCGTACAACAAACGTGATAACGAGTGATGCTAAAGCCACCACACTTTGAGCCCATACACAACTTTACATTTAGTTTCCACTGGAACACTCTTCAACTACACGTGTGTAGTGTACAATGCAGCCTTCTGTTTTTAGTGTCTTCTCTTATTAACAAAATATAGTTATCATACCTAAAACATTAACATAAATCATCATTAAAACAAGGAAACATCTTATGGAGTTATGGCCAATGGGTAAGTTAAGTAAGTTCAGCTTGTCAACCTTTTTTAATCTCTATAATGAATTATCGTTTGCTTTAATAAAATTGGAATTTTAATCCAATTTAAATACCTCAATAACATTATTACAATTTAAAAACTTGATCGTTTTAAAGTGCATGGCTAATTACAACGGATTAGTGCCATATTTATGTAGATTTTCCATACAAGTCAGCGAGGAATAAAATTACATGTTCAAACACAATGGAATATTATATTTCTATAGAATAGATTATAGATTCACATATTAAAAATGACGAAGGATAATTTAATGTTAGAAACAAACGATAGCACTCATAAACCAGAAATGTCGTTCACAATGATATATTATACGGTGTACTGTTGTAGTACATAGAATAGCCGTCTACGAACATTGTATAACATACATTTATTAAAGATTCCATGAAAAATACAAATGACACTTGATTTGATGATCATATAGATCAATGTCGAGATACCAAGTAATTTGCTCTTATATGTTTTTATTATCGGCCTCTCAATTCCCTACAGGTTCTCCAGTACCAAACACACCAGATCATTTTAACTTAACTGATAGATGAGCTTAACTCACTTGCATAACTTCTAGGTGCTCACATCAAACGACCAGTCACATTAACCAATTTAATGACATAAAAGCAACATCACTAATATATTATTTTATTTTTATTTTTATAGAACAATTAGATTTGAAATGTGGACACTGGACCCAAGTGAAATGAGAACAGCGTAATTTAGAGTCGCCAACTATTTATAAAAATCTGACACAACACACACAGATGGAGAATGTGAAAGAAAGTATTAAGCTATGGGAAGTATCGTGGATCCATGGGCAATGGCCGAGAACGGAAACGCAAACGCAAACGCAACTGAGACCCTCAAAGGGTCGAGCAGGGAGCTGAGACATGGGAGAACGGCGCACAACTTGTCTTCATCGTCACTAAGGAAGAAATCAGACCTGAGATTGATTCAAAAGGTTCCATGCAAAATTCTCAAGAACATTCTCTCCAATCTCCAAGAAGTCATTCTTGCTACTAAGCTCACTTTCTTATTTCTCGCCATCCCTCTCGCCGTTCTCGCCAATTCTTACCATTATGGTCGCGTAAGCTCTCTCTCTGTGTTTTCGTATACTCGGTGAATTTTTAGGCAATTCTTGTTCAAGTTTTCAGTGAACTCTATATTTTAAAACATTAATAAATTTTGGCTTTTAAGGGATATGAATTTTCCCGACCTATTTTAAGGATTTTTGTTTCTTTGGTTTTAATCCGGTTTCCTTCTACTGCGTTAAAGCAAACTACTTTCATACAAGTTCTTTCTTTATTATACATCTGTCGAAGAGTATTAAACTATTTGTCTCAGGAAAAACTAATTACGTTCTACTATTTTGTAATATCTCTAATATCCAAAAAACCGTGATTAATTCAAGTAGTAATTAATTTGTATTTGTTGTCAGTATTCATAATTTGTGTTATTCCGTTTCTGGTTCATTCTACCACGTAATCATCCGTTACCTATAATCCGGTGCCTGGCGTTTTAAAGATAAAAGACTGTTTTACAATTTTTTTTTTTTTTTTGTAAATTTGTGACAGCCGTTGATATTTGGATTGAGCTTGATAGGGCTGACACCTCTTGCTGAGCGAGTTAGCTTTTTGACAGAGTAAGTAATTATCGTAAGGCAAAAACATTTATATCAAGATGAGATATTTTCACTATTTTTTTTTTTTTAATATTTCATTACTCCTGTTAAGATGATAAGGGCCATATTAAACAAAAAAAATTGATTAAGAAACAATTTAAATACATTATCGTTGGTAAATACGAATCAATAATCATATTTCAAAAAAGAAAAAAAAATCATATTTTCTTAAGCTAAACTACATTTTTTAGTTACAATTTTGTACAACCATATAAGAATAGACATGATCATCGTCCTCGCTTCACCCGTGCAGGCAACTAGCTTTCTACACAGGTCCAACAGGTAACAATCTTCATACAAATTAAAATATTTATTTATCATATCTCCTAGTCAAATGTTTACTTGTGGGATATTTGTTTATTTATTATACAAGTAAACACGTTACTAATGTTTACCTTTTTTTAATAATAATGTTAACTTGGCAGTGGGAGGTTTGTTGAACGCTACTTGTGGAAACGCGACGGAGCTTATAATAGCGATACTAGCGTTGGCCAATAACAAAGTGGGAGTGGTGAAATACTCTCTATTGGGTTCTATTCTCTCTAACCTTCTCTTGGTTCTCGGCTCTTCCCTCTTCTGTGGTGGTATCGCCAATATTCGCCGCGAGCAGCGGTTCGACCGGGTATATATATATATGCCCTTCATTTATTACATTCCCGGTTTAATTCTTATGGTAACCAAACCAATATCCAGTTGAATCACTAAACCGAATATATAACCTAAGATACGATTGTGTTAAACCGGAATGATCATTTATACCAAGTATTTTTAGTTTTAACCGGTCTCAACCCCTAAGTATATTCAGGTTGTGTTGACATGAGCCGTATAAAAGTAGTTAATACCGGTAATCAAAGTTGATAGTGTGATACTCGATTGTTACAGAAACAAGCCGACGTGAACTTCTTCTTACTGCTGATGGGTCTGCTGTGTCATTTGCTGCCATTGTTAATCAAATATGCAGTGACTGGAAGAACAACGACTTCCCAGATTAACAAAATGTCACTCAATCTGTCGCGTATAAGCAGTATCATTATGCTTATTGCTTATATTGCTTACCTCATCTTCCAGCTCTGGACTCACCGCCAATTGTTTGAGGCACAAGAGGTACCTAAAAAAGCCACATGTTTATTTTCTCGACAAGAAGAATGTGAATATATATGTATTCATTTTTAACGGGATTGATCAGGATGATGATGCCTATGATGATGAGGTGACTGTTGAAGAAACTCCAGTGATAGGATTCTGGAGCGGATTTGCATGGCTTGTTGGGATGACACTCTTTATCGCATTGCTATCAGAATATGTTGTGGACACGATCGAGGTAATGTTAAATATTTAGTCCCCAAATGAAATAAAAACTCACATCATTAATATATCTTTCTCAGGAAGCATCAGACTCATGGGGACTATCAGTTAGTTTCATAAGCATTGTATTGCTTCCCATTGTTGGAAACGCGGCTGAGCACGCTGGAGCCATCATTTTTGCATTTAAGAACAAGCTCGTGAGTGGCTTCTATTGTTTTTGCTTGGATTTATGTTTAATGTGCCTTTTTCCGAACGATCCCAAGATATTTAGCATTTGTAAACTAAATTTACTAGCTGCAACGATTTATAAAAATTTAGACATGTAAATGCAAAATGTGTTAGACCTTAGTTAATCACACTAGCTGAAAACTCTTCTTGCAGGACATATCTCTAGGGGTTGCGTTGGGCTCTGCAACTCAAATTTCTTTGTTCGTGGTAAGTTCTTATTTCTCTTTTCTTAGTATATGTTAAGATTGACAAGATTCAATTCAATGAAATATTATAACAAATCTAATACTATAATATTAATGTGTGCATTTCATCAGGTCCCATTGAGTGTTATTGTTGCGTGGATCCTGGGAATAAAAATGGATCTTAACTTCAACATCCTTGAAACAAGCTCTCTAGCCTTTGCTATTATCATCATAGCCTTCACTTTACAGGTAAAAACGTTTTGCCTTACACTACCATCCTACTCCTACTTTAAGAAAACCAACACCAAATATTTAACTAATGAGGAATGAGCAATCATGTTTTATTGAAATTGAAACTCACAAAAAAAAAAGAAACCCATTTGTGTTTCGGTTTGGTTTAGTGATGCAGTTTCGAAATGGTTTTCGTTTTGGATTTGGTTCAGTTATATAAAAATGTAACTCTAAATATAAAATAGTGGATAATCTAAAACAATATTATATGTATGTAATATGATTACATTTATACTAGTTAACCAAATTATATAAAAATTAAAGTAATGATGATTTATTCAGTTAAGTTTGGTTTGCTTGTTACTCTAAAATCAGTTGTTACGCTAAACACCTTTTGGTTCGGTTTGGATTTAAATATTTCTATTGGAAGATGTCTTGGTTGTGGTTTAATTTGGTTGACATGTCAGCATATCGTTTATTTTTGGGCTGGTTAGGATGGAACTTCTCATTACATGAAGGGGATAGTTCTATTATTGTGCTATGTCATCATCGCCGCCTGTTTCTACGTCGACCAAACTCCCCAGAGTAAGTAACTGTACATATCGCAAATATAAATAATCATTTAAAATGACCAAAATACGTAATGATACTTGTGTTTCGCAGAACAACCAAGGAACAATTTGGGTGGAGTTTTGTCCGCTTAAAATGGAGATAAATAATCATCAAATGACTGAAAATATTGTTTGATTGATTCTTCATACAAAAAGGATAGACTTTGTCAGAAAGTCCTCAGCCTGAATGAAGGAGGGAGGGAGGGAGGGAGCTTGATGAAGACAGGTTTTTGATGTTCTAAGAAGTCGCATTTCTGTCTTTTCTGTTTTGTTGGCACTTTTTACGTTTCTTGTATATTTTATGTTTTTGTTTTTTTCATCAATATGTTAGATGTTCGTTCTTTTAGCGAGTAATATGAATAAAGGGTTAATTTCCGATATGGGTAATAAATAGGGGGAGGATCAATAATAATTAGGTTGTGTTACGATTACGATATATTTGTTTTTGGTTCTCAACGTAATACAATTACATTAAAGTTGATACAAATATTATTATTTTTGCTAGTCGAACAAAAAAAAATTCTATGATAATCAACACGAGATTTTATTTAACCCATCTCAAATGAGAGAGATGAAGTTGACAAGAGAGAAATAAACATGGGATTCTAACTACTAAGCAACAAAAGCCCATTACGACGCTCGTTTAAAAGAAGCCCATAAAGCCCAATGAAATGCTCGAGAGCCATACTGCTACTTATTATATTCGCGCCACTTAGACAGAATACTCAATTTTTTTTTATTTGAAAACAAAGCTTCGCCTTATCTCTTTCCCTCTAACCATGGAAGAAGAAGACAGAGCGATTCTCACATTTCACCGTATCCCTTCAGTCAATTCTTCCTTACTAAACTCTTCGCCGGCCAAATCTAGCACCATAATATTTTTCCGGCGCAATTCCGTTCCAGGAGATGTAGGTTTGGGTAGATTCGCTTGCATTTCTCTGGTGGAGAAGTGCGAGCAGAGAGAATTCGCTCCGACGCCATCTCAGCTTTTGAAAAATCCGCTTGCTATCCTTTCGCTTGTCCCCAAGGATGCCGCCATTTTCGCCGCCGGTGCTATTGCCGGAGCCGCTGCTAAAACGGTTACGGCCCCCCTTGACCGCGTCAAGCTTCTTATGCAGGTTTTGGCCGTTTCTATATTTCTCCTTTGATTTTTTATCGTGAGATTGATAAAAAAATTATTTGCTGTAAATTGAAAATAAACGAAATTGTAGTGTATGAAATATTTCAAACCACTTCCACTTCTTAAGAAGATATTGAAAACACACACAAAAAGTAATGGCTATAACTGCTATATGAATATAAGTATTAGTTAAGCTATTTAAAATAGCTTACTTGTTAAAGGGAACAAAGAAATACAGCAGCAGATGAAGATGAACCTTGACAAGTGTTTTACTTAACAGTGAGTTTGTTCTTGATTCTAATCTGAATATGGTTTAATCTGCAGACACATGGTATAAGAATTGGACATCAGAGTGCAAAGAAGGCTATAGGATTTATCGAGGTAAGGTTCATATACCTTAGGCTTTCATGGTCGAACTGATGCAATAGTTACTGGAAATGATTTTCAGGCAATCACTTTGATAGCTAAAGAAGAAGGAATGAAAGGTTACTGGAAGGGAAATTTACCCCAGGTTCTTTAAATTGTTTGTTTTTGAAACTTATGGTATTTTATACAAGTAAGAGGTTTATCTTGAGTTATTCTTTATTTATGTGACATCAGGTGATAAGAGTGTTACCTTACAGCGCGGTTCAGCTTTTGGCTTATGAAAGTTACAAGGTGAAGTCTGTCTCATCAATAGCTTATTAACTATTTTGTTTTTGTATCACTTTAAGCTATTTGGTTTATGTGTCACTTTTTTACCCTGTGCCTCTACGCCCTCTACTAGTTGTACCGTTTGACTGTTGTTTCAATATTTTTGAATTCAGAAACTGTTCAAAGGTAAAGATGATCAGCTTTCAGTAATTGGAAGACTTGCGGCTGGTGCTTGTGCTGGGATGACGTCCACTTTGGTTAGTATTTATGGTTCTATGAATTGACTCCTTGCTAAAATGTTGTTTAAGCTTTCAAGTCTAGTTTGGTTAAATTATGTACTACTACAAGCATTAGATATGTTAATTTATCAGTCAGTTTTTTGCATTTTGATTTTTTTTTTATGCAGTTGACATACCCACTAGATGTTTTGAGACTGAGGTTGGCAGTCGAACCTGGGTATCGAACAATGTCTCAGGTGAAATGGTTTGTCATTTTATCATTTCTGTTCATTACATTAATTGATAGGCATTGTGTAATGTAAACTTTTTCAGGTTGCTTTGAGTATGTTCCGTGAAGAAGGAATTGCATCTTTCTATTATGGACTGGGACCTTCTCTAGTGGGAATAGCTCCATATATTGCTGTAAACTTTTGTATTTTTGATCTGTGAGTCTTCTAAAAGCTTCCCTTCCATCTGTTATAAGTTCCTATACTAAAACAAAATACTGAACAGAGCTAATATCCTTTTCTCCCTCCCAAAAACTGACAACAGGGTGAAGAAGTCTTTACCGGAGGAATATAGACAAAAGGCACAATCTTCTCTATTCACAGCTGTTCTTTCGGCTGGTATTGCAACACTGACATGTTACCCTCTTGACACTGTGAGACGGCAAATGCAAATGAGAGGAACTCCTTACAAATCAATTCCAGATGCATTTGCTGGTAAATTAATCTATTGCAATAGATTACAACTGACGTTGTGTATTGAGTAAGACTTGAGTTTTGAGCTGAGCCATCTTTACATTTGATGTGCAGGAATTATAGAGCGTGATGGGCTTATAGGATTGTACCGCGGCTTTTTACCCAATGCATTGAAAACTCTACCAAATAGCAGGTTAGACATTCTTAAACATGGAATGGAATAAGCTTTCTTAATGCATTTATTTAGTCTGCTGATATGCTACATAAGAGCTGTAGATGTCTCTGAAATACAAACCTAAGCTCAAACTATCGTTATAGAAATTGGCTCATATGAATTTATGATTATGGTAGTATAAGTTTGAGGTTTGATAACATCACAAGAAATCCGTATGCTCGTTATATAGGAGTAGTTTACGCAAAACACAATTATGTACATATACTGTATGTATCTAACTTGAAGCTTTAGAGTATTTTTTTTTTTTAAATTCAGTCATTAAAGTCGAGGTCATAGGAACAAGCTCACATTGCCAACAAGAACAAGCCTACCAAATATCCTTAGGTGTTTATATTTATTTTGCAGCATTAGGCTAACAACCTTCGACATGGTAAAACGCCTTATCGTCTCAAGTGAGAAGCAGCTTCAAAAGATCATCGATGATAATCGGAATCAAGACCAAGCTCAATAACCATTTTTTGGAATACAGTTGTTTCCCATGGAAATTTTGGACACCGCTAGAATTTACATTTTATTGAGACGTTTCTCTACTTTGTTTTTTTCTTTTGCTAATTCATGTTTGGGAAACGATACGTATATTTGGAAGTTGAATTCATTACTATTCCAACAAGTTTGAAAGTGAAACACAAGGAATCTTGAGAGCGAGTGGAGATGCATTTAGGGTAAAGGGCGAATTTAGACATGTACATAGATTGTGTTTTTTGGTTTGGAAGGTCACTAAAGCAGACATTGATACAACGTTTGTTGAGAAGAAAAGCTGAAACAAACATCCCACGAGGTGCTAACAACTGTTTCGCTTTCTTAGGAAAAGAAACAAAAACACACACACACGACTTTGAACTCTAATTGTCAACACACAAAGTACAAAATACTTACTTCTGCTTCTGACCAACAGTTATGCTTGAGATACAAAAACTGATTTCTATCTCCTGATTAATCTTCTTCCTCATCATCATCATCATCATCTTCTTCTTCTTCGTACTCATCTTCATCACCTGCCTTTTCCTTCTCAAGTTGTTCTTCCTGCAGAGAAACATTATGTAAAACAACCTTTTAAAAGTGAACACTACAAGAGACAACAGATATTTTATATGATACACCACATATAGAGAAACGTTTCTCTACACTTCTAAGTGGAATTATCACCTCCCCACTGGCTTCATCTTCATCATTAACCTCGGATCTAGACTTTTCAGATTCATCACTCCCTTCCTCCTGCCCATATTGCAAGAAAAACAAAGTTAGCCATGTGAAGTGTTTGTATATGTGAAATCGGGAAAAACGTTTACCATGTTTTTGTTGTATGCGTCCATTTGCTTCTCATACTCAGCTTTCCTCTTTGTCGCTTTCTCTTCATATGGAGCTTTCTCCTTCAAAATGAAAAAAAAAAATGAAAGTCAAGTGGAGGACCAAAGACTTCACTAAATAACATTAGGCCCTCTGGTTTTTGGTAGTCATTAAATAGAAGGTGGTTTTATGATAAACGAATCAAAGTGCAAATCAATTTTTTTTGTATATCAGATGACTCTGTAGATCTTCCTTTGTACAATAGCAATGAAGGTAACTATTTTCATGGACTAAAAAGCTCTAGAAGCAGTTATTTCCTTTACAATGGTATCAGACAGGAAAGTTCCAACGATACATACAGCTTGAGACATTGACTTCCATTTCTGCCCTCCAGCTTTCCCAACCTTCACAAAGAAAAGAGAAGGCGCAAACATAAGGACTTGACCAAGTACGTGTTAAAAAGTTTCAAGGAACCAGGCAAATGCTTACAGCAGAGACAGCCTTCACATTTGGATTTTCTTTCTTGAATGTTACCCTAAAATCTTCTCTGAAAAAAAATAAACAAGATAAAGAGTAAGAAGACCGTAAATAATGAAAGATTTTCTAGCAAGTTGAACAATACAAGTGGGACAAATAAAGTATTCTTGAGGGAAATCATCGAGAAAACTCACAGAAAGACAAAGAAGGCACTAGGAGCTCTTTTAGGTTTATTTGGGTCCTTTTTGGCTTTCTTCTCTTTACGAATCTCGCGTTTGGTAGCCTTCTCAGCCGGCGCCTTCCTCTTTCCCACCTTTCTGAAAATCAAACAGAAACCAAAGCTTTTGGTAAATATTTGAGACCAAATCAAAAGCAAGAATGCTAAAACCAGTCTGTACAACATAAGCTACAACAAAGTCAGCAATGCCTCAAAGCATGATGATCACTAACTGTTTTAAGTTACAACTGAAGCTAAGCCAAGAATTGCAAAAGATAGTTTATAAATTCTCATTATTACTTAAATAATTTTGAGGGGGAGATAATGGATTAAAACCTGTCATCAACTGGCTTCAAGGCTTCCTTTGTGGTCTTAACTTTATTTTTCCCTTTTGCTGTCTTCATCGTGGAAACTATACAACCAAACAAATAGAATCAGTTTCTTTAGCATCGTACGATTTACTTAATCTCAGAGATTCACAGCAAATTCAAAATAGATTAAGCCAATCGTATCAGAAAATATGAAGGAAAAAGTCAAATGCTTAAATTAGTAAACTGTAAAACCAAGGAACATATGAGAAGGATAAAAAAAAAAACAGATTCGAAGCTCAAAATTTACTAAATCCTCAGCTAATACAACTGTTTTTATTGATTGTGAGAGGGTGGGGAATCAAATCAATCAAGCTAAGCTCCAGATTCTCCAAAAAAAAAAAAACTAATTCGAAACAACAACAAAAACAGAGAAGAATCATTACCGTAAAGGCTATTCTAGACGAATAGGAAGATCTCAGAAACCTAGCGGTATAAGCAGAAACAGCAGAAGACGATCGGAGAGTATGAGATAGAGCCTGAGAGAGAAAAAGGAAAGGAAAGGAAAGAGATGCTTGTTACCGGTAACCTGTTAAACCTAGGATTAGCGTTCAGTAATCCCAGGTGCTTTTTACCTGCTATGGCCGGTCAGATGATTTTGATGAACGAAGGTCGTTGATTTGAACGGTTGCGATGAAACGGTTGCCGCCAAATGAATTATCATACGATAAGGTTTTGACTCAAGGTCACGTCTGGGGTCTAAGATGGGCCTAATTTATTCTACGATGGGCCAGGCTTTATCTATTAAATAAGAGAGTTTAAAATAGATCTTATCTTTTTCCTACAAATAATAATCATATTGATTAGTTCATTTTGATTTTGGGTTGAGGTTCATATTGATTCGCCACTTAGCCAGAAATACTTTGAAAGAAGATATAATAAAATATTATTTTGATCATTAGAAGAATGATACAATTGATTAGGTGTTTCATTATTCATTACTCGCCACTTAACCTATATCTAGACTTGTATGGAGACTTGAACTTGAACATATCTTGATGGGAACTTATATGAAAATGTTACGCATAAGGAGAAAACAAAAACTTATATGAAATAAAACCAAACTGATACATTAAACAAACCAGTTTTCTTCTGGCAGGAACACATTTGTTATAAAAAATCAAAGTTGAAAATTATGTGGGAAGCCAACAATACTTAGACCATAGACCATAGACGTAACAAAAACAACAAAATTGGAGACTGGAACATGACGAAGGTAACAAATTAAAGACGCTTTACACAAAATAAAGAAGAAGTTAAAGTCGTCACAAACACAAACTACAACTTCTTTGTACCTTCTTCAGTCACAGGGTCAACTCCAGATGGTGAGGGCGGCGGCAATTTCGGTTTCATATGAGTTGGTGGATTGAGCTTGAGTTTCGTGAACACTTGACGCATACGAGATAGATCAGTGGGCTTCCCGGGCTTTGGTCCTTGTATCACAGTTATGGATGCTTTCTTGTTCTTCCCTCTGTTCTCTATAACTGGTACTTCACGAGTAATAAGTTCCGCAATCGCCTTCCAGTTATTTTTATCAGCTTCAGCGTAGAACTTGTCTTGGTTCTCCAAATACAACTGACAATTAAAACAATATAGGCATTTCATCACACAAATCTTGAATGTAGAGCTTGAGAATTCAATGTTTCTGAACCTATAACAATCTTGAGTGATAAGAAACAAGTTTGTATAGACGATCACCTTCTCTTTCTCGCGGTTTGCTTTCTTGTTGTTTTCAATAGTAACGTTACGCTTGCTGTAGAACTCAGTCTTGTATTGCTCTGCTGCTTCTATAATTTGTCTAACCATTTCTGTCTCTTCTTTTTCCTTTTCTTCCAATCTCAAAGCATTTAGCCTTCAAGACCACACAACCAATAATTTTCATATAAACTAATAATTAAAATACAACCACAATCACATGGACTACACAACCAATTTTATATTTATAATTACATGGAACAATCTTGGTCAACGTTTGGAGTTGAGACTTAGTCAATGGATACTTCACAGACCATTTTTTTTTTTTTTTTGATAAACTACTTCACAGACTTGCTAAATCAAAATCTCTAAAAACGATTTTACAAAAGGATAAAGAATCGAGAATTCAAATATTATGTAATTCATAATATAAGATAAAGGAGGTGATGATAAAGCAAGTAAAGGATTAAACAGCTGCATGCAACAAGAAAGCTTTTTACCTTCGCCACTCCCTTAGAGGAAAACCTTCCTCTTTCTCCATAACCGATGGAGGAGGCAAGATCGAACCATTCGTAGAATTAGAACTTTTTATCAACGGTGGAGATTGAGTTTCTGGTAATTCCTCCACTAAGTCTTTCTCCGGTTGAGCATCAAAATTAGAGAAGGAAGAGTCAAACCGCTGCGACTGGAACCGAGACTCGTATGGTGAGTAGTTTCCTCCGTTACCGGAAGCTACTTCCGTCGAACGATTTAACTCACCGAGTTCTGACTCTTCGTTGATCAAAGATGACGACATAGCTTCTCTGTTTAGCTCTGTTTTTTTTTCTCGAAAAGTCTTCTTTGCTCTGCTTGTGGATACACTGGTTTTCGTAACGACGAATTCTTTTCTTAACCTCTACGTGGCGTTTTATAATTGGTTAGAGAAAAAAAAACACGAAAGCAACGAAAAGGATACATTGTGTGCACCGTGAATCTGCCTCTATCTAATTGTACGGTTACTACGTGTCTTGTTTTGTATGGCACAAAGAAGTATCCGTATAGTGGACCTTGACGTACACGATTATTAACGTCAGATTAGATCCCTTGAATGTTAAATGTTGAACTGGATGGGGTTTATAGGGATTCTTATAACGAGTTCTTAACAATAAAACACCAAAAAAATAAAAATTAAATGAGTATTTACATAAGAACCGATCTTTATTTCACAGTTTTAAGGATCGGTTCTTAACATTGACGTGTCCTTTATTGATTGGATTAAGAAAAAAACAACTTATGTAATTTTTTTTGCGATTCTATTTCATTTTTTATTTTTTATTTTGGGTTTAAAGTGTCGGTGTCTTTATGCTAATCTAGCTTTATTGTCTTGTTTGGATCTGTCAAAATTCATTAATTTAATGGAAATGAAGCTAATCTACGCATCGTGTAGCTTATATCGTGCACATAAATCTTAATTCATCAGTTTCTTCTTTTTCCTCAAGAATTAATTTCCAATTGGATGGATCTACACCAATTCAATCGATTTTCTTTAATTTATTGTTCTGTTTCTCGTCAGAATAGGTTTCTGATTTTTGTTGTGGTTTCAAACGATCAATGGAGAGGATGAATCTCCAGGTTCATCGTTCTTCATGTGGTGAATCAGAGTTTGAGCATTATTGCAGTGCCAATTCGGCTTTGGGAATCCCAAACTATTTGTAGCTCGGCTGGACCGTTTCACCATTCGTTGGAATCTGAATTTGGATCTTTCATAAGTTTACTATCTGGAGATGCCAATGAATTTGAGAATTTTGGTTTGGGATCAAGTTTAATAAAACTCTCTCCTTTCGACAAGACTAATCTTAGTGAACCAAAAATCCAAATATTTTTATAAGAACCCCTACTGAGTTTTATACGATTGGAAGGGGAAAAAATAGAAGGGTTCTTAATTTGAAATTCTTCTATAAATTTGTTTAAAATATTGGTAAGAACTTCTTGAAGGTTCTTACTAATGGAGATGGTCTAAGCCTTTTAGGTACATGAATTTATTTTTAGATTTCAGTAAACATTACTCGTTTGTTTCTTTCTTTGATCTTGAGTGATTCTGAAACTAAATTCAAGTAAAATCATTATTAGGGTTCAGTAAACAATTTTTAAGGTCTTATTTAGATTGTTGGTAACAAACAAAATAAAAAACAAGAAAAGCTGAATTTATCCGAAAATTCGAATGTTCAGATCCCTGGTTGTTAAATGTTAACTATATATAGGTATGCTACTTGAAAAGCTAAAATAGCACTTTTAAACCGAAGTTATTTGGAACAATAGGTAGGATCCGGGATCAAATTACTCGGAGTTCTTCTTTTTTTTATTCCGCTAAACATCAAAATGTCCATAACATTACAATTGTTGGGATATAAACGTTACAACAATAAGAGTACATATATATATATATATATATATATGCTGCATCCTCCGAGTTGTCTTTTTAGTTTTTTTCCTGATAAAGTTTAAATCGAACTATGTAATAACGACCAGTCAGGCAGTCACAACTTACAAACAGCTTTAAAAAGAAAAAAAAAAGGAACTATACGTTGTTCCATGGCTCTTTTATGGAGGCCGGTTCGGCTTTAAACGTGTGAAGCATGAAGCTACAAGCCTCAACGGCTTCTCCGACCGTCAAGAACATCCATTCTTTGCCCAAATTATCGATGAATTTGGATCTGGTTAATTTCTTCACGACCTCTCCTTTTGGGTTTGCCAATACTAACTGAGCATTAACAAAAAGAACAATAATTTGAAGAAACGGGTAACATACCCTAGAAGTTTATTATACGATCCACGACTTAATTACTACACGTTACCTTTAACGTTCTTCTGTCGATGATTTTCTTAATTTCCTCCATCATGCTTATACCGCTTGTGTCGATATTACCAACAGCTGTTTTGTCCAGCAAACACACACACACAACTAAGTATCGAGCGAAAACAACAGTAGTTTCAGAGAAAATGAAGATCATATAGTTACCAGACATATCGAGTATAATATATTGTAAACTGCTTTCTCCTGATTCCTTGACTCTTTCTTCTTCTTCGTCAATCCACCGAATGATTCTGTACACAACAAATACATTATGTGAAAGCATAAGTCAAAACCAATCATCGATCTTTGGCATGTAGATATGAATTGGGGTTAGGTTACCTCTCACGCAAGTAACTGGCGTTGGAAAAGTAGATGGGAGCATCAATCTCCAGGATGAGAAGACCAGGAATGGTTCTTGAACAAGGGTACTGCTCGGTATTCCTATAGATCATGCTGTTTGGTATGTTTCCCTTAACTGCTGTTCTCGGCCTCGACACAAACAGCAGCAACCTTGCCATCGATATAGCCACCTTCATCACATTTCAAATTGTATACAAAATTCATTCTTTTACGAATATTTTCTTAAAATAAGCCTAAATGCTAAAAGAAACAAATTAAACGCATTTGAATAAAAAAAAACATACTTGAGGATAAAAAAAAGCAAGCATGATCTAGGTCGATTCTATACTAAAATATATATATATACTTACTGCGACGACGAGTCCAATCTCTACACTGCCGAATACGACCCCGATGTAGGCGCTCATGCAGACTAGAAAGTCAAATTTATCGACTTTCCAGAGATGAATGGCAGCTTGATAGTCAATGAGTCCGAGCATTGCGGATATGATGATGGCAGAGAGGACGACGAGCGGTGTGTAGTGAAAAAGCGGCGTTAGGAAGAGCAGAGTGAACATAACTGCAATTGCCATCACTATGTTGGACACTGCCGTCTTGCAGCCCGCGTTGTAGTTCACGGCCGACCTCGAAAATGGTCCTAGTAGTATGGTACGTCGTAATTAATTCGATACTATAAGACTTCTCATATAAATATGAATGTAAAGTAACTAATGTGATAAGATAGAAGCCAATAAGTGGGAGTACTTACCTGTTGTGAGGTAACACGATGTGAAGGAACCAACGATGTTCATCATTCCAAAAGCTATCATTTCTTTGTTCCCATCTATGTTATAGTTCTTGAACATCGCGAAGCTCCTTCCCACAGCTATTCCTTCCTACATTTACACAAGAATTTTTTTCTTTTTTTTTGAGTTTTTGTTTTCACCATTCAATCTCAAATTCACTTGATGATTCAAATAGAAAATAAATCACTTAACAGTTATGAGTATTTAAGCTGCTCGGTTTGATTAGTTCCTAAGCTTTATATTAGTTGGAGGAAGATAAGCCTCCACTGTTTTAAAACTAGTTTTTGAGTTTAAATTTGCATGAGAAAAACAAAATTCATATTTTAAACCATTTTTTGAATATTGAATATGGAATATTACTGTGAACGCATACGTAACCAAATCTAAATCTTTAGTTGATATTTTAAGTCATTGATATTATTATTAATAAGGTAGAGTTGATTAACATATTTGTGAGTTATGTTAGTGAGAATGCCTATTTTACCCAACAGTACTTATGCATCTTTCTTCCTATATATCTCTCTCGGATAATACTCTCGAGTTTATTTATTTTATTTTTAAGCTCATGTTTAAATTTTGGAAGCTGAATGCCGCCAGCATTCAAATTTCCTACGTTGAATTCAATACTTGCAACTAATCTCTAGTTGTTAACCCAAAAAAAGAAACTAATCTCTAGTTCCGAATAATATATCATATGTAACTTAATTTGTATATAGTTTAGGAAGAATAGAATAAAAGGGTGGTTGGGATCCTAGGCTTACAGCGAGGGCAATGATGCCAGTAATGAGACCAGTCTTGACAGCTGTCGCCATGTATGGCGAATTAAATATGAGATCAGAACCGGAGAGTGGATTCAACCCTTTCTTCAGGTTCCCTATCTGCACAATCGTAAACATTTCCTTATTATTGTATCACTCCTCACCAATTCGGACAAATTTACAAATTCCCATGAGCCCACTTTTTTTTTTTTTTTGGAAATCATTTATAACTTCATGCTTCTTGTTCTTTTTCTAACCACAATATTCTACCTAACGTTTTTCCTTTTCTTGAAAATATATTGTTTTTAGATTTCGGTGAAATGTACACACTCTATGTATATATCGTCTTAATTGAATATATATATATACACTATTTTTTTAATATAAAGAGATTGAGTAATACCACTTGAACACCATGTCTCTCAGCGTGAGTGAAGTAAACCAAAAGGCTTCCAAGAATCACTGAGGTCAAAGGAGCCATCGCCGCCACCCAGAAGAATTTTGGTTTCTTTGTGCTCTATATCATCAAATCGTAATAAGACACAATTAGCTACGTTTTCCATTATGTAACTAATCACATCTCTACATCAATCCCATCATGTTTGTTTCTACTTCTTTCTAGAAAATATTGATAAAGACGAAGAGCCTAAAGTAATGGACTTATATGAAAGATTAAGATCGTTGTCGCGTGCTAGTCTGAAGAAAATGAATTAATTAGTTTATTAAATGATAAAGTTAGAGAATTAATTATTCTTACGAAATATCTGGTGGAGAGAAGGAAGAAAAGAAAACCACAACCGAGAACGCCACTCTCCCATTTCCACTACACAACAAATACAAACAAACAGAATCACATGTTTATTGTGTAATACTATAATTATTTCAACTACGCAAATAATTATACATTGGGAATGGTATTTTGGATGTATTAGTAAATTAGTGATATAGTTAGGGAAAATAGAAAACTAAAGACACCTGGTGTGTTTGGGAGAAAACGGAACGCATGACTGAGATAACATCAGTGGCGTCTGTGAAATGTTTGAGTCCAAAAATACCCTTAAGCTGTTGGAGACTCACCACTGTCGCTGCTCCTCCCATGAATCCTACTATCGTTGCATGCGATAGAAAATCCACTATGAACCCTAACCTGCATTTCATTTTCATTTTTTTCTCTTAATATAAACTGTGTAATCAATTTTCAGTTTGCTTTATTAATTCATATCATCACCAGCTCATCAACTTCATTTAACACGCCTAGGCCCTAACCCTTTTCTAGCCCAGCTTTGCCAGATTTTTTTGGGACCAACAAAAGATTTTACCTATAATATACTCTAGCTATATGTTACGTTACGTCACACAAATAATCTCTCATGTGGTTATGAACTACGTAAGTGTGTGACAAGTGAATCAATATTTACTAAAACCCTATATTACCAGTAAAGTAGTAACAATACTGTCTTGTTCTATATTACGGTCAGGGGGCGTACTCGCTAAGACACATTTATACTCAAAGCTTAGTGCTTTGTAAATTAATGTAGAATGTTTTTTAATGTTTAGTACAAGAAAACAAGGCAAAACAGACGTTACTGTTTTTTTTTTTGATATTTTTTATGCGGAATATATTTCCACGTGCCTAGGATCCATTTTAAAACTCACACTTTAAATCAGGCTTATTATGAATAAAAACAATACAAAAAGGGAGATAATTAAGTACGAAGAAGAAATATATGATAAGAACCTAAAAATGCCGAGGGAGGCTTCGAAAACGCCGGCGAAAAATGTTGCAGTGAAAGCAAGGTGAAGGTAAAGGTTAGGATTTTTGTCAGCATCGACTTCTTTGCTCAGCATAGCACCTGTCAACAGTGATGCAACCGCCACAGTTCCTACCGCTAAATCCCTCGAACTCCCTAGCACCGCGTACACCAATGGCGGTACAAAACTAGAGTCTAAAAACAAACAATGAGTACAAACTTTATATTAAGAGTTTCATTAATTATATCATATACGCTGATTTTTTATTTTATTTTTGTTGGCATCAAAACCAAAAAAAAAACGGTTATAAAAGAAAAGAACTAAATAATAAAAGGTATATAACGCTTACAAAGGCCAAGAATGGGGGGTAAATTAGCGAGTTTGGCGTAACTGATGCCCTGAGGGATGGCGAGGCTAGCGATGGTGATTCCGGCAATGAGATCCGATTTGAAGAACTTGAGATTGTAGCGTGGAGCCCATTCGCAAATCGGGAAGAAGTATTTGAGGCCTAATACAAGTCTTCTTGACGTCGTCTGGTTCTTGAATTGTCTAAAAGGGTCGTCTGGAAACAGAGTTTCCTTCACTGAGTACTGAAGTGACTTCAAGAAGGGTTGAGGCAGTGGAGCCTCCACCTTGTGGTGGCGGAGGTGTGGCTCCTCCACTCCTTGAGGGAATGTGTAGTCTGCGGTGCCCATTGAATAACCGCTTCGGTTGGATCGGGTTTAGAAAAGGATTTGTGTTGGCGTTTTTGGCGGCTGGAAGTGAGGAATGAGGAGAAGAGCTTAGGTGGTTTCTTTCTTTTATAGGAGTTTGAGCGTAGTGTACATTAGTGAATATAAGAGAATAATTCTTTTTTTAGTATAACAAATATCAGAAAATACTTGCAAATCTTTGAATTTCCTATCGAAATAGATCAATTTGTGAAAAGTTACCGAATGAACCCCAACGTAATTATAATGTCAAAAAATTAACTGCATATTAATTAATTTTAACCGAGGCCAAATATGTAAACTTATGTAGACGCGGAGATGATTTTCTTATTTTTCTCTTTTTCGTTTTGTCTAGAATAATATATTTCTGATTGGTTAATATATTATGAAGCTAACTATATGTCCGTTAGATTTAACAAAAAAAAAAATTATGTCCGTTAGATTTAAAATAATTATATAAATTTGACGTTAAACATCAATTTAGTAAAATATAGTCGGCTAAGAAAAGAGTTAGAAGAAATGGATAAAGCACCGATTCACGGACATGTGACTCGGATGCAAGTCTTGTCCCGACACAGAGAAGACGCAAACGCCAGAATGCTTACGTTTCCACTTCCAGTTTCAATCATATTTCTTAAATTACCCATTCTACCCCCCAACTCAACGACTCCTGACTTATGTCACTAAAAACATTATAATGTATGGCTCTGCTGACACATGTCCATTACCAGAAGATGGGTTCGTTCCTCCTCACTGCCTTGACGCCCCTTTTTCATAATTCATAATTCATATATATATATATATATGTGAATCGGTTACGGCATGGAGCGGAGCATTTTCACACGTCCACTTTACAAGTTACCATAAAAGGTGAAATGAAACTGCATCCAGAAAGTGTTAAAATGATTGTCTGGTTCGCTGAATCGAAAAAAAGGAAGCTTTATGAGTTCGAACTGTTATGTACCAATTTATTTTATTAAAAGAACAGTTATGTACCTTCAATATTTAGTATTAATTTGTGGGCTAACTTATTTATTTAATGATTTTAATGATGTTAAACATTATAGTTTATGATAAATGAACTAATTTTCAAGAAAGATAAACTGAATTTAGTTGAACAAGTTAGCTAATTTAATGTTTTTAACTTCAACTGGTTCAAAATCAAATAATGCAATGCAAAATGTGATGCATGCTGCATATACGGTTTATAGACCACATAATGCGCATATACGGTTTATAGACCACATAATGCATTGTGTGATTATAAGGTAATATTACTGGGTTTGGATTCGAATTTGTGTTATGGGATATTTTTCAAAAGTTTACATGTCTGACGTTAGGAGTTGGAGCAAAAATGAATGGTCGCAATATTTTAGTCGGCGTTAGTTATTATTACATATATATATATATATATATTATATTGTTTTCCTTCAATTTTTTTCTTTTTCACACTTTTATCATGAATCATTGTATGTAATTACGCTCTTTATGTTACTCTAACTTTCTAATTTACTGTTAAGGTTTGGTAACGGTTTGTGAACACATGAAACTTCACGTTGCTTCAATACTCTCTTCGTTCCATAACTAATTAACAAAAAGTTTAGTTGACCAACCATGTAACTGAAAGGGTTTTAACAACAATATCGTGAACATGTCCAATAGTCTATTCTGCAGATCTCACTCCCTACGACACCATAAGTTACTAATTTAGTCATAAGAACAAACAAAGAAAAAAGTAGGGAGATATGAGAGTTTTCACCTTAAACAGTTTAGTTCAATTGACCAAAATTGGTATGCCTTGCCGTTTCATAAGCAGAATGTTGAAGTGAAATCACAGCTGGATGGCCACGTGGTAAAGGATGATTCATTTTAGCCTTGTTTACTACTCGATTAAGATTTCTATAACTTGTACCTACTGAATCTCCCTTACTCCAAAATTATCTATCAGTCTATGATTTTGTCTTGTTTCTTGACCATTTTTTTATTTTCAAACAAGGTAATTGATATCTATGTTTGAATTAATTGATATGTATGTTTGACAGCTACACACGTGAATTGCTTATATCTATGGTTTGTAATCTTAATAGTTTAACTCCTACAAATTCAATAAAAATCTTTAAGATGAATTAAAATTTGATAAGTTTACTAAACACTAAAAATGATAAAATTTAGGATCTAATTTAGACCTGTTCAAAATTTAACAAATTTTTGATAAAAATAAAATAATATTATTTTAAAGGACTTATATGTGAATATATATATATATATAGTCTTATTAATTTCATAATTGATAGTTTATATAAACATACAACTATATTGAATAGTCATGAATGATTCTGATGTTTTTTTTTTATTTCTAAGTAAATCAATACTTTCTGGAGTTTATCTTTAATTTTTCTTTTTTGCATTAATTAAACATGGATGTATCAGATTGTTTTTAATCCCATGGAGACAAGTATAGTTTCAGTTAGTAAATGTCAAATTATCGCTTAATTAATGTTTTATAAAATAATAAAATATAAATAAACTCATCTATAGAAGTTTTGTTTTTGTCAAAGATCATATCTATAGAAGTTTTCAGTACTAAATTATAATCATGGTCGTGGAGGTGAAAATTCATTAATCGTAGGATTAAAAAACCTACAAAAAGTATTCTAATTGACCCAAAAAGAAATATATAACATAACCTAAGGTCTCTAATCTCATCTCCGGTCAAATTAAGGAGAGAATGTAGTTGACCCGTAACATAAATAGTCGATTCGACCCAAACGATTTTTTGCCGCGGGTCGAATCGCAGCCGCCACATGTGCTTCTTTCTGCCTAAAACATAAATTATTCCCACCACAAATATATTGACACCTGGCGTTTTTATATTTGTGTTTTTGATTACTGCTTTACTTTTGATACCACCATAATCTCGTAAGAAAATAGTTTTTCTATTCCTCTTTGATTCCTACAGAAAACGATGGATCAGCTTACGCCAGAGCCTTTATACTCCACTTACAATTGCCTTTTGTCTCACGCTAAAGTTTATAGATGAGTCTCTCGCTCTCATGTATCACCCGCGAAATAGAATAAAACACACTACGGAAATAACAAGATAATATTCACACGAAAATAACAAGTTCATTTTGGCTTTCATCGTTGGATTAGACAATTAGAGCAAGACATTGCAACTATTCAATCGATCTTTTAGCAAAAAGATTGATCTTACAATACAAATATTTATGTGTTTCACAAATACGTTCACGTTTTTTCCAAATTTGGTTCCAGTTTTATCACTGATGTTTTACTCTCTTTTTGTTTGTTAAAGGATTGATGATGTTTTACATTCTGATTACATTGGGTTTCATTAATTAAAAAAAAAAGTATGTGACGTTTAAAAAAACGACGGAGTTTTTATCGCTAGTAAAGGTTGGTCTCGTGGCTGTGAGGAATCAAAGATGAGATAGTCCACACGAATTAGTTTTAAAGTTATATAATTTGATTACAATAAGGACATCTAATAGCTCGTGTTATCATGAAGATGGTACACATTAGTTCAAACCACCACAATATTACTGTACTGAGAGCAATAAAATTGACTAGACATCGCATCAATCACACATTCGGGATAGACGCAACAACCACTAGCTAACAGTACTACACTTTTTTTTTTTTTTGGATAAAAATGGGAAACTGATAAGATCCTTGGTAAAATTATAAAAAGCAATTATAATTTTTCAAAGATCTAACGATTTCATTTCAAACATTGTTGATTGATTTAGGATTTTTGTCGTTTCAGGTTTTCAAAGGCTATTACCACTTTACGCGTTGTTAATATGAATTCTATCTCCCTGACTTATGTAGTATTATTACCTGTTAACAAAAAGAAGTATCTAATGTGTACCTTGTAACCATTTCATTTCACCTGGTAATTTGGAGTATAATATATCTAATGTGTTGACTACGCGTATGAATTTAAATTTTAAGTATTGAAAATTTGTAAGTGTTTGGGTAATATTCTGGCAGACAATATAAATGGGTTCTTATATCACACCTCAATTATATGTCCTATGACATTGGCCCCTAAACAATCTACAGTCTCATACACATGTGTATGCTTTAAAGTTGCATGGTTACATGATTTGCATCGACTGTTTTGGGATGTATAATTTGTAAGCCACACATATTGGGCGGACACAAAATGTGGCATTTGCTGGACCCATCAGAATTATACACATGTGCGTATGTCTATTACTGTGAGTAAAATAAATTTGATATGTGTAAAGTATAAACTGAGGTCATATGGCAACAACTATACAAATGATGAGAATAGAACAATGTCAAGAGAAGGTACTCAAGCGCCTGCGTGATTTTTCATTTACGACCACGAAGTAAATTGATGTGTCATGTTTTGAAAACTGTTATTTTGGAGTAGGGGATTAAATGTTTAGGATTTAAGGGAGGGGGTTTACACACTAACATACAAAATTCAAATAAAAGTCAATGTTTTTGTAAAAATATTACTCAAGAATAACCAGAAATTTCATACCAAACTTCAGACGAACTCCTGAAAACTATGTAACCCCGTATACTTCTATTGAAAGTGTATACTTTGGCCAGTTTCAACTGGGGTATCACTTGAAAAACTTCAACCATAATCTTCAACCACATGATTAATTCTTCAACCATTGACCCAGATAAGTTTGGCTATTAGCAATGATTTACAATCCAATGATTATAATTTCGGTTGTTTATTTGTAATGCCTATAATTTGAAAAAGTGCAAGTCTTCTTCAACTACCAGCCACTTTAGCAAAAAAGGAGATTCCCAATACATGGAATCGTGGATTGGGGATTTGGACCCACTTACTTCTACTAAAGGTTACATGTGGTTGGGTTGTTATCTGCAAAGTTAAAGAGTCATAGTAAGTTACTATTAGTAACGATATGATTTTTACCATTAAGGCTTTAAACTTTATGTTTTTATATGGTTGTGTCTGGTATGATTATTCATCCTCTTATTTGTTTCTTGGCATGTTCTATTCGGACCGACTACTTTGGAATACTTTGGATAAGAGAGAATAAGGCAGTCGTGTAATGACTTATGTCTCAGTATGCAGTGTATATGGGTGATAAAGCAGTTGGTCTTACTAAAGCCAAGTTCTACACATGGACCACAAATGTCAGATCCAACTGGATGAATCATTCATTTTTCAGTCTGTCTTACTTTCTAATATCATCATTTTAGTAAGTGATTTGATTAAAGAAGTTAAAAGTTACATTTTTAGTAAAAACCTAAGGTTTATAGTAAATTATGTGCATAAGTTCACATTTATATGCGTCCCATAAGTCAACAACGTATCAATATCATTTAAAACAAAACAAAAAACTGCCAATCATTACACAGCACTCGTTTTTGATTTTTGTTGTATATATATATGAAGGATAAATTTTGTTATTTTTTGCAACATGTGATAAAACTTTTTAAGTTGACTACATGGAATCTACATTTCGGTGTTTCTAGAATATCAAAATTTTCTATCAAAACTTAAATTAAAAAATAATAAAATAAACAAGGTTCTATAATCTCCTGTATAGACTATCTAAAGTTTCAATATCGTAAGAAAATTGACACGCCCAATTTGTTTTTGTTTTAAACTTTTCACATGTCCCACGCATTAGAAATTATGTATGTATCATACATTACATAAATCACGTAGTAACCCAAAAAAAAAAAAGAATCAAGAAGGTTCTGCTTCACATGTGTTTGACTACTAATGCTTGATCAAATGTTATATCAGTGTCTCAGTCTCACATCATTCTAATTATTTTCTCTTTGTAACCTCAAAACGGTATCCCTTTCGGGAAAGAATACAAAAGAGAAATACAGTTCAATAATTAAAAAAAGTACAACGCAAAGTTTAAATATGACGGCCCACATAGGCCCAAAATTTGGCTTTTGGGCCTTAATAGTAGATCCAAATGCCGATATCTGTTCACTCGGTTTTGGTCCTTTTGGATTTATATAATGCGCGTGTCTACTGTCTACTATAATATTCTTGAAATATTGTAGTGTCTGAGAGAGTGATACTATAAGCCAGGTGTTGAAATAAGACCCTTAGCACGAGGCATCGCATTTATCCGTCAAGTGTCACTTACTGACACATGTGTTCGGAATGAGGATTATCTTCTTCTACTTCTTTTTTTTTTTTTTTTTAAGTGAATATTATCTTATATGAGGACCATCAGAACAAAACGGAATCTATATGATCAAAACTATAATAAGGATTTCATAGTGTGGCTATTCTTCTTCTTTTTTTTTTTGGTTGTTGATAAACAACTATGTCCCTGATCTGAATCCTTTTTGACCGGCCAATTTAGAATTTACTCATAAATTTCTAGGTTAATTACGTAATACCATTTTTTCAAAATAGTTAAAAATACATTTGCGAAAGTATATATTTGTTATAAAAAAAACCATGCCTATTTTTGCAAAGATCTCTAGATTGACAAATATTATGGTAAAACAACATGACTGCAACTTTTAAAATCATGAAATATGTACTTGTGTTTGGTTTTCACTTTTTGCCTTAGGCCTCAGGTAAGAGCAAACTTGGATTTTAATCATGCTTCTATCCATCCGGTTTAGATCCAATCATCCAAACCAAATGTCAAGATGGACCGACGGCCACATCAACATTAAAACCGGTTTTTTTTGCGGATTACTCTTTTCGAGTTTATATCTCTAAAGAAAAATATCCAAATGGTGGGTCCTACTCCAATTCGAAACCATACCGTACATTCCTCAACTTGAAGTTCCGGAAGTTTCGACCATACGAAAGTGCACCAACCCTTTCCAGAAGTTTCTAATCCTAAGTTGAGAATATACTAAAATTAATATATTTCCAAATAATTTAATCTAACTTAATATAATCTTCACTTTCTACTCTTCCTATATATATAAGCCACTTCTTACAGCTTACGTGGACATGAGCCTCCTCACTTTTCCCCTTCCTTCAACTGCCATAAACGAACTCAAAGCCTACAGTAAAAAAAAAAAATCAAATACCAAATACGAATATGAACTCAATTTCTGAGATTGGATAATTGCTACAATGTTCCAAAATCGAACAAGCAAGAAACTTATCTTTACTCAATTGGAATTCAAAAACGCATGTCTTAACACGATGAATCCCTTTTTCCCAGAAGGTGATTCACCACCACAACCAATGGAGGGACTACACGAAGTTGGTCCTCCTCCATTTCTAACAAAGACATTCGAAATGGTGGATGATCCAAACACAGACCACATCGTATCTTGGAACAGAGGAGGCACTAGTTTTGTCGTTTGGGATATACATTCTTTCTCTACAATTCTCCTCCCTCGACATTTCAAACATAGCAATTTCTCAAGTTTCATCAGGCAACTCAATACTTATGTGAGTCTTCTCTCTGTTTTTCTTGATTTATTGTTCTCTGAAAACAAGAAAAAACAGAGACTGCAATGCTCTGTTTTTTTTTTCTTTTTTTTACTTTCATCTTATTATAGCTTGATGGAAAAATAAACACGCGAATTATTGTGGATGCAACTAAAAAATTGGTTTTACTTGGTAATGAAACCGATATTAACCTTCAATTTTTACTGCAAAATATATTATTAGTTTCATCTTCTAGAAACATCCAAATGAAGATTCCATGTGGTAGTGGAATAGAAGAAGTTTTAGTAAGTTCGAGAAGCTTGATTCGTGTCAACTTGGCTACTAAAATAATCATAAGAAATAGACAGCAATCTTATCCCATCCCCATTGTTTATTCACTCTCCAGCTTTAAGGTTGCCCACTTGTTTCATTCTTTAATATAAAAAAACAAAGATAAAAGTCCAAAGTATATCTCACTACAATAATTCATATTGTTTAATCACGTGAATATTTCGATTTTTTTTAAACCGGACTATAAATTTAGACTACTTCAATATCAGTTTTGTCTTAACGCCAAAAAAAAAAAAAAACAGGGATTCAGAAAGATAGAAGCAGAGAGATGGGAATTTGCAAACGAAGGTTTCTTAGTGGGACAGAGACAGTTGTTGAAGAGCATCAAGAGACGAAGTTCATTCACTTCACCATCTTCATCAAGCCAGGAGCCTTGCTTCAGGGAGAGGCAACTGCTAATGATGGAGCTAGTGAGTTTGAGACAGCAGCAACAAGCCACGCGAAGCTATGTAAAATCCTTGGAACAGAGGATAGAAGGGGCAGAGAAGAAACAGAGACAGATGATGTCGTTTGTGGCTAGAGCAATGCAGAGTCCTTCCTTCTTGCATCAGTTACTTAAACAGAGAGATAAGCGGATTAAGGAGCTTGAGGATGAGGCGGAAAATAGGGAGAGATCCTCTTCGATGTCGGAGTTGGAGGCTTTGGCTTTGGAGATGCAAGGCTATGGGAAACAGAGAAATATGAAGAAAGAAGAGGATCCTTTTGTGGTTGAGAGTGAGTTAGATGATGGTTTTTGGGAAGAGTTGCTTAGTAACGGGAGTTTGTCTTCTACCTCGAACTAGGTACGGATCGTTTACGTTTTAGTTGTACTTTGAAGCTCTTTTTTCTTCTGTCACAAGAAACTTTTTTTTTTTTTTGTATCTTAGGTATTTCCAGTAATATCTGATCAGTTAGTAGTAGTGTAAACTTCATAACGGTTTCATTTTTTAAAATATGTAAATATATATATATGTGTGAAAAATATGATTGCCGTTAGCTATATGTCCCTGGACCATGCTTTGAATGAAGGACCCAGTAGTGTGTCATGATCTCTTCTTGTATGGACCTATTGATGTTGTCGAGTAATCTCTTTCTCGGCTTTTATTCTTTCCCTAAACTCTTTTTGGAGTGTGATCGCTACCTTTCTTTTTTGCAATTAACTTTTTTGGCTTACATAAATGTCAAAACAAGTCCACAAGGGTGGGTGAGAAGTTACGAAAGAACCTTCCAAGTCTGTGAATCTTAAATTTGCAGTGGTATTCCTTCATTGGAATCTTGGTTTATGAAGCTCATCTACTGCTCCAGTTTGTGATCAATTCGGTCATACTAGATTCAAGAAAACAACATCAAAGATGATTGATTATATGTTGGCATATCTCCTTGTAACTCTTCTATATCACATATCTTTACGATTCGAGACATATACAGCTGCAGTGGGACGTTGGATCAATTGATAAAGCAGAGAGAAATATATATAAAAGGAATCTTAGATGAAAGTTGAATTAAAAAAAGTACGGGGTTTTTCTTTCCCTTTTAGTTTACCCACACCGACCATTTATTAGAGTCTGCTGTTCGACTTTTCGAATTTTAGAAAAACATGACTAAAATAGAACCGTATTTAGTTACGGTTTGGTTCGATAAGATATATAAATTTTCAATTCGGTTCAAGTTTGACTTTAGTTCGTTTCGGTCCATTCATATTCATAGACTTTGCAGCAATACATTCATATTCTGACGCGTTTATTATACGTTGTAAAAAACACAGTAACATATGATAGGAGTAGGACCTCTGTTGTAAGATATGGAGTAGTAGTATAAAAGAGCAAAAACACTCTTATATCATAGCTTTTTATAAATGAAATGCTAATAAGAGGCAGCGATCATCATTTTGGAGAACTCGTGAAAAGAGAGAAAACCATTGCCATCGAGATCGGCTTCTCGCACCATATGCTCCGCTTCTTCCGCTGTTATCTTCATCCCCATGTCCTTCATTCCTTCTTCCAACTGCATTCATTTTCAGAAATTAGGAGAGAAACAAAAAAATTAATAGAAATGGCAACAACCAGAAATTTAAACTCTAGTTCATCGTATAATCAAGTCAATGACCATGATCAAGTTGTATAAATCAAGTTTGTCTTTTTTTTAGTTAAAACAAAAAAAAAACTTATTAGTTCTCTAACAACGACATCCTTTTGTAATGGTATTGGTTGTCCGGCCCTCACAACGTGTGTCCCGATTGCTATTGTGTCGGTATGTGAAAATGCAAGACCATCGAGCATTAACGCAATGGAGTTTTTTATGCGGTAATTTTTTTAGAGTTTTATCGTAATCATAAAATCTCAGTGGGATGATATTGATTATAATGAAAGAAAATGAATAACTAATTCAATATTTCGCGAATGAGTAAGAATAAGATATTCGATCTATATTTTCACTTATAAAAAAATCTTTGTATATTCCTTTATGCTATGATCTATGACCATCCTTTAATTTTTGGTTAATAAACAAAAAGACGTTCAAATTTTTCTTACCTCAAGTGGAGATATTAAACCATCTCCATCTCTGTCGAACACTCTGAATACTTCTAATAACTCATCCGATGAGGATTCCTATAAATATGAATTTTCTTCATTTATAAGTTTCTCTAAATGTATTAATCTTGACTATGATTAAATGTTATATATATATATATACCTGAGAAGTGTTTTGAGCCATAATATACAAGAAATCATCAAAAGTGATACCACCGTTGCCAAAGATGTCGACATCGCTCATCATCTCTCGCAGTTGTTCCGCCTTTGGATTCTTCCCCATCGACTTCATCACCTTTGTTAGCTTCTCTTTAGTGATGAACCCTGTTTCATATGTCAAAACTAACCATCATCATCTGATTAAAACTTGTGTATTAAATCGGAAAAATGAAAACAAGAAAATCAGACCATCAGAGTCTTTGTCGATGAGACAGAAGGCCTCGTAAAACTCTTGGATCTGCTCATCCGTGAAAGCATCCGCCATCTTCGATTACAAAGAAAAGTCAAAGTCTCTCTTTGATTTGATTATCAAACTTCTCTTAATTTGTTTGTGATGAAGAATAAGAGAGCATCTATCTCATTTATGGACATAACTTCTTTGGCTCCAGGCTCTTGCCCGGTCAAGGTCAAATTCATGACTTTGCATTTTCATTTATTTGTGATATTTATTTTTCCTGGAGACAACAGGTCACGCGTCTTTGTTCAAGACTTTTTCCTCCTTATTTTCATAGGTTTCGGGAAATGTAGCATTTACTAAGTAGAATCTTGATTATTCCGAAAAGAAAACTAGAGCAGTGCTCGGGTTTGAGAAGTTGAATGTTAAAAAGTCGTACACCAAGAACAAGAAGTTGCATGTTAAGATATTTACATGTAATTATCAAAATGAAAAAGATGATGTACGCGGTTCCTCTAATAACCCTCGATTATACAAAGCATACTTTTAGACAGAAGTAGCTAAAATAAATTCCTAGAGAAAAAAAATCGGATTCAGATATGGTTCTAGCTACTTCATATATTC
Organism: Nasturtium officinale; assembly: GCA_963854855.1. Taxonomy (NCBI): domain Eukaryota; kingdom Viridiplantae; phylum Streptophyta; class Magnoliopsida; order Brassicales; family Brassicaceae; genus Nasturtium; species Nasturtium officinale. Next base: position 3,459,035 of record OY978507.1, on the reverse strand, counting down.
ATTTCTAACGAATCCAGTTTGAAACTTCGAACAAAAATCTTTAACAAAAAAAATGAACATAAATTTAAGCTCTTCCAATTCAAGATGACTATGTTATCAATCAAGATGGCCACACTTGTTTTATGAATTTATGTAGTTTTGAACAAATGTTTTTGTGGCGGTTCATCGGAGAAAAGAAAAACTGATTCGGATAATTTTAATTTTGTTATTTAGGTAATGTATATGAGGAAAATATTATTCTAACAAAAAATGATAATTATATCTACCTTTGGCAAGTTATGGTACATGTAGAAGGCTATGTTTTTTTTTGGTGAGAAGAAGTAGAAGGCTATGTTAGACCAATAAAGTTGGAAAGTTATAAATATGTCATGTTACCATAAAAAGCGAAACACAGCTAAAATGTGGTTTTTATAATACCAAGTGGAGTTTAATAGTAGATAATAGAACAAGGGATTTGACTATTTAAGAAAAGAATAAAGAAGATTCTCCTCGGACGAACATGACTCTTCGAAGCAGAGCAGAACAGAGCTTGTATTTAGTGTTCTGATTCTAATCCTCTGGAACACACAATTTATGTATTGTTCGTTATGTTGAGGAGGAAATAATGTAATTGAAGATTTAATAAGAAACATACTGTGGGTGGGAGGTCTTTTATATTTTTGTCCATCCAATATGGTGACCAAAATTAGACAGTTAAGTACTATCAAATAACCTGGCCCAATACGGCAATGCTCTTCACCAGTCACCACTTGTTAGTTAGCTTACGAAAGAGGCATTTTTAAGATGCGGTGTTATATTATCCTTAATTAGACATGAGTCGATGTTGCATGTTTTAGTATCGGTTGCATGCCTTGATCTATGGTTCATTCCTATTGCAATGTACTTGCCAGTTACCAAACAACTCAACAAATTAAGAAAGAAAAATGTGGGTAAGTCATATGATAAACATTTGTGTTTGATTTGGTATATAAGATATGATTTAGAATTGATGTGGATAATACTGTTTATGATTTATGCTCCAAATCCGCTTTAGTTAGTGGGGATCTCTAATTTGCTTACCCCATATCTTTACATTTTTACATATGTTTGATTTCCGTATTAACAGAGCTCCTTAAACAAAATATTAGTCTTCTCACACCAAACTACACATAATCATCAAATCGAGATGAGTAGTTCCATCTACCAATTTATAAACAGTATAAGGTCAAACATTATTGGGAATATTATTGAGAAACTGATTCGTAATCCTAATGTGTAACGATACTAATAACAAATAAATACTTGTTCAGCTGATTACTAACAAACTTATTCGCAGTAAGTCATAACTAATTAGGTATACAGTTTTTTATTTTATCTTAAATTATCATAATCCTTAACGTTACAGTATCCACATTATCAAATACTTAACATCACTGGTCAATCAAGAGACCAAAAATCAAATCGGTCATTATATAAAATAAATAGCCACGTTAAATTCAAGGCGCCCCTGTTAGTTTACATATATTATAAGATTCCATCATTCCATTATAACCAAATATTACGCATTTAAAATGAAAAATTCTTTTATTTTATAAGAAAAACGCAAAAAATAAGCAAAAAGCAAAAGGAGGAGATTATGCCACCTGTCAAATGTAGCAGTTGCACCTTTCCCAACCTTTTAAGAGCAGTTCATGGGAGGTTCTTAGAGAATTCTTAAGTGGAATTCTTAACATTAATGTGATTAAAATTAAATCAATATTGGTTAATAATATTAGAATCCTTGTTCTAAAAATTCCCGCATAGCTCCGATTACACTCCGCCTAGTCGCTAAACCCACCCTCGACGCCTCGATTAATGATTAATCCCTCGAGAAAGTCAGTCAACCGATTACTTCCCGCCTAATCCGATTAATCACCGCCTAATCCGATTAATCCCCGCCTAATCCGATTATTTTCGGCATAATCATCTATAATCCAATTATTTTTAAATTTTCAAGTATAAATTTTTTTTGTTTTTGTTATTCAAACATTTATATTGATAGTTTATGATGTTTCATAATAAATTATGTTAAAATTATAAATAAAAATAATAAAATAAATTATTAATACTACATTTTCATGTATTTACTATAATTTTAAAAACAATATTATTTAAAAGTTTAATATAATGGATAAATATATTTTAAAAATATTAAAATAACCTAAAACTAATCCCCGATTAATTTCCGTTTAATCCCCGATTAATTCTCTAGGCGCTAAGCTCACCCTCACCGCCCGACTAGCGCCTAACGATTTTTAAAACATTGATTAAAACCGAGTACCCACATTATTTAATTTTAAGTAGGTGTCTTTAAATTTTAAATTAATTAAAAAATAAAGTAAATGTCTTTAAATTAATTAATAATATAAAGAAGTGTCTTAATTAAACATTTTAGACACTTAAAAACTTAAATATCTTTAATATTAATCATATTTTATTTATAAAACACTCTTAATATATTAGAGATGAGAGTGGTCTAACTCCTTTTTTTTTTAATTCTCTTTTAGCAATTTCTCATACGCTCTAATTTTGCTCTCTCTGTGCCAAATTATAGAACAAGTCTTAGATCTGTTGATATGATGGTGAGATCAATCCAAGACGGAGTCTTGTTGTCACTATCTTCTTCCTCCACCACAAGCAACACCACCGACTCCGATGATTCGCTTAGCCCATCCGCCTCCTCCAAAAGCTTCGTCCTTAGCACTCTCCGTCCGCCGATCACCGGCGCGTAAAAACCACTCGTCGTTCTCTCAGCTCACGTCGGCCCTCAAGGCCATGAAGGTCCGGTTAAATGCTTGCAGGCTTCGCCTAACAATGTCGGTGCTGGCTTCATGCTTTACAGTGGAGGCCTTGACAAGGGTCTAAGAGTTTGGTGGGTCCCAAAACATGACAACTTAGAAGAAATGAAAAAAACCAAGTTTTAAGACATTGTTGGTGCATCAGAGATGAGTCGAAACTCAAAAGCTCTAGTATTTTTGTGTTCTTTTGTGGGTTTTCATATACGTTTGGTTTTATATTTGTAATTTGTTATTCATTTTGTAAAACTATGAGTTTTTTCCAAGAAATATATGAATTGAATTCTTACTGTTTTGGTCCTAATGATTCAGAATAAAGTCGGATACCTTGCTTTGTATTAAAACTGTAGCAATGGGATTGTAGCTTCTGCGTTGGACAAAATATTGTGAACAACCTATTTTTGAGCTTTGAGCACCATCCAATTAGCAAAGCAGAGTTGTGCAACTTTCTCCATCACCATCATGCTTTAAGCCTTTAAACATGTCCAACTAATGTTTTGATTATTAATCAGACGCGCCCATCATAATGTACCAACCCATTGGTTTTAAAGTGAAGCATATAACTTTGTGTATTCCAAAATATAATCTATAAAGCAGAACATCTCAGTTTTGAATATAAAAATGAGGTGAGAAAGCTTTGAAGGAATGCATGGAGCCAAAATGTAAGTGTATTCATGTGTAAAAAGCCTTTTTATGAGTTGGAAAGATATTAGGTGAAATGTGATTAACACATGTTAAAAAGAAACATTTTCATCATTAATCCAAGTCCCAAAAGCAAAAACTTTGAAGATTTTAGCATGTATGAAACATTATCATCAAAATTGGTACTCCTATATACTCTACATATGTAAATTCTGAAGTCGGAAACATAAAACCCTGCCTTAGAGATACATGGAAGGTCAATAGGTAAGCTTAGACTATCCCGGCATGCACATACCATAACAAGCTAAGACTCCAAACACAAAACGCATCCCAAAGATACTATGGATCATTTGCTTTACTTAGCTCAGAAATTGACCTTCCTGTTCTGATAATCATTTCTTCTAGGCCTTGAGCTTGTGTAGTTAGAACGGCAGCCATATGAGTCATCTCTTTCCTTATTTTGCCTACCCCAACCATCACTTGAACGTTTCACAGCCCAAGTGCTTTGCTTTGTCTCCCTCGCTCTCCGTACGCCTACATTGACCCCGCTATCTCTCCAAACTACATTGTCAGGCACAGAGCCAACATTACATGCATTATAACCCTTTGGCTCTGGAAAATTCTGACTATATCTCTTGTTATGCCAATCCTTCATCTCTGTACCTTAAATGCCCCATCCACCATTATCCCAACAATGATTACTCCAACCTTTATCCTCCCATCCCTTACCAGAGCAACCTCCCCAAGTTGTTTCTTCTGCTGTCTCCTTAAAACAACTGGGCTTAGCTTCCCAAGGATTATACTCTTCATCTAGGACACTTTCAGAACCTTTTGCTTTCTTGTTTTGGTACCCTGACGTATCCCATCCATCGGTTCCCTGGCCCGGAAACCCCCAGTTGTCATTACCTTTATCTTTGGTTTCCTCCCTCCATTTCACAGCCGAAAAACAATCCCCAGATGTTGTTTCATTTCCGCTCTCGTTTACACAACTAAGCTTGGTCTCCCAAGGGCTCACCCTATCTTTTGGATGATCAGTACCACGACTCTCTGAAAAGTTCCAGCCATTTGATTTCTTCCCCAAAGCATTGATATCATGGACTTTCTCACTTCCTTTCCAAGAAGTCTCTTCAACAGGCACACTCCAATTCCTATCTCGACGCCCTCGTTTAAAGCCAGTATTTACCTCATCAGGAGAAGCAAAGTAAGCTCTCTCTACATCCTTAATCAGTTCCGGGTCAATAAAGGAATCCCAATCTACTTCACTAATGAAGAGATCAGGATCAGGAAGAGAAACATCATAATGAAGTCCATTAACTTTTGACCAAAACCGTTTTTTCTCATTGTGAAAAGTCTCTTCACAAGCAGAGTCATTCCAAGTCATAACATTACCTCTATATAATCTCTTAAAGCAACTAGCTTCAACAACTTTTTGCCATGGCACTGATCCAATCACCTCACAGAATCTTTTCTCCCATACTGGAATCCCATCTTCTTCACCATAACCTTGGACCAACAAAAAAAGTCAAAAGTTAACGAATTTATTATATGTACGGACACCAAACCCTAATTAACGGTAACGAGAGTTATTCAAATAGGAAAAAAAATTAAGATCAGATGAATGTGAAAGAATGAAATTGGTGGGAAATACCTGTAGAAGAATGACATTCGCTATACCATCGTTCAGGAGATCTGCGACGGTGGAATCTGGGTCTATGTCTCCAGTTTCCCATCGAAAAATCTCAAACCGACGGTGATGGATTTTTGAGAAATTGGGAGCTGACGACGGAATCGGAAATTGCACAAGGAGTAGTGACGTTTGGTGGTGTGGAGTTTAATCAACTTCTGGTTTAGTAACGGCCCGTATTTATTTCTTGTGGGCTATAAATGGGCCCAAATTAGTAGGCTAACTGGTCTTTATACATAATTGGGCTGATAAGAATATTGAAAGCCTCTTTTAAAATAAACATTGATAAAAATCTAGATTATTTCTAGGGGGAGATAGGAGAGTGAATTGAAATTGGTACTGACGAGTCAAGAAAATATTGCCTCTTCTGTGGTCCGTTTGGGTTCGAATGAAAACATAGTTTGTTTAGGTTGGAATGAAAAAAACTTATTGCTTATAGGCTTATCCTTAATTGATTTGTTATTAATAGTGTGAATGATACGCTTAACTGACAAAGTTTGTACCATGTTACAATTTTTTTTGTTTTGTTTTTACGTTTTCACCATACATAATAAATGAAATTCTATAAAGAAAACTTGACAAGTTTCAACTGCTATAAGAAAAGTTTCCTGGGAACAAACAGTTATAAATTGAATTTCAATAAAAACGAATTATTTAATGTTAGACAAAAAAATCTAGAATTGGGACAGGAAACGAAGAGATGAGCATGATCCTCTGTCCCACCGCAGTAATTGCATAAGCAAGATTGAGCCATTTCTTCATACGTATACCGGTTACCCAAATTTGTTTAGACCTAATCAACCCATTAGGTAACCGACCAATCACCACTGAATTGAGGACCATTGGCTTTGGACTTGCCCTTGGGTTGGGACCAAACTTCTCAAACTTACTAGTCAATGAATTAAATAGAATCAGACTTTTTTCTTCTTCTACATAATCAAATGCTTCTAAATGAGCAACCAAAATGCACGTGATCATAATCATTCAACTCCTATCCTAGGAATTTGTTCAAGAACAACTTCAAACTTTTTAGCTCTTTTCCGATATTCTTCTTTATTCTTGCAAAATATATACTATATCCATTTTTGTTACTAAGTAAATGTTTTGGGAACAACACATAATGTCTGAGGGGAATCTTGCAAGAATGATACCCTCAAAACATACACGCACACAAAAATGAAAAGAGAGAGAGAGAGAGACAATAAGTAGAAAATCTCTTCAACATAACAAGCAAATATTCGAGTTGCACAACTGTCTTCTTCCTCCTAGATAGTAATCTAAATACTCAAACTCTAAAGAACCCAATCTCCAATACCATTTCAGTATAACTAAGTAAAGTGGCCACATTAACAAGCAAACAGAATGTTGTTAGGTTTATATTAAAGTTTTTGTTCTGTATGAAAATTTAGGAAAACAAATTAGTCAATTGAAAAATATATATTTAAGACATGTATCTTGGTGTCCTCCCCTTAATTTATGCATGTATATAAGCCAAAAGAAAAATAATGTTTGCATCTGTATATATATATATTTATCATTGACCATATGTCCATAACTATCGAACTAAAATTAAATAACTTTAGGCTCTTTGAATCAATGGTGCATAGAAAATTTAATCATTCGTTAGCTCGACACCAATCAGTAAAATGACGTGGCCTTCCACATTCGATTCACTCTTACTATTGCTATATTTATTGAAGCAGATCTTTCTACTCTACATTTGTAGGAATCGCTATAATTTGAAAAGGAAAAAAAAAACAAAAAACGAGAGAAGAGGAAAGAGAAAATGGGACCAGTTTTAAGACATTAAAAGGTAAATTGCACGTTCTATTGCATTCAACCCCTCTGACACCATCATTTTAACTTTCTCTCACTCTATTGCTTCCACGCGCCTCCCATTGATTGCACGCGCCGATGACTATCTCGTACCTCTGAGCATTTCCCTATTCTATTTATTTTGGTTAGATATGAGTAGGACTAATATATTTAGAGTTGTACTATAAATAAAATAAATATATTCTGATAGTGTGGAGATGTGCGGATGGTCATTAAAGTTTGTTCTACTGTATTTTTTAGATAATACTTATTACTTTTCATTTTACTAAAGATAAAATTATCATTTTACTAATCGAGTAAGTGTCAAGAGTGTGTGTGCCTCTTTCTTTGAAACCATTTATATCAACCGTAAAAGGAGGCATCGAATTATTTCATCACTCTCCTCAAATTAATTGCCACTGACTATTTATTTTTAGAGATGTGAATGATGAATGCTTTGTCTGTAATGACTGTTAAACATATATGGTCTCTTTTAGAAAACTTATGCCATTCGTACCACCCAAAAATGTGTGCCACTTCAATTTTGCGTGTGTAAAAATTAGTTTTTAAGGATCGAAGTTTATATAATGTAGTCATTCGTATCAGTGTTGCCTAAATATATAAAATCCAAATTTAAATAAAGTAGTATTTAATCTAGTGTAGACTGGGAAAAAATATCAAATGATTTTGTACCAGACATTTTATAGGATTAAATGATTGATGAATTAGAGAAAATTTGTTAGCAATCTAATTAATTATAGCCATAAAGATACTGACATTTTTTACTTATAAAAATATTTAAACCCGATATTTGGAGTTCAATTGTAAAGATGTCTCCACAAAACACAACTTCTGAAATATATATCCCCACACCACATGGGCTGTGTTGGCTCGTGGGATCCCATTATTTTCTTACTCCTGTTTTCCTAATTTTGAAGTTGTTTTTATTCCTTTTGTTTGATTTAATTTTAAATGTTTGTGACTTTATATAATGTAACTGACCACACAAAAAATAGCACAGAAACGGCATACACATTTTTACACACATTTTTTAATGTAAAAAATAATATTTGGCTGTTAATATAATCAGTTATTATTATTTAATAACGGTATTTATCCGTTGTTTCGCGCCGTTTATTTTCACACTTAAAAATTAGTGTTTCTTTAACAATAGTGGTATTAAAACATGGATTTTCACGCTTGAAAATTGTTGGTGTTTATTATATCCCCAAAAGAATATGGCCTTCACATTCGTTTGATCATAGGGGGATATGATGAAATGAAGCACCTTCTTTTCCAACTTTCACATAATAGAAGCGATATAGTTGTAAGTAGACCACAATTCACAAACTATTTTTGTAATCTTGTGTCTTAATTTCTGGCACTCACTCTCGCGTGTGCCCCACCACACTCTACTGTCCCTAACTTTGCTACATCATTAATCAAGGATGCACTTAAAAATCACACAATTTGGATATCGATCATAACTTTAGTTAGTCTTTACATGCAATATGTCCATGGCATTCTTCATCTTTTAAGAAAATCACGGTACTATTCATGGTTGTATCACCTCTTTTTATACTTTCCACCTCAAAAGGTTACATTTATTAACGAGGACGCAAAACCTACTAGATAATTCAACCCTTAAAGATTACATAGTTAAAGAAAATATCACCAAAAGTTGGTATCTGTAGAATCCCAAGTTGGAGAGTGGTTAGAGTGAGAGGGTAACAACTAGCAAGGACAAGAAGAACACATTGATTTTTAAAACTCAAATTATAATCTCTCTTTCTTTTGTATATCTTTAGAGAGATTACACTTCTTGTCCTATATATATATATATATCATATCATATTACATCATCTTGTGTGGTCCACCATCACATTACATATTAAAACTAGAGAAATGGTACAACAATCTTACTTCTTTCTCATCTCTATCTCTTACATCAAATTTCCTGACTTTTTATATTTTACATCTCTTCATTTTTTCTTGGTTATTAAGGGCCTCTATATTATTAGTATTTTTTTTAACGTCCTCTGTTTTCCTCATCCTGCAACAGCAACAACAAAGAAACTATAATTCCTAATAAGATGATTGTTTAGTCTTCATCATCCATTCATCTACTCTTTTTACCTGTTTGTTTATATCCCAACACGACAGGTCGGTCCATCCCTACCAGGTAACATTCCAATCGACGACAACCTAATAAGATTCATAAGAGCAATGTTAGATACCAATCACATGATAACAGTACAAAATGTGGTCGCATCTTCAAACCTCGGCATTTGGCAGTTGAAAGAGTTGAAGGAGTCAGAGAGTGTAGAAGGAGTAGAATTATTATCATTATCAGAAGAAGGCGACCACAAATCCGATCCATTGTTGTCGGCTGACTCAGAAAACAGAAGCAAGTGATAAGCAGGCGTTGCAAATGGACTGTCTGGCAAGCTATCCTCCAACCTGAAACAATCTCTACAAATTTACTAATCCACCTCAGAGCTATAAATGAGCAAATATTTTCCTTGTTGAAAACTCTTTTGTAAACCTACCTCTCTGGTAGATTCATGGTATTATCATCAGACCCTTCTTTGGAACTTCCTTTCCCTTTCTCTCCTCCTTCATATTCTTTCTTGATCACAGACAATGGACGTGGAGATATAAGTGATTGACTGAAAGGATTCGGGGAATGAATGTTGGTTGGGGAATTGAGTTGGAAATGCTTCTTGACATCAAGAAGCTGCAAATTCATAAGCCTTCTGCTCTGAAGCTCAAGCATCTCTTCTTCAAACTTACTCCTCCACAACACATCTTGAGTGTTGTTATAAAACCCTCTCCCTCCTACGCCACAAGCAAATTTAGTAAACAAATGTTTTTTTCAGTAAAATCAAAATAAGACCAGAGTTTTAGTGTTTCATTACCTAGAACATCCCTAGGGCTAGAGTCAAGGCCTGTTGGAGACAATTCTCGATCCGTAGATTGGTTAGTTCTGCACAACGAATCAGAAATGTAGTAAACACAAAATTGATTTGAATGAACAATCAGGCCCATGTATGAGAGAGTTACTAACTACTATTAATATAGTACCTGTATTTGTCAGGGACTTTGCCTTTCTCCTTGTAAGGCTTAACAAGAACCCTAGAATCACACACAAAGTGAGGATTCCCTTTGGCGAGAATGCTCTTAACAGTCTCAGGGTACACAAATGTCACAAACCCAAACATCCTCTTTTGCTGATATGGTATCCTCACATCTTGAACTGGTCCAAAAGTACTATAACCACCATAGCAACATCTCAAGTCACACATTCAGACCAAAGAAAAGGTCAAACAATTGTGTTGGCACGAATTACCTGAAATAATCGGACACATCTTCCTCCCTAAACCTACTGTCAGCAGGAAATGTCAGATAGATCTGTCTAGAAGCTGGACAAGCCATAGCTGAGAGATCTATCCTTTCAGGTCTCCATCTTCCAAGCTTATGCAATTCATCTCCTAGCATCAAAGCAGCAGCTCTGCCAAAAAATACTACCAAATAAATAAACACACTATGAATATGAATACACAAAAAAGGAACAGTTGGATAAAGGTTCAACCTTTGAGTATCGTTCTGCTGCAAGTTTACACCTTTGGGAGAAAAAGAAGGAAGAGAAGAACGAGTCATGAAATGGTGAGCGAGTCTAGGAGGAACCGAGTTAGATCTAAGAAGCTCGATTCTGCTTGGAGAGCCAACCAAATCAGCTCCTCCATCACTGTGCACGAATCTGCAGCTACCTCCGTTTTTGCAGAAGCCTCTAGCAAAATAAGAACAAGGTACACCTCCAAACCCTAAATCAGAATCACCATAGCCTAAACCATCCAAAACACAGCTACCACTTCTAGCATGCATAGAGCCCAAAAAATCAGCTCTTGGGTTCACATCATCCATGAACTCAAAATCATTGGTTAAATCCCTAGAAGATCTTCCTCCATTAGCGTAAAAGGGCAAAGAAGCAGGATTGAGAGAAGAACCACGGCTGTTATTAGGGCTAATTAACTCATCTTGACTCCATGAAGTAGGTCTTGAAACGTTCATTAGACCTAACTCTTTCTTAGCTTTCACTATAACAGAGTGAACAAGTGTCTCAGGACCAAAAGCTAGCCTAATCATCTCTTTCTCACCGTGATCTTGGAGAAGAAGAAGACCCATGATCTTTGATGCGTTCTCCGGGTCTAAGCTTTGGATTCTAGAGAGCACAATCCTAGTAGCTTCATACCCATCCATGGCTTTTCTCTCTCTATCTATCTCTAGTATTTAGAATTAGAATAGAGAGACAAAGGAAGAGTGGTGTTTTTGTAGAGTGTGTTTGTTGTCTTGTGTACAGAGAGAGGTTGTTGTCGTTAAGAGGTCTCTCTGGTTTCTTGTGGTGGATTTTAGTTTAATGGTTTTTTTTTTTGGGTTTACTAAAATTTTAAAACCTATCTATAATACCACCTTCACTATAATTTTCCATTTCTGATTCCCTGCGAAACACCAGTAAATAACAAAACAAAAAAAACTTTAAATGGAGAAATTAAATAGTATAAAAAGTTACTCTACTCTGTACATATTTTGTTTCTTTCTCGCGCGTGCTTACAAGGAAAAAAAAATTATCACTTTAAGAAAAAGAGTTAGAGAAAAAAAAGGGAAAGGTAAAAACACTTTTTAGGAAAAAAAAAAAAAAGAAAGGAAAGTGTTTGCATGCCAGAAATTTTACATGAAAAAGAAATAAAAATCGTAGCTTTCTTGTTTTAGTGAAACGTTATTGTGGAAAAAAAATAAAAATAAAAACTGTAATTACCTGAAAAAGTCAAAATGATCGACGGCAAGTGAATCTGTATGGAGAACATTATTATTAGTAGAAGAGTGAATTTTCTGCAGGTGACTCTGACTGTTACTGATCCTTTAGGAATAGATGAAGAAAGATGTCATCACAATTAGATTTTTATCATATCAAAATTGATTTGCAAATTTAATCTCTGTAATAGATGAAGAAAGAAGTACGTACTTTAATAGTATGTTGTTGAGTGGATCTGAGTTATGAAGAGAGTTTTGTTCCGGATTTGGGATCTCTGTGTTGTATGGATCAGGAGAAAACTCTCTGGTCTTTCAAGTGGAAGAAGAAGAAGAGAGAGATTGTTTAAAACTGTTTTAAAAGCAAAAAGAGAAAAAAAAAAAAAAGATATGGTTGCATTGCACGTTCTCTGACACAACTCATTTTTTTTTCTTTTCATTGGGACACTGAATTCCACGCGCTTTTTGTTGGGGTGTGTTTACCACGCGCCGGTGATTGATATGCAGCCCAGCTGTATTGCTGGGGTCTCCCACTCTCTCCTACTGTCTCTTTCGCATTTTCATCATTATTTTTGTAGGGACACATTTCAGTAAACTATGCTTTTTGTTAATTAAAAGGAAATAAACACCTGGTTTCCTTTTTAATTCTTGAGTTTAATTGTTTTTTTTTCTTTCTACTTGTAATTAATTTCCTTATTTAAAAGAAATGGCAGGATTTATTGCCATTTAAGATAAGCTGAACAATTAGAAAGCATGACATCCAAATTGTCACTTGCCAGCTTAATGTCTGCTATTAATTAATCTTTATTTTGGTCCCTTTTTTTGTTTGGAAAGATACTTGAATTTTTAGTTAGTACTGTTGCAGTACTGCTTCAAATTTGATTTCAATCATTATTGCATGCTTCATCAAATTATGTTAAAGAGAAATAAAATAAAAAAACGTATCAATATTATTATATCTTACTAAATCTCATGGCAATATGGCATGTTAGATGTGTTGACCAATTCCATAGGTTCTCATTTGAGGCAATGGAACTAACAAATCTATTTTGTTATAGAATATAGACTAATATAAAATCTTACGCACGTACTTTCATACATTCAAATTATTAATGATATATTCAAACTATATTGTATACATAAGAGATAGTATTAAAGATGAAAATGCATCATTGTTAAATTAATGTGGTAAAAATAATTATTATTTTTGAAAATTTAAAATTTGAAAGGGCCTTTTTGTAAAAGAAGAATGACCCACCAGGGAACCCATGATTATAATACCAAAAGCAGTGGTCTAGTCTAGTCACAGGAGCCGAGGCACCTAACACCTCACTCTATGATTATGTGTTTCAATATTTTATATAGTTATAAATTCTTGCTAAATAATTTTACCTCAAAAATCTAACCTCATCATTGACCCATCCATAAGTATTTGATTCCCATGTAAATTTACATGGGAGAATGATTATTATGTCTAAATATTTGAGGTGTAATGGAAAAAAAAAATCAATGATTGGGGCAGTCCATTCCACACCAATGGATTTCATATTCCTCAGCAAATATGATTATAACATGTGTATGTATGATGCATAGCTTATCCATTATTGGTTTGGGTTTTCACCATACCCACATTTAGCGAATCTATAAATGGATCCCCAAAGATCTTATAAGCCCACAATCATCATCATCATCATCATAAATAAAACTACAATCCTCCTCCTCCTTATTTCAAATCAAATCTACATCAATATGTTTTGGTACCCTTAAATAGACATATATAGCATAAGTTACAATCAGTGTATATGTCAACTATACTGGAACCGAGTCTCTATGCTCTAATTAAACCCGTATTTGTATATATATATATATATACACACAATACCATAACCTGTAAAAGCTTAATGTGAGAATGGTGGTGAATGAGGAACAAAGGAGTGAATAGCATCATGAAGTGTTTGGATCTCCTCGCACTCTTCTCTTGCCTCTTCACAAATCGCATTTCTTGTTGCTACGTTGCATCCAATAAATAAGTCAAAGCTAATAGGTAGAACTTAATCTCAAATACAGTTTTATATAAAAGAACTACATCAATAACTTGATTATGTTTTCACTTTTCACTAGTTAAAAACGTGATCTCACTTTTTTCATTCACATTTTCATTAAATTTTCACTTTATACTTTTCTAGAAGTAATTCCATTATACGTGATGTATGTGTTACATATATAAAAATAAAAGAAAATGAAAACAATCAATAATATAGCAAACTATAGCAGCCTCGTTGTATTTAGCAAACAAAGTGTTCCTAAAATGTTTATTCTCTTATGCTGTTCCATCATTCAACTTTCATTTGATATATTAGTCATCACCTTATATATAAGATAATTCATTTAATAGTCCTTCCTCTTTCCACCGCAATATTTTTCATCAACTTATCAATTTCTTGGCAACCAATCTCATCTAATAAATAAACCAAAAACAGTAGGAGATGTCACCTTCTTTGAACACAAAACCAGAACCGTTGCATTGTTTCTGAAACGAGAAACCAGTAAGTTCACCATCAATCTTCCCCTGCATCTCTACCAGAAGAGTCCGGAGTCTAATTAATTCGGTTTCAACCATTGCTTGGCTCTGAAGCTTTCTAAGCAAATTCTCGTTTAGTGATTGCAACCTCTTCACTTCGTCTTCAAGGTAAGCTGTGCGAGCCTTTTTCTTCTCCCTGTACTTTCTCACTGCATCTCTGTTTCCACACGACCGTTTCTTGTTGTTACTGTCACAATGATCATTCCCTAGGGGATCCTGTTGCAACATAAATATTCATATATAATCTATAACAATCCATTCAAATATCATCAAAACAGAAGATGTGTATTACAGGGATGATGAGATGCGTATGAGTGTGGAAGCATGTGTGGGAGTGAGAAGCATCCTCTGGACCTGGAGGGTTACAGCTGTGAGTGTGACTACATCCTCTCGATGATTGATTCCAAACTTCTACTTCTTCCTCATCCATCTTTTAATCTTCGTCCAGATCCCCCAAGAAAACACCTCTTCTGTTCAAAATTGGGATATGGAATTATGGTGATATTCTTAGTTTTTAATATGTTAAAAAGATGATGGTATTGAAGAATATGTTCTTGATTATCATAGTGGATGAATATCACAGTTGTCAACTCTTTAAAGATTTTTTTGACATGAGTCAAGGAAGAAAAATCTTAGAATCAAAGGTAGAAACTTATTGGTTTTTTCTAAAATCCTTGAAAAATGAAAGATCCAAATTGAAAGATTAGATAGGATTTTTGATTTTGAGATTATAGGGAAAGAAAAAAAAAGTTGTGTAGAGAAGATGATGCTTTACCTTGAAACGGTCTAAGTGACTAGAAAATTACGATGGAATAAAACTTACAGGGGGAGGCATCAGCTATTTACCATCTCTGTCTTATTGCAATTAAATATTCCAATGATTTTTTTTTAAGACACAAGAGAATTGGTTCTTTAATGCAAATGTCAACTTGTTAACTTATTAGAAAAGAAACAAAGACTTTTCTCATGTCGCCACCGTGCCATTGATGACATGAACGTTTTTTTTGTTTCCATTTTGCTGATTCTTGTCATCTTCTTCAATCCCATACATGAATTTACGAAACAAGAAAAAAAAAATTAAGGAAGAAAAAAATAGAAATGGTGAGTTTCATAATGGCATGGAGTTTAGGGATCGTTTCATTGTGTTACACTTTTTTGTAGGTAAATTGGTCCCAAAAGGAATTAAAAGGCTGATTCTGATAATCCCTGTCATCCTAATTTTCTTCATGGTTCCTTTGTTAATCTCTTCTATGCAATTAATAGGCATCACAGCTCTTTTCATCACTTGTCTCACTAATTTCAAGCTCTTTGCCTTAGCATTAGGTCGTGCTCCTCTCTCTTCAAACGCTAAACCCTTATCTCTCCCTGTTTTTTTAGCCCTCTCTTGCTTGCCCATTAAGGTTCATCTTAACCCGAAACCTCCCACATCTCTTTCCCATAGAGGTATCTAGAGAGAGTCCTTTGATTTTTGTTTTTATGGGTTTATACTCAACTGTAAATCCAATAATAAAGAGCTTCAAATTTTGTTTGTCCAACATGTGTTAGGTAGATTTTGAATTTGGGTAATGAGACAATCACATGTATTTGCCATAAATAGACTAAAACAAATTTAGTTAGTAGTGACTAGTTACTCAAAAGTTTTGAATTTATTGTTTAATTATATACTATATTTTAAAAACATTATTTTAAGATAAAAAAAGGTTTTATCTCCTAGACCCATAATAATATTGAGCTGGATTTATAACATTAGTCAACTCTTTACGGATTTTGACATGACCCAAGGAAGAAAAATCTTACAGATCGTCGCCAAACGTAAGATCCAAATTCAGAAATAGATAGACATTTTTAATTGTGAGATTACAGGGAAATGTTCAGCAGGGAAGACTATGCTTCACCTTGAAGCGCTCTCTATCATTGTCTTAGAGCAACTCTATAGCTGTAGTTACGTTAGAATTCTTAAAAAAATAATAATAAAAAAAGTAGAGAATAATAGTAGAAGCTATTCTTAATCAGGAGATTGAGGAAGCGGTTCTAATTAATTTAAAAAACTTTTATGTTATGTGTCTAATTTTTATTGGCTAATATTTAAAAAAAAAAAAACATTAACGATGGTGGTCTTAGTAATTGCAATTAAATATTTTCCATAAATAAAATAAATATTTCAAATAGGTTCTTTATTTCAATAACCTTTAATGCAATCCTGGAAAAGAAAAAGAAAAGAGGACTTTTTTCCACTTGATTGTCATCGATGATAAGCTTATATCAACTGGATCATCATCTTGATTCCCAAGACTTACTGAAACTTAGAAAGAAATTAATGGTGAGTTTCATACAGATATGGGTTTTAGTGATCTTGTCATTGTGTTACACCTTTTTCGTTGCAAAATTTGTACCGAAAGGAATCAGAAGGCTGATTCTGATCATACCTGTCTTCCTCATTTTCTTCATAGGTCCTTTCTTAATATCTTCAGTAAATTTGGTCGGCACAACAGCCTTCTTGATCACTTGGCTCGCTAATTTCAAGCTCCTTCTATTTGCATTCGGACGTGGTCCACTCTCTTCAAACTCTAGACCACTATCTCTTCCTGTTTTCTTAGCTGTCTCTTGCTTTCCCATCAAGATTCAGTCAACCCCTAAATCTCACACATCTCAATCCCACGGATCCAGAGACGGTCCTTTGAGTTACACCGTAAAGGCGGTTCTTTTGGCTCTTGTCATCAAAGCCTACGATTACAGTAGCAAATTGCCTGATAAAGTCGTGTTGACTCTCTACGCGATCCACATCTATTGCATCCTCGAGCTCGGCTTAGCTGCCACAGCCGCCATGGTACGAGCCATGTCGAATCTTGAGCTTGAGCCACAGTTCAACAAGCCATACCTGGCGACATCACTTCAAGATTTTTGGGGGAGACGCTGGAACCTGATGGTCCCTGAGATCCTACGCCCGACCGTATACGAACCAATAGTTCAGCTGTTCTCTGTCTTGGGCAGGAATTGGTCCCGCGTTCCTGCGGTTTTTGGGACGTTTGCTGTCTCGGGAATAATGCACGAGCTCATCTTCTACTATATGGGACGGGTTTGGCCGGATTGGAAGATAATGTGGTTCTTCCTTATAAACGGAGTTTGCACAACGCTGGAAATTGTCATCAAGAAAACTGTTAATGGAAGGTGGAGATTCCCAACACCTGTTGGTCGGGTTTTGACACTCGGGTTTGTGATGGTGACCAGTTTGTGGCTGTTCTTTCCGGAGTTTGAGCGGTGCAAAATAGCTGAGAGGGGACTTGATGAGTACGCAGCCATAACCACAGTTGTAGCCGAGATCAGAAGAAGCATGACCGCGTCTCTTTTTTAAAATTGCCATGTGACAAGTCTTGAGCAAATCTCTATTTGTGAGTCTGTGACCTTTTCTTTCTTTCTTTTTTTTTGTTTATCACTACAATACTAAAGTCACCGACTTAATTGCAACTCCATCATTACCATGGACACGAATCAAGAAAACAGTGGAAAGTTTATAATATACTATTCAGATAACCTTGCAAACACAGTATGAAACTAAGTGGATGCAATAGCAAACAAAATGGATTAGCAAGATTCCCTAATTAAGTAGTTTTTTTGAATAGCAGGAGGTTTTGGACCGAAACCTTAATACTCCATGCCAGAAACCATATTAATATTAGTACATAACCAAAGAGCACGTAGAGAACCGCTTTTAGAGACACGAGACTTTCCCTTTTTTTTTTTCAGATCCGCCTAAATTACATATCTTTAATCTATATAATCCAAAGATTAAATCTATACAAACTCTTACAGCAAAACTCCAAATATCCGAAAACACACATGTTCTGTATAAAATTGGGATATCGAGTTATGGTGATGTTATAAGGGTGTTAAAGAAAAATTTCCTGATTAACATAAGTAGATGAATGCCGGCTTGGTATATCGGGTGAGCGGTGTGACGGCCCTGAGCTCAATCCGGATTCAACTATAAGGGGGACCTCGATTTTCTGTTTTTATGGGTTTAGTGATAAACTGATACTAACTTTAAATCCAACATATATTCGGTAGAATTTGAGAAATAGAGTTAATTTTTTTTTCAAAAATGTTTAATTTTATGTTTAATTATATATACTATTACTATATATATATTGTTTTGAAAAAAATAATATATATATATACACACACATATAAATAGTGCCTAAAATGTTTTTTCCTTAGGGCCATAATAATATTGAGCTGGCTTTACAAGATTAGTCAACTCTTAACGGATTTAACCAAGAAAAGTCTCACATATTATCAAAGTTAGAATATTTTCGTTTCCTTCTGAAATCCTTGCAAAATGTAAGATCCATATTCAGAAATAGATAGGATTTTTGATTTTGACATTACAGGGGAAAAAGAAGTTGAGCAGAGAAGATAATGCTTCACCTTGAAACGCTCTCTATGATCAGCATTTACGTTTGAACAGTTGGGCATAACCCATTTATTATGTCTAAACTATTTGTAGTTAAAAAAATAAAATATTTCAAATTGGTTCTGTATTTCAATCATCGAGAATTGGTGTCCTTTAGTTTACTTACGACTTTTTCACTTGGTTTTACCAATGACACGTTCTTGTAAGCTTATGTTAAACTGTAGCATCTACTTAAATACCAAGCCTTACTGAATCTTAGAAACAAAATGGTGAGTTTCATACAGACATGGGGTGTAGTGATCTTGTCATTGTGTTACACCTTTTTCGTTGCCAAAATTGTACCAAAAGGAATCAGAAGGCTGATTCTAATCATCCCTGTCTTACTCATTTTCTTCGTAGGTCCTTTCTTTATATCTTCAGTAAATTTAGTCGGCGTCACAGCCTTCTTTATCACTTGGCTCGCTAATTTCAAGCTCTTTCTCTTTGCATTCGGACGTGGCCCTCTCTCTTCAAACACTAAACCACTATCTCTTCCTGTTTTCTTAGCTGTCTCTTGCTTTCCCATCAAGATTCAGTCGATTCCTAAATCTCACACATCTCAATCCCACGGATCCAGAGATGGTCCTTTGAGTTACACCATAAAGGCGGTTCTTTTGGTTCTTGTCATCAAAGCCTACGATTACAGTAGCAAATTGCCTGATAAAGTCGTGTTGACTCTCTACGCGATCCACATGTATTTCTCTCTTGAGCTCGGCTTAGCTGTCACGGCCACCATGGTTAAAGCCATATCAGATCTTGAGCTTGAGCCACAGTTCAACGAGCCATACCTGGCGACATCACTTCAAGATTTCTGGGGGAGACGATGGAACCTAATGGTCCCACAAATCCTACGCCCGACAGTGTACGAACCAACAGTCCAGCTGTTCTCCGACTTGGGCAAGAACTGGTCCCGGGTTCCCGCCGTTTTCGGGACATTCGTTGTCTCGGGGATAATGCACGAGCTCATCTTCTACTACATGGGACGCGTTTGGCCTGATTGGAACATAATGTGGTTCTTCCTTATAAACGGATTTTGCACAACGTTGGAGATTGTCATCAAGAAAACCGTTAATGGAAGGTGGAGATTCCCGACAGCAATTGGTCGGGTTTGGACACTCGTATTTGTGATGGTGACGAGTATGTGGCTCTTCTTTCCTGTGTTTGTGCGGTCCAACTATTTTGAGAAGGTTCTTGATGAGTATGCAGCTGTTGGCGCAGTTGCAGCCGATATCAGAAGAAGCATGACCGCATCTCTTTTCTAAACTTGCCGTGTGCTAAATTTTTAGCTTCATCTCTATTGTTTCTTATCTTTTTTTTTTTTTTTTTTTTTTTTTGCTGTCATAAAAATAGAGGCGATTTATCAGCAGTTTTAGCTTTCCGCAAGTTATCTGCGTGGTGGAACTCACTATTTCTAGGGATTTTAGTCCTTTTAATCTATGTCTAGTACTAGTTTTTTCTTTTATCGTATCTTTGTACGAGTGTTGTGGTTAACATCAACTCGTGTATCTCTTTTCTCATATGTAAGTTAAATGGCCTATGATCTGCTCTCTTAAGAGGAAATTTATGATTTACTATACACAAAACCTCGCAAACACGATATGAAACTAAAGGCAATAGGATGCAAAATGGATCAGAAAGATCCGCCTAAGTTACACATCTAAATCTATCTAAGGCAATTAGAATTTGCCATCAACTCCTACAGCTAAAGCTTATACCACCAGAAATTAACGCACATGAAGGTGCTTTCTTACTGATCATGATTCACAAAAGTCCAAGCTTTCTGCGGAATATCAGTTCCACTTCACCACGAAGGCTTTGCACATCTGCAGCATAGTCTCTCATGTCTTCATCCACCCTTGATTCCTCCAGTTGCAGCTTCATTCTCTCTAATGCTCCTTCAAACCCGCAGAAGTCTCTGAGAATTTGAGGCTCTACGGATTTAAGTTCAAGAAGAGTCTTGATTGCTGTAAGGGCCTGAAACATATTTTCCAAGATTAGAAGGGGAAGTGTGCCAAGGACTACAGACTTAAAAAAAAAGTCAGGGGCCCTGTAAAAGTTACACCTTCTCTTGAAGATCAAGATCAAGCACAATGATCAAATCGACCACAGACTTTAGGAACAAACGATCATTGAAAATAGAATGTTCAGCTTTCTCTGTGTTCTGTAGTTGACACTCGGCCAAATCCCCCACTAAGAATACAGCTTTCCGTCTCAGGTTAATATTCAAGCTCCCATTGCTCATTACATCCTGCAGGAAGAAGAAACGTAAATGGGTTTTCCCATTAGAAATTAATGAACTATACCTAACATAGTTTTACTCGGGTGAGTTCACCTGAAGCATAATGTATCCACGTGCCGCATAAAACATGTCCTGACCAGCAATGTTATTTCGTATTAAGGCAGAAACAGCAAAAAGTGCTTTCCCAGCTTCTTCAGCAGAGCTGGAGTTTACCATCTTTATAAGTGTTGTTAAAGCCCCAAGTTCAAGAACTGGTACCAAAATCACAAAACAAGAACATGATTTGTCTCAGAGGGCTTCGACACACTGTTCTGGTCTGCAAGTCAAACAAGAACAAACCTGCTCTTGAACAAACGGGTTGTTTTGGCAGGCCTTCCCGAGCACCCACGCAGCTAGTTTCCTAACATCTGGATCAGAATGATTAAGCTCTCCTGCGACAACTCTAAGCCCTCCTGATTTGCTCAAATCTACACAAGAGTACACTGATGAAAAACTCAAGTGACAGCAACGCTTGAAACTCCTGTAAATTGTAATTAGGAAATACACAACCAAAGAAACAAACTATTTAGACAGTAAAATATGTACAAGATATTATCAGCAAGTTAAGGCTTCTATTTACCATTTGCATTATCGATCGGTTCAACGAGGACCAAAAGTTCCTGCAAAGCACGGTGACGACCTTCAAGAGACAAGGACGAATTTTTCAAGTCATCTATGGCTATTTGCATCAACTTTGCGTCTGATGGCATTTTAAGCTTCTCCACCAGCTCCTATTCAAGAGTACTTTTAGATGGAATTCCAGAGAAAAAAAACAACCAGAAATTAAACCATAATCACAAAGTCCGTACCTTTAACTCCAATTGACGCTTCTGTAACTCATCCATAGACATCTTCTCTGTATCTTTAGCTGCTTCCTTAAGTGTTGCAGGATCAGAGTGACCTACCGGAGAGATATTCGACGTAGGATCAGATCTGTAGGAAAAAATAGTAAAGAAGAACAGAGAGAAAGATAAAGTTACCTATTGCCCAGTGTAACATCCCATCAAGAGAAGAAAATCCACCGTCGATTTGATCTTGCTCTCCGATTACAACACCGGAATCTTCTACCAATTCCGCCTCATCTTTCGCAGTGGACCAGACCATTCCTCCGGATGAGTTAACTCGCTCACCGATTGAACAACCCATCAATGAGACAACCAGCAATAGTAACAGAAATCGCACGAAGTAGATCGTCGGCATCTTCTCTTCCCGGCTGACGACTAATATCAGTCAAAAAGGCTTTAAGGTTTTCGCAGTTTTGCATCTCAGCAGTTCTTGTTTCGGATTTTTTATACGAAACACAACAACTCCTTACAACGTATCTCTCCAATCATTTTACTACACGTCATCTCTCCAATCGTCACCATCCGTCGCGCTAAAATAATAAAACACCACGTGGCAGCAAACTCGTCTTAATTAAAAATGGAGTGTAAACTTACTGAATGATTAATTGTTGGTACGAAATTAAGTGATGACAAACAAGAGGGACGATTTTGGTAATAATTAGGAAAAGGAATATTCAATCAGAAGAAATAGAATCATGACTCCTCCACTTCCTTGAATCTAATTAAATGGTCCCTTAATTACCAAATTGAGTTCTGACGCCACCAGACTCCATACCTTTCTCATATCACATTCTTCTTCTTCTTCTTCTTCTTCTTCTTCTTCTTCTTCTTCCTTGTACCTTCTTCTCTCAACTCGATGGGTTATCTCTCCTGCAAGGCCGGATCCGCCGTCGCAATCGTCGTCTCATCAGCCGCTTCTACCTCCGGATCCGTAGCTAGCAAATCTTCTCCTCCCGAATCTACCTCTGAAGACCGTCCCAGGCTACGTCGTTTCATGCATCGCGATCTGGAATCAGCCACAGGAGGATTCGACATCAACAATCTACTCGGACGTGGAAGCCACGGAAGCGTATACAAGGCAGTGATCGGTTCTCGTCTCGTCGCAGTGAAGAGACCTTCGAAATCAAGAGAAATCAGCCGAGAGTTCCACAACGAATTCGAGATTCTCTCAAGGATCCGTAGCCCTAGGTTCGTGAATCTGCTAGGTTATAGCGCCGATAACTCCAAAGATCCTCTTCTGGTAGTTGAATTCATGGGAAATGGAAGTCTATACGAAGTGATTCACTCGGATTCAGCTTCGAATTCCGTAGCTATATCGAGCTGGGGAAAGAGAATCAAAATCGCACTTCAGATAGCGAAAGCTGTACATCTTCTACACTCTCAAGAGCCACCAATCATACACAGAGATATCAAATCGGCGAATGTATTGATGGATAAGAATCTCAACGCTAAGCTAGGAGATTTCGGATTAGCGATCAGATGCAATGTGAATGATCAAAGAGTGAAATCAACTCCTCCTGCAGGAACAATGGGGTACTTGGATCCAGATTACGTTACTGCGGATAGATTAAGCACAAAAACGGATGTGTTCAGCTTTGGGATATTGTTGTTAGAGATAATAAGCGGAAGAAAAGCAATAGACGTTAGATACTCGCCGTCGTTTATAGTGGATTGGGCGATTCCGATGATAAAAAGAGGCAAAATAAGTGGAATCTATGATCCAAGAATCGGAGCTCCGGTGGATGTAAGTGTAAGGAACCATCTAGGGTTAGTGGCAGCTAAGTGCGTGAGAGCGTGTAGAGAGAAACGGCCAGGAATGGAGGAAGTGGTTGGGTGGCTCACGGGGTTAACCAAATCGGTTAGGTCACGACGGTGGGATGACTTAGGCATTGGAAACCCGTGTATGATGGTCGAGACGGTGGGTCGACCCGTGGAATGATTTTTTTTTTTTTTTTTTTTTAATCAAGTGCTTTGCTTTGAAGCCATTTGTTTGTTTTTTTTTTTGGGTCAATTTTTTCATTCAACATATATATAATATGTTTTTAATAGGTATAATGTAACATCAGTGTTGCATAATGCATATGGTATGAGTGGATCATCTCGTCCTATACGTTACTCGATGACGACTCTCTAAAGTCAAATACATTATTCATTCTTGCCACAGAAAAAAGGGGATCGGAATTGTTCGTCCGTATGAAGGGTTAAGCCCAAAGTCATGGTTGTCTATGCAACGAATTTTTATGTTGTATCTTAGTTTCCAGTGCAGTTGTACAAAACCATTCAAGTCCAAAATTACTAACGTCTAATTAGTCCAAAATTACTAATGTCTAAATACCAAATAGTATTATTAGTTGGTAGTGAAGGGCATGTGGAGTCATTGCCTGATTATATAGGTCTATCATGGACATTTTCTTTCCACGCATCCTCAGTGTTAGGTTTTTTAGATTGGGATTTTCGGCCCATTTTTTGTCAAATCTTAACAGCCATTGATCGCTTAGAAACGCATCAAAACTAGCATGTGATTGAATCCCTCTCATTTATATCCGACACTTATCGTGAGGCATGTCAAAATGTCAGCATTTGTTTTTAACAGTTGATAAATTAGCTAGCAAATTACTACTACAAAAAAAAAAAAAAAAAACTGTGATTTAGCCACCAATTTACTTCATTGCCACAAAAAAAAACGTATTAGCCATTGGAGAAAATATACGTTTTCTAATCGTTGGCTAATTAGCAACTTTTAGGTTTATTTATAACAAATTTAAATTTACTAGAGCTATAATAATTTGGTGAATCTATCAAAATCTAGATGTGGATTGATTTTGCTTTTTAACAAAATAGAGAAGATTATATATTCTTTATTAGGGCAATAGAGTTGTAACTTGTAAATCACAGTTCAAATTTACAGGTTTTGGTAGTAATTTGATAGCCACCATTTGTGGTTATAAAAAACTATAAATGTTTTGACAACTTTTTGTAGTAGTTTGATTTTTTTTTGCCTTTGTATTAATTTGATATTCACTACCAGTTCAAAAATAAATGAAAAATTGGTAATTTAGCTACCATTTGTTAAAATTTGACATCCTTAGTGTAAGACACGGTAATTAAAATTTGGGATATATTGTTGAACTGTTAAAAAGGGTTAAGTGGGTAGTTACAATACTTGTCAAAAGCTAAGAATATATCTATAAAATGCTGCCATTCATTTTCTTAATTTTTCACTTATATAGTTCACAAACCCTTCTCCTACTTCTCAAACGATTCAGAGATAATAGAATGGGAATACAACAAGATTGGTCTGCGACCGCATGTATTTTCTTGTTCTTGTCTCTGGCATCACAAATCCATAGCTCAAAGGAGAAGGATATAATCAAGAATCTTCCCGGACAACCTCCCGTTTGTTTCAAACAATATGGCGGTTATGTGTCTGTAAACGAAAAAGCCGGACGGTTTTTGTACTACTATTTCATGGAAGCCATCAAACCCAATGACTCTACTCCTCTTGTAATCTGGTTCAACGGAGGTATATATTTATAATATATATCTCTCTCTAAAATAACTCTTTCTTCTTCTGGAATTAGTTATATTATTTATTAGAATCTTCTAAAAACATGAAAACACACTTTTTCATGGGGTTTTAACATCACATGTTGATGATATTTTAACTTACCACCTTTAATCATATAGTGTTTTTTTGAACTAAAACCATATAGTATCTAAAGATGTGTTATTTTTTCCCTACTCACTGAGAATTAAATTAGTAAAAAGTGAACAGTTTTTGTTAACAAAACTCTGATATTAAAATTTCAAAAATACAGGACTAGGCTCCTCATCTATAGGATTTGGGGCGTTTTTGGAACTTGGACCCTTTCGCGTACACAGTGACGGCAAAACGCTCTTTAGCAATCCTTATTCGTGGAACAACGGTACCTCTATTAACTAGAATATTATTAATCTTTAGTGCATATTCACAAGATATAATGAGATTAGTATATAATATATGGTTTTGCAGAGGCGAACGTGTTGTTCTTAGAAGCGCCAGCAGGTGTAGGATTCTCGTACTCGAATACTCCAATTAATATAGAGGAACTTGGGAAACAAGGGGACAAGTTGACAACAGAAGATAACTACGTATTCTTGTTGAATTGGCTTGAAAGGTTTCCAGAATATAAAGGAAGAGAAATTTACATCACTGGTGAGAGCTACGCAGGCCATTATGTTCCTCAACTTGCCAAGATCATTCTTCAACGTAACAACCAAACCTTCATCAACTTACGAGGCATATTGATTGGTAATCCAGGACTTGACGCATCGGTCGAGACTGAGATTACCGTTAAATTTCAGTTGAATCATGGTTTGATAACCCAAGAACTTTTGGACAACTACAGAAACGTGTGTGTAATCAACTTTGCTGGTCTTGATGAATGCAAACGTGTGATGCTTAAATTAGGGGATCAAACAAATCATATGGATAGGTTCAACATGTTAGCTCCTGTCTGCTTAAACTCCACGCTTAGCAGCAAGCCCAAGAAATGTAACACAATAACGGAGGTTGATCCGTGCAGCTCCAAATACGTGGAGGCTTATCTTAACAGAAAAGATGTCCAAGAAGCAATACATGCCAACACCACCAAAGAACGGTACGTGTGGCGCGCTAGGAACGAAGAAATGAGTTTACAATGGAGCGATAGAGATAAAGAAGCTTCAATGATTCCAATCCTCCACCAAGTGATGGGTGAGGGTGCCCGAGTCTGGGTGTACAGTGGAGACTTGGACTTGGCGGTTCCGGTAACAGCTACACTGGCCGTGGTGAAGAAAATGAATCTAACGGTTGTAAATGAATGGCATCGGTGGTTTAACGAAGGACAGGTGGCAGGGCACACAGAAGATTACAAAGGGAACTTAACGTTTGTTACTGTGAGAGGAGCAGGTCATCTTGTGCCTAGAGACCAACCTATACGTAGTCTTGCTCTTTTTACCAGCTTTATCCGTAACACTCCTCTGCTTCAGACCCCTTGATTTGTAACATTAAGTTGTTAAGATCCTTCATGTTTCTCAAAATCTAATTCCATATTTGATATAGAAGGACCAAATGATATTCCATGTCACCTGATAATAATCATTGTGATACTTCAACTCATCCACTCTAATAAAGATTTATGTTTTCCTTATCAACCAGTTACATCGACCCAGAACCTGTGGTTGGGTGTGAGGATGGAACAACTCGTGTATTTGATATGTACAGTAAGACATGTTCACAGATCATTAGGTAAGCTATGCTATATATTCACTGTCCTTTGTGTTGTGGAACTCCTTAAAGCGAAGCTTAATCACAAATTTCTAGCAAACAGGCTAATGTTGTCAACTATCTAATTGCAGAACTCATGGTGGGCCAGTAACGTGCTTTATCTTTGAGCGATAATCAAGTATTTCTTAGCGGGTCTTCTTCACTCGGGAGAGTAACAGTATCTGACCCTTTGTTGGATCAACCAGTGGCTACGCTTAAATCCTCGATATTTGCAGGAGGTACACTCCAACTCCATTGATCAATTTCTCGCAATATATATTTCAAAGATGCAAGTTTAAAATTGTGTTATACAAACATGTGTTATAACTTATAACCAATAAAACCGAGTGAGGCCCAATGTGGTGTGTACTCGATACAACAGCTGAGGAATGAACATCAGTTATGGTTGCTGGTGGAATAGACGGTGTGGTGCGGGAAGAGTTATGTCTAGGTTTATAATGGACGACAAGATCTCAACAACATTGAGAAGGAGGAGCCAAGTGGCTCAGCATGAGATTCAGCTTTGATGATATTAAGTTGACCACCTTCTTTGCAAGCTGCATTAGCTGCTTTCACTTCATTGCAATGGTTTATGAATTTGGTAAGCTCCTGCTCCATTCACAACACATTTTTTACTTTTAGAAAATTATGGTTTGATCAAATCGACTTTAGATTCAGGGAAATGGAAAAAAAAAGAAATTACCTTATCGGTGTCTAGCTCTTTCGTCGTCTTTGATGGTTTCACATATCTTTTTCCTAGAACAAGAAGAAGATAAGTAAGAATCTGAGAAACAAAAATCGGGAGTTTAAACCCAAAAAAAAAAATAGAAGAAAAAGTGAATACCTTTACGAGTTTGAATCGATTTGCCATGGCGATTAAGAGCAACAGTCTTCTTCTTCTTTTGGCCCTTGAACAGATTGCTCTTCTGCGTCATCTTTGATCGTTGCTAGGGTTTTCTCCTCTGGAAGGGTTTTTTTTTTGTTGTAATAGGAGAGGAAGAAGAACACACAAGCCTATATTATGGGCTCTGAAGGCCCATTATTAATAGGCCCATTTAATAACTAAGATTGGGAGTCTTCTAAATTCAACAGCGAAATTTATCCAAGGATTTTCGAGGAAGACACGGAGCAGAGAAAGCGGTAAAATCCTTGGTCAAAAAAAAAAAAAAACCCTTTTCTCATTTTTAAAGATTCCTTCACAATCCTTTCTTTGAACGCTTTCGGATTCTCCACTCTTCGATTTTGGTTTCGATTCTGTTACATCTCAGTGAGCTCATGACGTTGCATCTATATCATCACTCTCGTTTGCTATGGAGAAATCTCTGTGTTCCTCGGAGAATTGGATTTTTGTGTAATAGGAACTGCTCTCTTATCTCTCCTTCCCTTTCACGCTCTCCTAAGGTGATGATGCGTCTCTGAGTCTGAGTTATTAGCTGTGTTCTTGCTCTACATCTGAATTGTTATGCTGATTATATGATTTTAGTGGCTACTGTGTTATCTTAAACTCTCAAAATTGATGTTGAGGTATGTTTTGTAATCAGTACTATTGCAGTTCCACCTGTAATTTGGAAGTTGCGGTTTCTGAATTCTCTAAAAGTGAAGATGCTGCAGCAGAGTCGATTAAATATACGTTTAAGTCAGAAGAAAGAACAGAGAGTAGTGCTGCTAATTCTAATGGCAGAGTGATGCTTATTGATGGGACTTCCATTATTTACAGGGCTTACTATAAGCTTTTAGGTATGTTACTCTTGTGTACATTGAATGTAGTTTGTTTTCTTATGGTTGAGCACTTATTGACATTTGATTGGGCAAAGTGCAGCAAGGTTGAATCATGGCCATCTGGCTCATGCTGATGGAAATGCGGATTGGGTTTTAACAATATTTGCATCCCTTTCTCTTGTAAGTGAACTCCTTTTTCAGAATCGTGCTCGATATGTTCATTTATGTTGTACTTAAATCTGATGATTAAGAAAAGCTTCATAGTTGCATACATGGACTTAAGTTTCTTATTGCTTAAGTATCGCTTTCCTGTTCCTGTTCTAACTTTAGGATTCCACTTCTTACCTAATTTGCATTCTCTTTTTATTTGCAGATAATTGATGTTTTGAAATTTCTCCCATCCCACGTGGCGGTATACTTCATTTCCATTTAGTATCTCATTCCTTTATCTCTCTGATAATCGAATGAAGTTCTTGTAGTTTTCTTTTTCACATTAGTGTTGGATATGCCCTGCTGAATTGATTAACTGTGTCCATGCAGGTGGTGTTCGACCATGATGGTAAGTCCTAATTGTAACCAGACTATGGGTCGGCTACAATTCTACAACTTGTTAAACTCATGAAACGTCTAGATATTTGCTAGTGGGTTTGTAGGAAGAATTTAGTTTTTTTTTGGAGATTCTAGTATCTATAGTTTACCACTTTGAGTTTGCATGGATGATATGAACATATTCATTGTCAAGCCTTAATCTACCTCTAATTCGATAGTTATGGCCTCTGAACTTCCTGCTTTTTCTTACTCAAGTATGTGGATTTTTGCTAACTGCTCCGCAAGTTATCTATAGATGTGATATTCATTGTTTGCCATCTTTTATACGAATAAATAAATAACTGTGTTCAGCTTGTTGAATGTGTCTATGAAACTTGTTACAAAACTGCATGGATTCTGTTGTGTTGACCTTTTCAACTTCATTTGTTTCATAGTGGTTGGTAAATAGTTTAAGATGCTAACTTCTGGCCACCAGAGAAAACTTTTGTCCAAGGGGCCTAAGAAAAAGCATGTGAAGACCTAGACTGTGATAATCATTAGTGTACTACTTATGGAATTGTCTACTAAGCTAGTAAGCTATCAAGAGAGGGTTTTCTAGTAATACTTTATAGTGGTAATCTGACAAATTCATCTAGTAAGCAGTGTTATGTGAGGCAAGAAGATTTTTGCAGACCTGTACATCTATAGCTTTACTCTTTTCTTGACAAAATAGAGCCTTTTTTCAGGAGTTCCTTATGGCACTACTACTAATTCATCTACAGGTTATCGTTCTGCAAAAGGTAAGCTCCATGTCCTTAGTCAAACTTTAGTTAATGATGTTAGATCAGTCGTCAATATAAGAAATGGGTATTTTTGCATGAGAGTTTAGTTAGTATGCTGACTCAATGGTGATGAGTGTAATAACATCGCTGACGATCTCAGATTGCTATACAAACCTTCAGTGCATTGCTTTTATAAAAATGTATTTGCAGTTTGAACTGATGGAGCAAATCTATACTGTCAATGGGGCCTATTTAGCTCCAATATTCAGTCCACTGCTGTCTTTTGTTGTTACCGTTCTGTACATGCTGACATAGATATGCATATCCATTACTCGTTTTTATTCTAAGTGATGAGAACATTGTCTTCTCATAATTGTGAATTTTAGGCTTTCTCTTAATCTGGACATGATTCTCCTTTTCCTCTGCGCAGAGTATCAAACCTATCTCTGTTCCGTGCTTTAAATTTTACAGGCATGAACTTCCGTCATACTCTCTACCCTGCCTATAAAAGTAATCGTCCTCCCACACCTGATACCATAGTACAAGGACTTCAATATCTCAAAGCGTCCATCAAGGCAATGTCTATAAAGGTTATAGAGGTAAATCGTACACATAATTGTCATATTTCTGTTATTTGTGATGATTACTCGCTAATGGGTCGAAATTCCTTGAAGAAAGGTGCCAGGTGTGGAAGCTGATGATGTTATTGGAACACTAGCTATGCGAAGCATCAGTGCCGGTTTCAAAGTACTTATTGTCAGCTATTCAAAAAGTTTTCTCTGCTTGTTTAATGCTCAGGGCCTGTTCAATTTTTTCTTTTCCTAGAAGCGGACTGATCATTTGTTTGTATCAGGTTCGAGTTGTCTCTCCGGACAAAGATTTCTTTCAGATTCTTTCTCCCTCACTGCGTCTTCTTCGACTAACTCCACGCGGATCAGAGTAAGAAAATCATGTTAGATGAATCGTTGTCTCGTTATAGAATTTTACCTATAACAGAAACCTTGCTAGACACTAGACGGATAAGAAAACCCTTAACGCTCGTGATAAGAAATTTCCTTAGATATTCCATGATTGCTGCTTTTCTCCAAATAATGGTTTGCGCTTCTTATGGTCAGGATGACTTCTTTTGGAATAGAAGATTTTGCTAAAAAGTTTGGAAATTTGAAACCAGCACAATTTGTTGATATCATCGCCCTTGCTGGAGACAAGTCTGATAATATTCCAGGTTACGCCACCTTCTCTTCCCATTGAGAAATTGTTCTTTTCTGGGAATATTCCTTTAGTTGCTGTGTTTGTGAATTTGGTCAAATACAAAAAAAAAAGCAAAATTGCATGGAGAAAAAAGCTAAAGTGATCTAATGATGTTTGTGTTGTGTGCAGGAATTGATGGAATTGGGAATGTGCACGCCGTGGAGCTGATAAGTAGATTTGGTAAGTTGTTGATTCATATATTTCATGATTTGAATTCATTGATTTACGCCCCATATTCACTATTATTCACTCGTATCGTATTGCATCATCAGGCACAGTGGAGAATCTGTTGCAGTCTGTTGATGAGATCAAGGAAGGAAAAATAAAGGAGGTGAGTGAAGTGGTGTTGCATAGAAAAGCTTGTGCTTTTGTGATATGCAAGGACTAATTTTGCCTTTTTTTTTAATTGTGGTTGCTACAGTCCCTAATAGCTAATGCGGATCAAGCTATTCTAAGCAAGAAATTGGTAGGGTATTTTTTCCCTACTTTCATTTATGTCAGCTATAAAGTTTCATAAAGTAGAAATAATAAATTTGTTAATGGCAGGCACTGTTACGGTCTGATCTCCCAGATTACATAGTACCATTTGACACGAGAGATCTTACTTTTAAGAAGCCAGAGGTTTGTTATGACAGATAATTTACACAAAAGGCTTACATTATTACATCAACTAGAATATAAGTTACAGAGGAAATTTGTGATGCGTATAGGACAATGGGGAGAAATTGAGGAGCCTGTTAATTGCGATTGCCAACTACGCAGAAGGATTTTCAGCTGATCCAGTCATTAGAAGAGCATCCTGGCTGTGGGAAAAACTGGAAGCAGTGCCATGATGTTATTATATGCATCTTTTTTGCTCTGTTGGGTACATAAATTAGAGTAAGCTCAATTTAGAATGTTCTCTCACAAAAACATCAAGGGTAGGCACTTCAACTATCCTTTTGTAAAACATGCTTTTATTCAAACTAGCAAGAATGATGAAGCTGATGCTAATGTGAATCCTCTACACATTAAAAGTTAATATCTTCATGTTCGTGTTTTAGCCGATCAATTATTTGGTTATGTTCGTTTAAGCTTTTGGATGTAGCATCTGATGAAAACGCTAGCTAATTCATTGTAATAGGTCCTTATAATCATATATATCATACTAAATTATAAACTTTTTCAAGCAACTTTTCTTCTTTATTAATAAATCGATTATCAAATTCTACATCAAATAAAATATACTTTATTTAACTAGTACGTAGCTGATAAAGCAACAAAGATTTGGTCATTAGCTAATCTCAAATCAAATTGAAAACGAAAGTAGCATGTTCTGGATGCTTAGTGATGATGAGGTCTCAAAGTGCGTAACCACCTTATGAGACGGTCGATAGGTGACGAATTCGGAGCACTGGGTGTTGATGCGACCACAACTCGAAGCTTAAG
This sequence comes from Nasturtium officinale, assembly GCA_963854855.1. Taxonomy (NCBI): domain Eukaryota; kingdom Viridiplantae; phylum Streptophyta; class Magnoliopsida; order Brassicales; family Brassicaceae; genus Nasturtium; species Nasturtium officinale. The sequence continues at coordinate 3,426,123 of OY978507.1, read as the reverse complement.
ACCAGCCTCACAGTGACCCGTCTTTGAGCTTATGAAATAATGCACTCCTGGTTCGGTGAGCGTGACGAGATCGTGGCCAGTCTTGTGTATGGCTACTGGAGAAGTCGGATCGCAAGATTTGAATTCAAGATCACCACTGATTTCCAAAACATCGTTGAGTTCGTTGTCGTATTTGAAAAGGAGATTGTCTCCAACATGAAACTGTTTCTCGTCACTCCACTTGTTGTAGAAGTCACAGTCGTAAACACTCCATGCTTCTGAGTCACCGACCTTGTAGGTTTTTCCAAGAGGAAGGATCTTTCTCGGTAGTGGTGGAGGAATCGGACGTGAAGGGTCATGGACAACAAGAACTTCGAGCCTCTGACCTAATTTGCATTGACTTTTGTTTGAGGTGAGGAAGTGGTGATAACCTGGTTCCTTGAGGGTTACGACATCGTGTCCTGTGTTGTAAACTGCTTTAGGTGAAGAATAGTCGCAAAATTCGAGTTCTAAAGCACCGGAGACTTGAGTGACGTCGTTGAAGTTGTGATCGTATTCGAAGACGAGAGAATCTCCCACGTGGAACTCTTTGCCCTCGACCCAGTTGTAATAGGTGTCTTCCTTGGCCGTCCATCCATCGGAATCTCCGACTTTGTAGACCCTAGCCGAGCAGCAACCCGAGAGAATTGTGAAAATTGTTATCATCACGAGCATGAGGCTGAAGATCTTGGTTGTTGTCGACATGGATACGAACACAAAAGATCACAAAAGATAATGGAAGAAAAAAAAAGATGAACAGATCGTGAAATCGATGTATAAGAGAGAGATAGTATTCTTAAACTAGTGTTAATGAATGATGATTATGTGAATGTTAAAGAAGAGGCTACGCTAACAATTCTTATATAGGGGTTTTTGTCGGTGATTTTTGACACCTAATTCTTTCGTTTTTAGGATTTAATTTTGAACTTTATTTCCTTTTTTGTTTTTGTTTTTAAGGTTACTTTATTTCCAGATTAATGGAAGATGATATATTTTTGAAATATGTATACCGCTTAGTTAGAAATCTCTAATCTATTCCTTTTCAGATTTGGTTTATGTATGATGTTTAGTTTCTATTTTCAGTTAAGTCTTATCCTAGTCATATTTCACAATGAATATACTATATATTACTAGTTCCTAAGTATTTAAAAAAACCTTTTTGCGTAATTATTTTACTTGCATGCTATGAAGCTATGTTTGAGCCGTTTGATGAAATATTGTTAGCTTGAATAAATCCATGTGTAAAACTGAAGTTAGAGTGTGTTTAGCTTTTGTGGTTTGGTTTCCAACTTTGAATCTGACAGCAATGCCATGCTGATCAGTATCCTATATATAAAAAAAAATAACTCAAAATGCTCTTTTCCAGATTCGAGTTCTCAACCTCCTCGAATTTTGATTTGAATACAAGACAAGAATCAGTTGCTTCCACCACACACATGTCAAGATTCTTCAGTTTGTGTGAAGTCTTGAAGATGATCGAAGTGGATCTTTTAAAGTGGAACAATGGCTTGAATACGTAGTCTCTACAAGCCTAAATATAAGATTGATGAAATAGTCTTGGTTCTAATTACTCTCCATATATGTTGAACTATGCAAGAAGTGTTGGTTTTTTTTTTTTTTTTTTTTTTGTGTGGGTAGAATCGATCTTTTAAGTCCATTGGTTCAATATATGGTGTCTTGTTGCTCTGTTTATAAGGTACGAGATAATGTAACTTCTGATAATGTAAGAACTGCACGCTCAATTCTAGGGTTCTCTCACAAAAAAAAAAATCAAGGGTAGACACTTCAGCTAGTGAGAAACTAAGAATGATGAAGCTGATACTAATTTGGACCCTCTACTTAATTATATGGCTTGCTTAAAATTAAATATCTTCATGTTTTATCCGCTCAGTTAAGTATTGATAATCGTTTACGCTATTGTATAGTAACATCTGATACGCTAGCTCATGCGCAATATATTAAGGCCTTCTTTTTATGATAAGATCATAGTAAACGATAAACTTTCAAATAACTTTTCTTCTTTATTAATAATAAATTGATTCTAAAACTGTACTTCAAAGAAACTCGACTTTATTTATTTACCTTAACTAATACGTACTTGATAAATCGACAAACTCTTGAATAGCTAGCTAATCTCAAACCAAATCTAAATCAAAGGTTGCATAATATGCTTGAGTAGTTGATCTGAATTCTTAGTGATGATGGGTTCTCAAAGCGAAAACCACCTTATGAGACGGTCCATAGGTGACAAATTCGGTACACTGGGTGTTGATGCTACCACTACTCGAAGCTTAAGACCAGCATCACAATGACCCGTCTTTGAGCTTATGAAATAATGCACTCCTGGTTCGGTGAGCTCGATGAGATCGTTGCCTGTCTTGTGTACGGCTACTGGAGAAGTTGGGTCGCAAGATTTGAATTCAAGATCACCGCTGATTTCCATGACATCGTTGAATTCGTTGTTGTACTTGAAAAGGAGATTGTCTCCAATATGAAACTGTTTCTCTTCACTCCACTTGTTGTAGAAGTCACTGTCGTAAACACTCCATGCTTTAGAGTCACCGACCTTGTAGGTCTTTCCAAGAGGAAGGATCTTTCTCGGTAGTGGTGGAGGAATCGGGCATGACGGGTCATGGACTACGAGAACTTCGAACCTTTGACCTAATAGGCATCGACTATGGTTTGAGCTCATGAAGTAGTGGTACCCTGGTTTCTTGAGGGTTACGACATCGTGTCCTGTCTTGTAAACTGCTTTAGGTGAAGAAGAGTCGCAATATTGAAGTTCTAAAGCGCCGGAAACTTGAGTGACATCGTTGAAGTTGCTATCGTATTCGAAGAGGAGAGAGTCTCCCACGTGGAACTCCTTATAATCCGTGGCCCAATCACGATATGTGTCGGCTTTGACCGTCCATCCATCGGAATCTCCGACTTTGTAGACTGTAGCGGAGCAGCAACTAAAGAGAACCATGAAGGTTGTTATCATCACGAGCATGAAAACGAAGATCCTAGTCGTTGTTGACATGGATACAAACAAGAAAGATCACAAAGATTAATGGAAAGAGAAAGAGTAGCTGATCTTGAAATCGATGTATAAGAGAGAAATATTTGGCTTATTGTTGAAGAATGATGAGAATGTGAATGAGAAAGAAGAGGGTATGTTAACATTCCTTATATAAGGTTTTTTGTCGGTGGGTTTACAATTCTAATCCTTGTTATTTTAGATTTTTGTTTGTTTGGCAGCTACTTTATTTCCTTTTCTTTCTGGATTAATCAAATATGTTATCCTTTTGAAATATGTAATTTTCCATTTTGAAGTTAGATTGAACTCTTATCTGAAGAACAAAAAAAAGAAAAAACTGCATAGATATCTCTAATCTAATCCTTTTCTGAATTGATTATGTATGGGTTTTTAGTATCTATTATTATTTACAATCTTATCCTATTCCTATTTCACAATGAAAATATATTAGTACTCGTTTGTCACTTTTATTATTTCTTCAATTAGTAACACAGACTAATACATAACATTTAACCTATTTTTTTTCACCTTTTCCTCTTTACTTAAATATTTTTTTCTGGCTCTTCTATTTCTTTCTATATGAAAATTAAATTCTTATAAGTTCTTTTTATTCTATTTTCTACACATATAAAATTATATATGTCAATTCAGATAATCTAATGTGTTGAAAAGGGATAATACAATGATTAAATTTTACTCCAATTTAACAAATAGTATTATTATATATTTATATAACATATGACCCTCCCTTAATATTATTTCCGACTCCACCAGACACACATGTTTCTTCAGTTTATGTGTAGTCTTGAAGATTATCGAAATGGATCTTATAGAATGGACAATGGCTTGAATGCGTAATAGTCTCTAAAGATGAGACTGATGAAATAGTCTTGAAACTAATTACTCTCTATGTTTATAAAAAAAAAAAAGAAGGAAAAAACTAATTTACTCTCAATGTATGTGTGTCAGTGTATGTTGAACCACGCAAGAAGTGTTGTTATTTTGGGGGTAAAATCGATCTGTTAAGTCCATTGGTTTAACAGATGGTGTCTTGTTGCTCTGTTTCTAACTAACAATGTGATATAGCCGTGATGTCTTGTTGCTCTGTTTCTAAGATAACGAGATAATGTAATTTCTGGTAATGTAATATAAAGTGATAGATAGATATAATCAGTTCCTTTGATGAAAGAAATAAAAGCTCGCTCAATCTAGAGGGTTCTCTTACAATACTTCAGCTATCCTTTTGTAGAGCATACCTCAATTCAAACTAGCGAGAATGATGACGCTAATTCTGATATGGATCCTCAACGCACATGGCTTGCTTAAAATTAATATCTTCATACATGTATAGCCGCTGAATTAGGTATTGTTAATCGTTTACGCTATTGGAAATAGCATCTGATGAAAACGCTTGCTCATGCAATGTATTAGAGCGTTCTTTTTATGATAGATCATAGTATATTATAAACTTTCAAGTAACTTTTCTTCTTTATTAATAATAAAATGATTCTAAAACTGTACATCAAAGAAACCAGACTTTATTTAATTACTTAACCAATATCTAGTTGATAAAGCAACAAACTCTTGATTAGCTAATCCCAAACCAAATCGAAAACTAAGGTTGCATAATATGATGCTTGAGTAGTTGATCTGGATGCTTAGTGATGATGAGGTCTCAAAGTGCGTAACCACCTTATGAGACGGTCGATAGGTGACGAATTCGGAGCACTGGGTGTTGATGCGACCACAACTCGAAGCTTAAGACCAGCCTCACAGTGACCCGTCTTTGAGCTTATGAAATAATGCACTCCTGGTTCGGTGAGCGTGACGAGATCGTGGCCAGTCTTGTGTATGGCTACTGGAGAAGTCGGATCGCAAGATTTGAATTCAAGATCACCACTGATTTCCAAAACATCGTTGAGTTCGTTGTCGTATTTGAAAAGGAGATTGTCTCCAACATGAAACTGTTTCTCGTCACTCCACTTGTTGTAGAAGTCACAGTCGTAAACACTCCATGCTTCTGAGTCACCGACCTTGTAGGTTTTTCCAAGAGGAAGGATCTTTCTCGGTAGTGGTGGAGGAATCGGACGTGAAGGGTCATGGACAACAAGAACTTCGAGCCTCTGACCTAATTTGCATTGACTTTTGTTTGAGGTGAGGAAGTGGTGATAACCTGGTTCCTTGAGGGTTACGACATCGTGTCCTGTGTTGTAAACTGCTTTAGGTGAAGAATAGTCGCAAAATTCGAGTTCTAAAGCACCGGAGACTTGAGTGACGTCGTTGAAGTTGTGATCGTATTCGAAGACGAGAGAATCTCCCACGTGGAACTCTTTGCCCTCGACCCAGTTGTAATAGGTGTCTTCCTTGGCCGTCCATCCATCGGAATCTCCGACTTTGTAGACCCTAGCCGAGCAGCAACCCGAGAGAATTGTGAAAATTGTTATCATCACGAGCATGAGGCTGAAGATCTTGGTTGTTGTCGACATGGATACGAACACAAAAGATAATGGAAGAAAAAAAAAGATGAACAGATCGTGAAATCGATGTATAAGAGAGAGATAGTATTCTTAAACTAGTGTTAATGAATGATGATTATGTGAATGTTAAAGAAGAGGCTACGCTAACAATTCTTATATAGGGGTTTTTGTCGGTGATTTTTGACACCTAATTCTTTCGTTTTTAGGATTTAATTTTGAACTTTATTTCCTTTTTTGTTTTTGTTTTTAAGGTTACTTTATTTCCAGATTAATGGAAGATGATATATTTTTGAAATATGTATACCGCTTAGTTAGAAATCTCTAATCTATTCCTTTTCAGATTTGGTTTATGTATGATGTTTAGTTTCTATTTTCAGTTAAGTCTTATCCTAGTCATATTTCACAATGAATATACTATATATTACTAGTTCCTAAGTATTTAAAAAAACCTTTTTGCGTAATTATTTTACTTGCATGCTATGAAGCTATGTTTGAGCCGTTTGATGAAATATTGTTAGCTTGAATAAATCCATGTGTAAAACTGAAGTTAGAGTGTGTTTAGCTTTTGTGGTTTGGTTTCCAACTTTGAATCTGACAGCAATGCCATGCTGATCAGTATCCTATATATAAAAAAAAATAACTCAAAATGCTCTTTTCCAGATTCGAGTTCTCAACCTCCTCGAATTTTGATTTGAATACAAGACAAGAATCAGTTGCTTCCACCACACACATGTCAAGATTCTTCAGTTTGTGTGAAGTCTTGAAGATGATCGAAGTGGATCTTTTAAAGTGGAACAATGGCTTGAATACGTAGTCTCTACAAGCCTAAATATAAGATTGATGAAATAGTCTTGGTTCTAATTACTCTCCATATATGTTGAACTATGCAAGAAGTGTTGGTTTTTTTTTTTTTTTTTTTTTGTGTGGGTAGAATCGATCTTTTAAGTCCATTGGTTCAATATATGGTGTCTTGTTGCTCTGTTTATAAGGTACGAGATAATGTAACTTCTGATAATGTAAGAACTGCACGCTCAATTCTAGGGTTCTCTCACAAAAAAAAAAATCAAGGGTAGACACTTCAGCTAGTGAGAAACTAAGAATGATGAAGCTGATACTAATTTGGACCCTCTACTTAATTATATGGCTTGCTTAAAATTAAATATCTTCATGTTTTATCCGCTCAGTTAAGTATTGATAATCGTTTACGCTATTGTATAGTAACATCTGATACGCTAGCTCATGCGCAATATATTAAGGCCTTCTTTTTATGATAAGATCATAGTAAACGATAAACTTTCAAATAACTTTTCTTCTTTATTAATAATAAATTGATTCTAAAACTGTACTTCAAAGAAACTCGACTTTATTTATTTACCTTAACTAATACGTACTTGATAAATCGACAAACTCTTGAATAGCTAGCTAATCTCAAACCAAATCTAAATCAAAGGTTGCATAATATGCTTGAGTAGTTGATCTGAATTCTTAGTGATGATGGGTTCTCAAAGCGAAAACCACCTTATGAGACGGTCCATAGGTGACAAATTCGGTACACTGGGTGTTGATGCTACCACTACTCGAAGCTTAAGACCAGCCTCACAATGACCCGTCTTTGAGCTTATGAAATAATGCACTCCTGGTTCGGTGAGCTCGATGAGATCGTTGCCTGTCTTGTGTACGGCTACTGGAGAAGTTGGGTCGCAAGATTTGAATTCAAGATCACCGCTGATTTCCATGACATCGTTGAATTCGTTGTTGTACTTGAAAAGGAGATTGTCTCCAATATGAAACTGTTTCTCTTCACTCCACTTGTTGTAGAAGTCACTGTCGTAAACACTCCATGCTTTAGAGTCACCGACCTTGTAGGTCTTTCCAAGAGGAAGGATCTTTCTCGGTAGTGGTGGAGGAATCGGGCATGACGGGTCATGGACTACGAGAACTTCGAACCTTTGACCTAATAGGCATCGACTATGGTTTGAGCTCATGAAGTAGTGGTACCCTGGTTTCTTGAGGGTTACGACATCGTGTCCTGTCTTGTAAACTGCTTTAGGTGAAGAAGAGTCGCAATATTGAAGTTCTAAAGCGCCGGAAACTTGAGTGACATCGTTGAAGTTGCTATCGTATTCGAAGAGGAGAGAGTCTCCCACGTGGAACTCCTTATAATCCGTGGCCCAATCACGATATGTGTCGGCTTTGACCGTCCATCCATCGGAATCTCCGACTTTGTAGACTGTAGCGGAGCAGCAACTAAAGAGAACCATGAAGGTTGTTATCATCACGAGCATGAAAACGAAGATCCTAGTCGTTGTTGACATGGATACAAACAAGAAAGATCACAAAGATTAATGGAAAGAGAAAGAGTAGCTGATCTTGAAATCGATGTATAAGAGAGAAATATTTGGCTTATTGTTGAAGAATGATGAGAATGTGAATGAGAAAGAAGAGGGTATGTTAACATTCCTTATATAAGGTTTTTTGTCGGTGGGTTTACAATTCTAATCCTTGTTATTTTAGATTTTTGTTTGTTTGGCAGCTACTTTATTTCCTTTTCTTTCTGGATTAATCAAATATGTTATCCTTTTGAAATATGTAATTTTCCATTTTGAAGTTAGATTGAACTCTTATCTGAAGAACAAAAAAAAGAAAAAACTGCATAGATATCTCTAATCTAATCCTTTTCTGAATTGATTATGTATGGGTTTTTAGTATCTATTATTATTTACAATCTTATCCTATTCCTATTTCACAATGAAAATATATTAGTACTCGTTTGTCACTTTTATTATTTCTTCAATTAGTAACACAGACTAATACATAACATTTAACCTATTTTTTTTCACCTTTTCCTCTTTACTTAAATATTTTTTTCTGGCTCTTCTATTTCTTTCTATATGAAAATTAAATTCTTATAAGTTCTTTTTATTCTATTTTCTACACATATAAAATTATATATGTCAATTCAGATAATCTAATGTGTTGAAAAGGGATAATACAATGATTAAATTTTACTCCAATTTAACAAATAGTATTATTATATATTTATATAACATATGACCCTCCCTTAATATTATTTCCGACTCCACCAGACACACATGTTTCTTCAGTTTATGTGTAGTCTTGAAGATTATCGAAATGGATCTTATAGAATGGACAATGGCTTGAATGCGTAATAGTCTCTAAAGATGAGACTGATGAAATAGTCTTGAAACTAATTACTCTCTATGTTTATAAAAAAAAAAAAGAAGGAAAAAACTAATTTACTCTCAATGTATGTGTGTCAGTGTATGTTGAACCACGCAAGAAGTGTTGTTATTTTGGGGGTAAAATCGATCTGTTAAGTCCATTGGTTTAACAGATGGTGTCTTGTTGCTCTGTTTCTAACTAACAATGTGATATAGCCGTGATGTCTTGTTGCTCTGTTTCTAAGATAACGAGATAATGTAATTTCTGGTAATGTAATATAAAGTGATAGATAGATATAATCAGTTCCTTTGATGAAAGAAATAAAAGCTCGCTCAATCTAGAGGGTTCTCTTACAATACTTCAGCTATCCTTTTGTAGAGCATACCTCAATTCAAACTAGCGAGAATGATGACGCTAATTCTGATATGGATCCTCAACGCACATGGCTTGCTTAAAATTAATATCTTCATACATGTATAGCCGCTGAATTAGGTATTGTTAATCGTTTACGCTATTGGAAATAGCATCTGATGAAAACGCTTGCTCATGCAATGTATTAGAGCGTTCTTTTTATGATAGATCATAGTATATTATAAACTTTCAAGTAACTTTTCTTCTTTATTAATAATAAAATGATTCTAAAACTGTACATCAAAGAAACCAGACTTTATTTAATTACTTAACCAATATCTAGTTGATAAAGCAACAAACTCTTGATTAGCTAATCCCAAACCAAATCGAAAACTAAGGTTGCATAATATGATGCTTGAGTAGTTGATCTGGATGCTTAGTGATGATGAGGTCTCAAAGTGCGTAACCACCTTATGAGACGGTCGATAGGTGACGAATTCGGAGCACTGGGTGTTGATGCGACCACAACTCGAAGCTTAAGACCAGCCTCACAGTGACCCGTCTTTGAGCTTATGAAATAATGCACTCCTGGTTCGGTGAGCGTGACGAGATCGTGGCCAGTCTTGTGTATGGCTACTGGAGAAGTCGGATCGCAAGATTTGAATTCAAGATCACCACTGATTTCCAAAACATCGTTGAGTTCGTTGTCGTATTTGAAAAGGAGATTGTCTCCAACATGAAACTGTTTCTCGTCACTCCACTTGTTGTAGAAGTCACAGTCGTAAACACTCCATGCTTCTGAGTCACCGACCTTGTAGGTTTTTCCAAGAGGAAGGATCTTTCTCGGTAGTGGTGGAGGAATCGGACGTGAAGGGTCATGGACAACAAGAACTTCGAGCCTCTGACCTAATTTGCATTGACTTTTGTTTGAGGTGAGGAAGTGGTGATAACCTGGTTCCTTGAGGGTTACGACATCGTGTCCTGTGTTGTAAACTGCTTTAGGTGAAGAATAGTCGCAAAATTCGAGTTCTAAAGCACCGGAGACTTGAGTGACGTCGTTGAAGTTGTGATCGTATTCGAAGACGAGAGAATCTCCCACGTGGAACTCTTTGCCCTCGACCCAGTTGTAATAGGTGTCTTCCTTGGCCGTCCATCCATCGGAATCTCCGACTTTGTAGACCCTAGCCGAGCAGCAACCCGAGAGAATTGTGAAAATTGTTATCATCACGAGCATGAGGCTGAAGATCTTGGTTGTTGTCGACATGGATACGAACACAAAAGATCACAAAAGATAATGGAAGAAAAAAAAAGATGAACAGATCGTGAAATCGATGTATAAGAGAGAGATAGTATTCTTAAACTAGTGTTAATGAATGATGATTATGTGAATGTTAAAGAAGAGGCTACGCTAACAATTCTTATATAGGGGTTTTTGTCGGTGATTTTTGACACCTAATTCTTTCGTTTTTAGGATTTAATTTTGAACTTTATTTCCTTTTTTGTTTTTGTTTTTAAGGTTACTTTATTTCCAGATTAATGGAAGATGATATATTTTTGAAATATGTATACCGCTTAGTTAGAAATCTCTAATCTATTCCTTTTCAGATTTGGTTTATGTATGATGTTTAGTTTCTATTTTCAGTTAAGTCTTATCCTAGTCATATTTCACAATGAATATACTATATATTACTAGTTCCTAAGTATTTAAAAAAACCTTTTTGCGTAATTATTTTACTTGCATGCTATGAAGCTATGTTTGAGCCGTTTGATGAAATATTGTTAGCTTGAATAAATCCATGTGTAAAACTGAAGTTAGAGTGTGTTTAGCTTTTGTGGTTTGGTTTCCAACTTTGAATCTGACAGCAATGCCATGCTGATCAGTATCCTATATATAAAAAAAAATAACTCAAAATGCTCTTTTCCAGATTCGAGTTCTCAACCTCCTCGAATTTTGATTTGAATACAAGACAAGAATCAGTTGCTTCCACCACACACATGTCAAGATTCTTCAGTTTGTGTGAAGTCTTGAAGATGATCGAAGTGGATCTTTTAAAGTGGAACAATGGCTTGAATACGTAGTCTCTACAAGCCTAAATATAAGATTGATGAAATAGTCTTGGTTCTAATTACTCTCCATATATGTTGAACTATGCAAGAAGTGTTGGTTTTTTTTTTTTTTTTTTTTTTGTGTGGGTAGAATCGATCTTTTAAGTCCATTGGTTCAATATATGGTGTCTTGTTGCTCTGTTTATAAGGTACGAGATAATGTAACTTCTGATAATGTAAGAACTGCACGCTCAATTCTAGGGTTCTCTCACAAAAAAAAAAATCAAGGGTAGACACTTCAGCTAGTGAGAAACTAAGAATGATGAAGCTGATACTAATTTGGACCCTCTACTTAATTATATGGCTTGCTTAAAATTAAATATCTTCATGTTTTATCCGCTCAGTTAAGTATTGATAATCGTTTACGCTATTGTATAGTAACATCTGATACGCTAGCTCATGCGCAATATATTAAGGCATTCTTTTTATGATAAGATCATAGTAAACGATAAACTTTCAAATAACTTTTCTTCTTTATTAATAATAAATTGATTCTAAAACTGTACTTCAAAGAAACTCGACTTTATTTATTTACCTTAACTAATACGTACTTGATAAATCGACAAACTCTTGAATAGCTAGCTAATCTCAAACCAAATCTAAATCAAAGGTTGCATAATATGCTTGAGTAGTTGATCTGAATTCTTAGTGATGATGGGTTCTCAAAGCGAAAACCACCTTATGAGACGGTCCATAGGTGACAAATTCGGTACACTGGGTGTTGATGCTACCACTACTCGAAGCTTAAGACCAGCATCACAATGACCCGTCTTTGAGCTTATGAAATAATGCACTCCTGGTTCGGTGAGCTCGATGAGATCGTTGCCTGTCTTGTGTACGGCTACTGGAGAAGTTGGGTCGCAAGATTTGAATTCAAGATCACCGCTGATTTCCATGACATCGTTGAATTCGTTGTTGTACTTGAAAAGGAGATTGTCTCCAATATGAAACTGTTTCTCTTCACTCCACTTGTTGTAGAAGTCACTGTCGTAAACACTCCATGCTTTAGAGTCACCGACCTTGTAGGTCTTTCCAAGAGGAAGGATCTTTCTCGGTAGTGGTGGAGGAATCGGGCATGACGGGTCATGGACTACGAGAACTTCGAACCTTTGACCTAATAGGCATCGACTATGGTTTGAGCTCATGAAGTAGTGGTACCCTGGTTTCTTGAGGGTTACGACATCGTGTCCTGTCTTGTAAACTGCTTTAGGTGAAGAAGAGTCGCAATATTGAAGTTCTAAAGCGCCGGAAACTTGAGTGACATCGTTGAAGTTGCTATCGTATTCGAAGAGGAGAGAGTCTCCCACGTGGAACTCCTTATAATCCGTGGCCCAATCACGATATGTGTCGGCTTTGACCGTCCATCCATCGGAATCTCCGACTTTGTAGACTGTAGCGGAGCAGCAACTAAAGAGAACCATGAAGGTTGTTATCATCACGAGCATGAAAACGAAGATCCTAGTCGTTGTTGACATGGATACAAACAAGAAAGATCACAAAGATTAATGGAAAGAGAAAGAGTAGCTGATCTTGAAATCGATGTATAAGAGAGAAATATTTGGCTTATTGTTGAAGAATGATGAGAATGTGAATGAGAAAGAAGAGGGTATGTTAACATTCCTTATATAAGGTTTTTTGTCGGTGGGTTTACAATTCTAATCCTTGTTATTTTAGATTTTTGTTTGTTTGGCAGCTAATTTATTTCCTTTTCTTTCTGGATTAATCAAATATGTTATCCTTTTGAAATATGTAATTTTCCATTTTGAAGTTAGATTGAACTCTTATCTGAAGAACAAAAAAAAGAAAAAACTGCATAGATATCTCTAATCTAATCCTTTTCTGAATTGATTATGTATGGGTTTTTAGTATCTATTATTATTTACAATCTTATCCTATTCCTCTTTCACAATGAAAATATATTAGTACTCGTTTGTCACTTTTATTATTTCTTCAATTAGTAACACAGACTAATACATAACATTTAACCTATTTTTTTTCACCTTTTCCTCTTTACTTAAATATTTTTTTCTGGCTCTTCTATTTCTTTCTATATGAAAATTAAATTCTTATAAGTTCTTTTTATTCTATTTTCTACACATATAAAATTATATATGTCAATTCAGATAATCTAATGTGTTGAAAAGGGATAATACAATGATTAAATTTTACTCCAATTTAACAAATAGTATTATTATATATTTATATAACATATGACCCTCCCTTAATATTATTTCCGACTCCACCAGACACACATGTTTCTTCAGTTTATGTGTAGTCTTGAAGATTATCGAAATGGATCTTATAGAATGGACAATGGCTTGAATGCGTAATAGTCTCTAAAGATGAGACTGATGAAATAGTCTTGAAACTAATTACTCTCTATGTTTATAAAAAAAAAAAAGAAGGAAAAAACTAATTTACTCTCAATGTATGTGTGTCAGTGTATGTTGAACCACGCAAGAAGTGTTGTTATTTTGGGGGTAAAATCGATCTGTTAAGTCCATTGGTTTAACAGATGGTGTCTTGTTGCTCTGTTTCTAACTAACAATGTGATATAGCCGTGATGTCTTGTTGCTCTGTTTCTAAGATAACGAGATAATGTAATTTCTGGTAATGTAATATAAAGTGATAGATAGATATAATCAGTTCCTTTGATGAAAGAAATAAAAGCTCGCTCAATCTAGAGGGTTCTCTTACAATACTTCAGCTATCCTTTTGTAGAGCATACCTCAATTCAAACTAGCGAGAATGATGACGCTAATTCTGATATGGATCCTCAACGCACATGGCTTGCTTAAAATTAATATCTTCATACATGTATAGCCGCTGAATTAGGTATTGTTAATCGTTTACGCTATTGGAAATAGCATCTGATGAAAACGCTTGCTCATGCAATGTATTAGAGCGTTCTTTTTATGATAGATCATAGTATATTATAAACTTTCAAGTAACTTTTCTTCTTTATTAATAATAAAATGATTCTAAAACTGTACATCAAAGAAACCAGACTTTATTTAATTACTTAACCAATATCTAGTTGATAAAGCAACAAACTCTTGATTAGCTAATCCCAAACCAAATCGAAAACTAAGGTTGCATAATATGATGCTTGAGTAGTTGATCTGGATGCTTAGTGATGATGAGGTCTCAAAGTGCGTAACCACCTTATGAGACGGTCGATAGGTGACGAATTCGGAGCACTGGGTGTTGATGCGACCACAACTCGAAGCTTAAGACCAGCCTCACAGTGACCCGTCTTTGAGCTTATGAAATAATGCACTCCTGGTTCGGTGAGCGTGACGAGATCGTGGCCAGTCTTGTGTATGGCTACTGGAGAAGTCGGATCGCAAGATTTGAATTCAAGATCACCACTGATTTCCAAAACATCGTTGAGTTCGTTGTCGTATTTGAAAAGGAGATTGTCTCCAACATGAAACTGTTTCTCGTCACTCCACTTGTTGTAGAAGTCACAGTCGTAAACACTCCATGCTTCTGAGTCACCGACCTTGTAGGTTTTTCCAAGAGGAAGGATCTTTCTCGGTAGTGGTGGAGGAATCGGACGTGAAGGGTCATGGACAACAAGAACTTCGAGCCTCTGACCTAATTTGCATTGACTTTTGTTTGAGGTGAGGAAGTGGTGATAACCTGGTTCCTTGAGGGTTACGACATCGTGTCCTGTGTTGTAAACTGCTTTAGGTGAAGAATAGTCGCAAAATTCGAGTTCTAAAGCACCGGAGACTTGAGTGACGTCGTTGAAGTTGTGATCGTATTCGAAGACGAGAGAATCTCCCACGTGGAACTCTTTGCCCTCGACCCAGTTGTAATAGGTGTCTTCCTTGGCCGTCCATCCATCGGAATCTCCGACTTTGTAGACCCTAGCCGAGCAGCAACCCGAGAGAATTGTGAAAATTGTTATCATCACGAGCATGAGGCTGAAGATCTTGGTTGTTGTCGACATGGATAC
Source organism: Nasturtium officinale (assembly GCA_963854855.1). Classification (NCBI taxonomy): domain Eukaryota; kingdom Viridiplantae; phylum Streptophyta; class Magnoliopsida; order Brassicales; family Brassicaceae; genus Nasturtium; species Nasturtium officinale. The sequence continues at coordinate 3,411,005 of OY978507.1, read as the reverse complement.
GAACACAAAAGATCACAAAAGATAATGGAAGAAAAAAAAAGATGAACAGATCGTAAAATCGATGTATAAGAGAGAGATAGTATTCTTAAACTAGTGTTAATGAATGATGATTATGTGAATGTTAAAGAAGAGGCTACGCTAACAATTCTTATATAGGGGTTTTTGTCGGTGATTTTTGACATCTAATTCTTTCGTTTTTAGGATTTAATTTTGAACTTTATTTCCTTTTTTTTTTTGTTTTTAAGGTTACTTTATTTCCAGATTAATGGAAGATGATATATTTTTGAAATATGTATACCGCTTAGTTAGAAATCTCTAATCTATTCCTTTTCAGATTTGGTTTATGTATGATGTTTAGTTTCTATTTTCAGTTAAGTCTTATCCTAGTCATATTTCACAATGAATATACTATATATTACTAGTTCCTAAGTATTTAAAAAAACCTTTTTGCGTAATTATTTTACTTGCATGCTATGAAGCTATGTTTGAGCCGTTTGATGAAATATTGTTAGCTTGAATAAATCCATGTGTAAAACTGAAGTTAGAGTGTGTTTAGCTTTTGTGGTTTGGTTTCCAACTTTGAATCTGACAGCAATGCCATGCTGATCAGTATCCTATATATAAAAAAAAATAACTCAAAATGCTCTTTTCCAGATTCGAGTTCTCAACCTCCTCGAATTTTGATTTGAATACAAGACAAGAATCAGTTGCTTCCACCACACACATGTCAAGATTCTTCAGTTTGTGTGAAGTCTTGAAGATGATCGAAGTGGATCTTTTAAAGTGGAACAATGGCTTGAATACGTAGTCTCTACAAGCCTAAATATAAGATTGATGAAATAGTCTTGGTTCTAATTACTCTCCATATATGTTGAACTATGCAAGAAGTGTTGGTTTTTTTTTTTTTTTTTTTTGTGTGGGTAGAATCGATCTTTTAAGTCCATTGGTTCAATATATGGTGTCTTGTTGCTCTGTTTATAAGGTACGAGATAATGTAACTTCTGATAATGTAAGAACTGCACGCTCAATTCTAGGGTTCTCTCACAAAAAAAAAAATCAAGGGTAGACACTTTCAGCTAGTGAGAAACTAAGAATGATGAAGCTGATACTAATTTGGACCCTCTACTTAATTATATGGCTTGCTTAAAATTAAATATCTTCATGTTTTATCCGCTCAGTTAAGTATTGATAATCGTTTACGCTATTGTATAGTAACATCTGATACGCTAGCTCATGCGCAATATATTAAGGCCTTCTTTTTATGATAAGATCATAGTAAACGATAAACTTTCAAATAACTTTTCTTCTTTATTAATAATAAATTGATTCTAAAACTGTACTTCAAAGAAACTCGACTTTATTTATTTACCTTAACTAATACGTACTTGATAAATCGACAAACTCTTGAATAGCTAGCTAATGTCAAACCAAATCTAAATCAAAGGTTGCATAATATGCTTGAGTAGTTGATCTGAATTCTTAGTGATGATGGGTTCTCAAAGCGAAAACCACCTTATGAGACGGTCCATAGGTGACAAATTCGGTACACTGGGTGTTGATGCTACCACTACTCGAAGCTTAAGACCAGCATCACAATGACCCGTCTTTGAGCTTATGAAATAATGCACTCCTGGTTCGGTGAGCTCGATGAGATCGTTGCCTGTCTTGTGTACGGCTACTGGAGAAGTTGGGTCGCAAGATTTGAATTCAAGATCACCGCTGATTTCCATGACATCGTTGAATTCGTTGTTGTACTTGAAAAGGAGATTGTCTCCAATATGAAACTGTTTCTCTTCACTCCACTTGTTGTAGAAGTCACTGTCGTAAACACTCCATGCTTTAGAGTCACCGACCTTGTAGGTCTTTCCAAGAGGAAGGATCTTTCTCGGTAGTGGTGGAGGAATCGGGCATGACGGGTCATGGACTACGAGAACTTCGAACCTTTGACCTAATAGGCATCGACTATGGTTTGAGCTCATGAAGTAGTGGTACCCTGGTTTCTTGAGGGTTACGACATCGTGTCCTGTCTTGTAAACTGCTTTAGGTGAAGAAGAGTCGCAATATTGAAGTTCTAAAGCGCCGGAAACTTGAGTGACATCGTTGAAGTTGCTATCGTATTCGAAGAGGAGAGAGTCTCCCACGTGGAACTCCTTATAATCCGTGGCCCAATCACGATATGTGTCGGCTTTGACCGTCCATCCATCGGAATCTCCGACTTTGTAGACTGTAGCGGAGCAGCAACTAAAGAGAACCATGAAGGTTGTTATCATCACGAGCATGAAAACGAAGATCCTAGTCGTTGTTGACATGGATACAAACAAGAAAGATCACAAAGATTAATGGAAAGAGAAAGAGTAGCTGATCTTGAAATCGATGTATAAGAGAGAAATATTTGGCTTATTGTTGAAGAATGATGAGAATGTGAATGAGAAAGAAGAGGGTATGTTAACATTCCTTATATAAGGTTTTTTGTCGGTGGGTTTACAATTCTAATCCTTGTTATTTTAGATTTTTGTTTGTTTGGCAGCTACTTTATTTCCTTTTCTTTCTGGATTAATCAAATATGTTATCCTTTTGAAATATGTAATTTTCCATTTTGAAGTTAGATTGAACTCTTATCTGAAGAACAAAAAAAAGAAAAAACTGCATAGATATCTCTAATCTAATCCTTTTCTGAATTGATTATGTATGGGTTTTTAGTATCTATTATTATTTACAATCTTATCCTATTCCTATTTCACAATGAAAATATATTAGTACTCGTTTGTCACTTTTATTATTTCTTCAATTAGTAACACAGACTAATACATAACATTTAACCTATTTTTTTTCACCTTTTCCTCTTTACTTAAATATTTTTTTCTGGCTCTTCTATTTCTTTCTATATGAAAATTAAATTCTTATAAGTTCTTTTTATTCTATTTTCTACACATATAAAATTATATATGTCAATTCAGATAATCTAATGTGTTGAAAAGGGATAATACAATGATTAAATTTTACTCCAATTTAACAAATAGTATTATTATATATTTATATAACATATGACCCTCCCTTAATATTATTTCCGACTCCACCAGACACACATGTTTCTTCAGTTTATGTGTAGTCTTGAAGATTATCGAAATGGATCTTATAGAATGGACAATGGCTTGAATGCGTAATAGTCTCTAAAGATGAGACTGATGAAATAGTCTTGAAACTAATTACTCTCTATGTTTATAAAAAAAAAAAAGAAGGAAAAAACTAATTTACTCTCAATGTATGTGTGTCAGTGTATGTTGAACCACGCAAGAAGTGTTGTTATTTTGGGGGTAAAATCGATCTGTTAAGTCCATTGGTTTAACAGATGGTGTCTTGTTGCTCTGTTTCTAACTAACAATGTGATATAGCCGTGATGTCTTGTTGCTCTGTTTCTAAGATAACGAGATAATGTAATTTCTGGTAATGTAATATAAAGTGATAGATAGATATAATCAGTTCCTTTGATGAAAGAAATAAAAGCTCGCTCAATCTAGAGGGTTCTCTTACAATACTTCAGCTATCCTTTTGTAGAGCATACCTCAATTCAAACTAGCGAGAATGATGACGCTAATTCTGATATGGATCCTCAACGCACATGGCTTGCTTAAAATTAATATCTTCATACATGTATAGCCGCTGAATTAGGTATTGTTAATCGTTTACGCTATTGGAAATAGCATCTGATGAAAACGCTTGCTCATGCAATGTATTAGAGCGTTCTTTTTATGATAGATCATAGTATATTATAAACTTTCAAGTAACTTTTCTTCTTTATTAATAATAAAATGATTCTAAAACTGTACATCAAAGAAACCAGACTTTATTTAATTACTTAACCAATATCTAGTTGATAAAGCAACAAACTCTTGATTAGCTAATCCCAAACCAAATCGAAAACTAAGGTTGCATAATATGATGCTTGAGTAGTTGATCTGGATGCTTAGTGATGATGAGGTCTCAAAGTGCGTAACCACCTTATGAGACGGTCGATAGGTGACGAATTCGGAGCACTGGGTGTTGATGCGACCACAACTCGAAGCTTAAGACCAGCCTCACAGTGACCCGTCTTTGAGCTTATGAAATAATGCACTCCTGGTTCGGTGAGCGTGACGAGATCGTGGCCAGTCTTGTGTATGGCTACTGGAGAAGTCGGATCGCAAGATTTGAATTCAAGATCACCACTGATTTCCAAAACATCGTTGAGTTCGTTGTCGTATTTGAAAAGGAGATTGTCTCCAACATGAAACTGTTTCTCGTCACTCCACTTGTTGTAGAAGTCACAGTCGTAAACACTCCATGCTTCTGAGTCACCGACCTTGTAGGTTTTTCCAAGAGGAAGGATCTTTCTCGGTAGTGGTGGAGGAATCGGACGTGAAGGGTCATGGACAACAAGAACTTCGAGCCTCTGACCTAATTTGCATTGACTTTTGTTTGAGGTGAGGAAGTGGTGATAACCTGGTTCCTTGAGGGTTACGACATCGTGTCCTGTGTTGTAAACTGCTTTAGGTGAAGAATAGTCGCAAAATTCGAGTTCTAAAGCACCGGAGACTTGAGTGACGTCGTTGAAGTTGTGATCGTATTCGAAGACGAGAGAATCTCCCACGTGGAACTCTTTGCCCTCGACCCAGTTGTAATAGGTGTCTTCCTTGGCCGTCCATCCATCGGAATCTCCGACTTTGTAGACCCTAGCCGAGCAGCAACCCGAGAGAATTGTGAAAATTGTTATCATCACGAGCATGAGGCTGAAGATCTTGGTTGTTGTCGACATGGATACGAACACAAAAGATCACAAAAGATAATGGAAGAAAAAAAAAGATGAACAGATCGTGAAATCGATGTATAAGAGAGAGATAGTATTCTTAAACTAGTGTTAATGAATGATGATTATGTGAATGTTAAAGAAGAGGCTACGCTAACAATTCTTATATAGGGGTTTTTGTCGGTGATTTTTGACACCTAATTCTTTCGTTTTTAGGATTTAATTTTGAACTTTATTTCCTTTTTTGTTTTTGTTTTTAAGGTTACTTTATTTCCAGATTAATGGAAGATGATATATTTTTGAAATATGTATACCGCTTAGTTAGAAATCTCTAATCTATTCCTTTTCAGATTTGGTTTATGTATGATGTTTAGTTTCTATTTTCAGTTAAGTCTTATCCTAGTCATATTTCACAATGAATATACTATATATTACTAGTTCCTAAGTATTTAAAAAAACCTTTTTGCGTAATTATTTTACTTGCATGCTATGAAGCTATGTTTGAGCCGTTTGATGAAATATTGTTAGCTTGAATAAATCCATGTGTAAAACTGAAGTTAGAGTGTGTTTAGCTTTTGTGGTTTGGTTTCCAACTTTGAATCTGACAGCAATGCCATGCTGATCAGTATCCTATATATAAAAAAAAATAACTCAAAATGCTCTTTTCCAGATTCGAGTTCTCAACCTCCTCGAATTTTGATTTGAATACAAGACAAGAATCAGTTGCTTCCACCACACACATGTCAAGATTCTTCAGTTTGTGTGAAGTCTTGAAGATGATCGAAGTGGATCTTTTAAAGTGGAACAATGGCTTGAATACGTAGTCTCTACAAGCCTAAATATAAGATTGATGAAATAGTCTTGGTTCTAATTACTCTCCATATATGTTGAACTATGCAAGAAGTGTTGGTTTTTTTTTTTTTTTTTTTTTTGTGTGGGTAGAATCGATCTTTTAAGTCCATTGGTTCAATATATGGTGTCTTGTTGCTCTGTTTATAAGGTACGAGATAATGTAACTTCTGATAATGTAAGAACTGCACGCTCAATTCTAGGGTTCTCTCACAAAAAAAAAAATCAAGGGTAGACACTTCAGCTAGTGAGAAACTAAGAATGATGAAGCTGATACTAATTTGGACCCTCTACTTAATTATATGGCTTGCTTAAAATTAAATATCTTCATGTTTTATCCGCTCAGTTAAGTATTGATAATCGTTTACGCTATTGTATAGTAACATCTGATACGCTAGCTCATGCGCAATATATTAAGGCATTCTTTTTATGATAAGATCATAGTAAACGATAAACTTTCAAATAACTTTTCTTCTTTATTAATAATAAATTGATTCTAAAACTGTACTTCAAAGAAACTCGACTTTATTTATTTACCTTAACTAATACGTACTTGATAAATCGACAAACTCTTGAATAGCTAGCTAATCTCAAACCAAATCTAAATCAAAGGTTGCATAATATGCTTGAGTAGTTGATCTGAATTCTTAGTGATGATGGGTTCTCAAAGCGAAAACCACCTTATGAGACGGTCCATAGGTGACAAATTCGGTACACTGGGTGTTGATGCTACCACTACTCGAAGCTTAAGACCAGCCTCACAATGACCCGTCTTTGAGCTTATGAAATAATGCACTCCTGGTTCGGTGAGCTCGATGAGATCGTTGCCTGTCTTGTGTACGGCTACTGGAGAAGTTGGGTCGCAAGATTTGAATTCAAGATCACCGCTGATTTCCATGACATCGTTGAATTCGTTGTTGTACTTGAAAAGGAGATTGTCTCCAATATGAAACTGTTTCTCTTCACTCCACTTGTTGTAGAAGTCACTGTCGTAAACACTCCATGCTTTAGAGTCACCGACCTTGTAGGTCTTTCCAAGAGGAAGGATCTTTCTCGGTAGTGGTGGAGGAATCGGGCATGACGGGTCATGGACTACGAGAACTTCGAACCTTTGACCTAATAGGCATCGACTATGGTTTGAGCTCATGAAGTAGTGGTACCCTGGTTTCTTGAGGGTTACGACATCGTGTCCTGTCTTGTAAACTGCTTTAGGTGAAGAAGAGTCGCAATATTGAAGTTCTAAAGCGCCGGAAACTTGAGTGACATCGTTGAAGTTGCTATCGTATTCGAAGAGGAGAGAGTCTCCCACGTGGAACTCCTTATAATCCGTGGCCCAATCACGATATGTGTCGGCTTTGACCGTCCATCCATCGGAATCTCCGACTTTGTAGACTGTAGCGGAGCAGCAACTAAAGAGAACCATGAAGGTTGTTATCATCACGAGCATGAAAACGAAGATCCTAGTCGTTGTTGACATGGATACAAACAAGAAAGATCACAAAGATTAATGGAAAGAGAAAGAGTAGCTGATCTTGAAATCGATGTATAAGAGAGAAATATTTGGCTTATTGTTGAAGAATGATGAGAATGTGAATGAGAAAGAAGAGGGTATGTTAACATTCCTTATATAAGGTTTTTTGTCGGTGGGTTTACAATTCTAATCCTTGTTATTTTAGATTTTTGTTTGTTTGGCAGCTACTTTATTTCCTTTTCTTTCTGGATTAATCAAATATGTTATCCTTTTGAAATATGTAATTTTCCATTTTGAAGTTAGATTGAACTCTTATCTGAAGAACAAAAAAAAGAAAAAACTGCATAGATATCTCTAATCTAATCCTTTTCTGAATTGATTATGTATGGGTTTTTAGTATCTATTATTATTTACAATCTTATCCTATTCCTATTTCACAATGAAAATATATTAGTACTCGTTTGTCACTTTTATTATTTCTTCAATTAGTAACACAGACTAATACATAACATTTAACCTATTTTTTTTCACCTTTTCCTCTTTACTTAAATATTTTTTTCTGGCTCTTCTATTTCTTTCTATATGAAAATTAAATTCTTATAAGTTCTTTTTATTCTATTTTCTACACATATAAAATTATATATGTCAATTCAGATAATCTAATGTGTTGAAAAGGGATAATACAATGATTAAATTTTACTCCAATTTAACAAATAGTATTATTATATATTTATATAACATATGACCCTCCCTTAATATTATTTCCGACTCCACCAGACACACATGTTTCTTCAGTTTATGTGTAGTCTTGAAGATTATCGAAATGGATCTTATAGAATGGACAATGGCTTGAATGCGTAATAGTCTCTAAAGATGAGACTGATGAAATAGTCTTGAAACTAATTACTCTCTATGTTTATAAAAAAAAAAAAGAAGGAAAAAACTAATTTACTCTCAATGTATGTGTGTCAGTGTATGTTGAACCACGCAAGAAGTGTTGTTATTTTGGGGGTAAAATCGATCTGTTAAGTCCATTGGTTTAACAGATGGTGTCTTGTTGCTCTGTTTCTAACTAACAATGTGATATAGCCGTGATGTCTTGTTGCTCTGTTTCTAAGATAACGAGATAATGTAATTTCTGGTAATGTAATATAAAGTGATAGATAGATATAATCAGTTCCTTTGATGAAAGAAATAAAAGCTCGCTCAATCTAGAGGGTTCTCTTACAATACTTCAGCTATCCTTTTGTAGAGCATACCTCAATTCAAACTAGCGAGAATGATGACGCTAATTCTGATATGGATCCTCAACGCACATGGCTTGCTTAAAATTAATATCTTCATACATGTATAGCCGCTGAATTAGGTATTGTTAATCGTTTACGCTATTGGAAATAGCATCTGATGAAAACGCTTGCTCATGCAATGTATTAGAGCGTTCTTTTTATGATAGATCATAGTATATTATAAACTTTCAAGTAACTTTTCTTCTTTATTAATAATAAAATGATTCTAAAACTGTACATCAAAGAAACCAGACTTTATTTAATTACTTAACCAATATCTAGTTGATAAAGCAACAAACTCTTGATTAGCTAATCCCAAACCAAATCGAAAACTAAGGTTGCATAATATGATGCTTGAGTAGTTGATCTGGATGCTTAGTGATGATGAGGTCTCAAAGTGCGTAACCACCTTATGAGACGGTCGATAGGTGACGAATTCGGAGCACTGGGTGTTGATGCGACCACAACTCGAAGCTTAAGACCAGCCTCACAGTGACCCGTCTTTGAGCTTATGAAATAATGCACTCCTGGTTCGGTGAGCGTGACGAGATCGTGGCCAGTCTTGTGTATGGCTACTGGAGAAGTCGGATCGCAAGATTTGAATTCAAGATCACCACTGATTTCCAAAACATCGTTGAGTTCGTTGTCGTATTTGAAAAGGAGATTGTCTCCAACATGAAACTGTTTCTCGTCACTCCACTTGTTGTAGAAGTCACAGTCGTAAACACTCCATGCTTCTGAGTCACCGACCTTGTAGGTTTTTCCAAGAGGAAGGATCTTTCTCGGTAGTGGTGGAGGAATCGGACGTGAAGGGTCATGGACAACAAGAACTTCGAGCCTCTGACCTAATTTGCATTGACTTTTGTTTGAGGTGAGGAAGTGGTGATAACCTGGTTCCTTGAGGGTTACGACATCGTGTACTGTGTTGTAAACTGCTTTAGGTGAAGAATAGTCGCAAAATTCGAGTTCTAAAGCACCGGAGACTTGAGTGACGTCGTTGAAGTTGTGATCGTATTCGAAGACGAGAGAATCTCCCACGTGGAACTCTTTGCCCTCGACCCAGTTGTAATAGGTGTCTTCCTTGGCCGTCCATCCATCGGAATCTCCGACTTTGTAGACCCTAGCCGAGCAGCAACCCGAGAGAATTGTGAAAATTGTTATCATCACGAGCATGAGGCTGAAGATCTTGGTTGTTGTCGACATGGATACGAACACAAAAGATCACAAAAGATAATGGAAGAAAAAAAAAATGAACAGATCGTGAAATCGATGTATAAGAGAGAGATAGTATTCTTAAACTAGTGTTAATGAATGATGATTATGTGAATGTTAAAGAAGAGGCTACGCTAACAATTCTTATATAGGGGTTTTTGTCGGTGATTTTTGACACCTAATTCTTTCGTTTTTAGGATTTAATTTTGAACTTTATTTCCTTTTTTGTTTTTGTTTTTAAGGTTACTTTATTTCCAGATTAATGGAAGATGATATATTTTTGAAATATGTATACCGCTTAGTTAGAAATCTCTAATCTATTCCTTTTCAGATTTGGTTTATGTATGATGTTTAGTTTCTATTTTCAGTTAAGTCTTATCCTAGTCATATTTCACAATGAATATACTATATATTACTAGTTCCTAAGTATTTAAAAAAACCTTTTTGCGTAATTATTTTACTTGCATGCTATGAAGCTATGTTTGAGCCGTTTGATGAAATATTGTTAGCTTGAATAAATCCATGTGTAAAACTGAAGTTAGAGTGTGTTTAGCTTTTGTGGTTTGGTTTCCAACTTTGAATCTGACAGCAATGCCATGCTGATCAGTATCCTATATATAAAAAAAAATAACTCAAAATGCTCTTTTCCAGATTCGAGTTCTCAACCTCCTCGAATTTTGATTTGAATACAAGACAAGAATCAGTTGCTTCCACCACACACATGTCAAGATTCTTCAGTTTGTGTGAAGTCTTGAAGATGATCGAAGTGGATCTTTTAAAGTGGAACAATGGCTTGAATACGTAGTCTCTACAAGCCTAAATATAAGATTGATGAAATAGTCTTGGTTCTAATTACTCTCCATATATGTTGAACTATGCAAGAAGTGTTGGTTTTTTTTTTTTTTTTTTTTGTGTGGGTAGAATCGATCTTTTAAGTCCATTGGTTCAATATATGGTGTCTTGTTGCTCTGTTTATAAGGTACGAGATAATGTAACTTCTGATAATGTAAGAACTGCACGCTCAATTCTAGGGTTCTCTCACAAAAAAAAAAATCAAGGGTAGACACTTCAGCTAGTGAGAAACTAAGAATGATGAAGCTGATACTAATTTGGACCCTCTACTTAATTATATGGCTTGCTTAAAATTAAATATCTTCATGTTTTATCCGCTCAGTTAAGTATTGATAATCGTTTACGCTATTGTATAGTAACATCTGATACGCTAGCTCATGCGCAATATATTAAGGCCTTCTTTTTATGATAAGATCATAGTAAACGATAAACTTTCAAATAACTTTTCTTCTTTATTAATAATAAATTGATTCTAAAACTGTACTTCAAAGAAACTCGACTTTATTTATTTACCTTAACTAATACGTACTTGATAAATCGACAAACTCTTGAATAGCTAGCTAATCTCAAACCAAATCTAAATCAAAGGTTGCATAATATGCTTGAGTAGTTGATCTGAATTCTTAGTGATGATGGGTTCTCAAAGCGAAAACCACCTTATGAGACGGTCCATAGGTGACAAATTCGGTACACTGGGTGTTGATGCTACCACTACTCGAAGCTTAAGACCAGCATCACAATGACCCGTCTTTGAGCTTATGAAATAATGCACTCCTGGTTCGGTGAGCTCGATGAGATCGTTGCCTGTCTTGTGTACGGCTACTGGAGAAGTTGGGTCGCAAGATTTGAATTCAAGATCACCGCTGATTTCCATGACATCGTTGAATTCGTTGTTGTACTTGAAAAGGAGATTGTCTCCAATATGAAACTGTTTCTCTTCACTCCACTTGTTGTAGAAGTCACTGTCGTAAACACTCCATGCTTTAGAGTCACCGACCTTGTAGGTCTTTCCAAGAGGAAGGATCTTTCTCGGTAGTGGTGGAGGAATCGGGCATGACGGGTCATGGACTACGAGAACTTCGAACCTTTGACCTAATAGGCATCGACTATGGTTTGAGCTCATGAAGTAGTGGTACCCTGGTTTCTTGAGGGTTACGACATCGTGTCCTGTCTTGTAAACTGCTTTAGGTGAAGAAGAGTCGCAATATTGAAGTTCTAAAGCGCCGGAAACTTGAGTGACATCGTTGAAGTTGCTATCGTATTCGAAGAGGAGAGAGTCTCCCACATGGAACTCCTTATAATCCGTGGCCCAATCACGATATGTGTCGGCTTTGACCGTCCATCCATCGGAATCTCCGACTTTGTAGACTGTAGCGGAGCAGCAACTAAAGAGAACCATGAAGGTTGTTATCATCACGAGCATGAAAACGAAGATCCTAGTCGTTGTTGACATGGATACAAACAAGAAAGATCACAAAGATTAATGGAAAGAGAAAGAGTAGCTGATCTTGAAATCGATGTATAAGAGAGAAATATTTGGCTTATTGTTGAAGAATGATGAGAATGTGAATGAGAAAGAAGAGGGTATGTTAACATTCCTTATATAAGGTTTTTTGTCGGTGGGTTTACAATTCTAATCCTTGTTATTTTAGATTTTTGTTTGTTTGGCAGCTACTTTATTTCCTTTTCTTTCTGGATTAATCAAATATGTTATCCTTTTGAAATATGTAATTTTCCATTTTGAAGTTAGATTGAACTCTTATCTGAAGAACAAAAAAAAGAAAAAACTGCATAGATATCTCTAATCTAATCCTTTTCTGAATTGATTATGTATGGGTTTTTAGTATCTATTATTATTTACAATCTTATCCTATTCCTATTTCACAATGAAAATATATTAGTACTCGTTTGTCACTTTTATTATTTCTTCAATTAGTAACACAGACTAATACATAACATTTAACCTATTTTTTTTCACCTTTTCCTCTTTACTTAAATATTTTTTTCTGGCTCTTCTATTTCTTTCTATATGAAAATTAAATTCTTATAAGTTCTTTTTATTCTATTTTCTACACATATAAAATTATATATGTCAATTCAGATAATCTAATGTGTTGAAAAGGGATAATACAATGATTAAATTTTACTCCAATTTAACAAATAGTATTATTATATATTTATATAACATATGACCCTCCCTTAATATTATTTCCGACTCCACCAGACACACATGTTTCTTCAGTTTATGTGTAGTCTTGAAGATTATCGAAATGGATCTTATAGAATGGACAATGGCTTGAATGCGTAATAGTCTCTAAAGATGAGACTGATGAAATAGTCTTGAAACTAATTACTCTCTATGTTTATAAAAAAAAAAAAGAAGGAAAAAACTAATTTACTCTCAATGTATGTGTGTCAGTGTATGTTGAACCACGCAAGAAGTGTTGTTATTTTGGGGGTAAAATCGATCTGTTAAGTCCATTGGTTTAACAGATGGTGTCTTGTTGCTCTGTTTCTAACTAACAATGTGATATAGCCGTGATGTCTTGTTGCTCTGTTTCTAAGATAACGAGATAATGTAATTTCTGGTAATGTAATATAAAGTGATAGATAGATATAATCAGTTCCTTTGATGAAAGAAATAAAAGCTCGCTCAATCTAGAGGGTTCTCTTACAATACTTCAGCTATCCTTTTGTAGAGCATACCTCAATTCAAACTAGCGAGAATGATGACGCTAATTCTGATATGGATCCTCAACGCACATGGCTTGCTTAAAATTAATATCTTCATACATGTATAGCCGCTGAATTAGGTATTGTTAATCGTTTACGCTATTGGAAATAGCATCTGATGAAAACGCTTGCTCATGCAATGTATTAGAGCGTTCTTTTTATGATAGATCATAGTATATTATAAACTTTCAAGTAACTTTTCTTCTTTATTAATAATAAAATGATTCTAAAACTGTACATCAAAGAAACCAGACTTTATTTAATTACTTAACCAATATCTAGTTGATAAAGCAACAAACTCTTGATTAGCTAATCCCAAACCAAATCGAAAACTAAGGTTGCATAATATGATGCTTGAGTAGTTGATCTGGATGCTTAGTGATGATGAGGTCTCAAAGTGCGTAACCACCTTATGAGACGGTCGATAGGTGACGAATTCGGAGCACTGGGTGTTGATGCGACCACAACTCGAAGCTTAAGACCAGCCTCACAGTGACCCGTCTTTGAGCTTATGAAATAATGCACTCCTGGTTCGGTGAGCGTGACGAGATCGTGGCCAGTCTTGTGTATGGCTACTGGAGAAGTCGGATCGCAAGATTTGAATTCAAGATCACCACTGATTTCCAAAACATCGTTGAGTTCGTTGTCGTATTTGAAAAGGAGATTGTCTCCAACATGAAACTGTTTCTCGTCACTCCACTTGTTGTAGAAGTCACAGTCGTAAACACTCCATGCTTCTGAGTCACCGACCTTGTAGGTTTTTCCAAGAGGAAGGATCTTTCTCGGTAGTGGTGGAGGAATCGGACGTGAAGGGTCATGGACAACAAGAACTTCGAGCCTCTGACCTAATTTGCATTGACTTTTGTTTGAGGTGAGGAAGTGGTGATAACCTGGTTCCTTGAGGGTTACGACATCGTGTCCTGTGTTGTAAACTGCTTTAGGTGAAGAATAGTCGCAAAATTCGAGTTCTAAAGCACCGGAGACTTGAGTGACGTCGTTGAAGTTGTGATCGTATTCGAAGACGAGAGAATCTCCCACGTGGAACTCTTTGCCCTCGACCCAGTTGTAATAGGTGTCTTCCTTGGCCGTCCATCCATCGGAATCTCCGACTTTGTAGACCCTAGCCGAGCAGCAACCCGAGAGAATTGTGAAAATTGTTATCATCACGAGCATGAGGCTGAAGATCTTGGTTGTTGTCGACATGGATACGAACACAAAAGATCACAAAAGATAATGGAAGAAAAAAAAAGATGAACAGATCGTGAAATCGATGTATAAGAGAGAGATAGTATTCTTAAACTAGTGTTAATGAATGATGATTATGTGAATGTTAAAGAAGAGGCTACGCTAACAATTCTTATATAGGGGTTTTTGTCGGTGATTTTTGACACCTAATTCTTTCGTTTTTAGGATTTAATTTTGAACTTTATTTCCTTTTTTGTTTTTGTTTTTAAGGTTACTTTATTTCCAGATTAATGGAAGATGATATATTTTTGAAATATGTATACCGCTTAGTTAGAAATCTCTAATCTATTCCTTTTCAGATTTGGTTTATGTATGATGTTTAGTTTCTATTTTCAGTTAAGTCTTATCCTAGTCATATTTCACAATGAATATACTATATATTACTAGTTCCTAAGTATTTAAAAAAACCTTTTTGCGTAATTATTTTACTTGCATGCTATGAAGCTATGTTTGAGCCGTTTGATGAAATATTGTTAGCTTGAATAAATCCATGTGTAAAACTGAAGTTAGAGTGTGTTTAGCTTTTGTGGTTTGGTTTCCAACTTTGAATCTGACAGCAATGCCATGCTGATCAGTATCCTATATATAAAAAAAAATAACTCAAAATGCTCTTTTCCAGATTCGAGTTCTCAACCTCCTCGAATTTTGATTTGAATACAAGACAAGAATCAGTTGCTTCCACCACACACATGTCAAGATTCTTCAGTTTGTGTGAAGTCTTGAAGATGATCGAAGTGGATCTTTTAAAGTGGAACAATGGCTTGAATACGTAGTCTCTACAAGCCTAAATATAAGATTGATGAAATAGTCTTGGTTCTAATTACTCTCCATATATGTTGAACTATGCAAGAAGTGTTGGTTTTTTTTTTTTTTTTTTTGTGTGGGTAGAATCGATCTTTTAAGTCCATTGGTTCAATATATGGTGTCTTGTTGCTCTGTTTATAAGGTACGAGATAATGTAACTTCTGATAATGTAAGAACTGCACGCTCAATTCTAGGGTTCTCTCACAAAAAAAAAAATCAAGGGTAGACACTTCAGCTAGTGAGAAACTAAGAATGATGAAGCTGATACTAATTTGGACCCTCTACTTAATTATATGGCTTGCTTAAAATTAAATATCTTCATGTTTTATCCGCTCAGTTAAGTATTGATAATCGTTTACGCTATTGTATAGTAACATCTGATACGCTAGCTCATGCGCAATATATTAAGGCCTTCTTTTTATGATAAGATCATAGTAAACGATAAACTTTCAAATAACTTTTCTTCTTTATTAATAATAAATTGATTCTAAAACTGTACTTCAAAGAAACTCGACTTTATTTATTTACCTTAACTAATACGTACTTGATAAATCGACAAACTCTTGAATAGCTAGCTAATCTCAAACCAAATCTAAATCAAAGGTTGCATAATATGCTTGAGTAGTTGATCTGAATTCTTAGTGATGATGGGTTCTCAAAGCGAAAACCACCTTATGAGACGGTCCATAGGTGACAAATTCGGTACACTGGGTGTTGATGCTACCACTACTCGAAGCTTAAGACCAGCATCACAATGACCCGTCTTTGAGCTTATGAAATAATGCACTCCTGGTTCGGTGAGCTCGATGAGATCGTTGCCTGTCTTGTGTACGGCTACTGGAGAAGTTGGGTCGCAAGATTTGAATTCAAGATCACCGCTGATTTCCATGACATCGTTGAATTCGTTGTTGTACTTGAAAAGGAGATTGTCTCCAATATGAAACTGTTTCTCTTCACTCCACTTGTTGTAGAAGTCACTGTCGTAAACACTCCATGCTTTAGAGTCACCGACCTTGTAGGTCTTTCCAAGAGGAAGGATCTTTCTCGGTAGTGGTGGAGGAATCGGGCATGACGGGTCATGGACTACGAGAACTTCGAACCTTTGACCTAATAGGCATCGACTATGGTTTGAGCTCATGAAGTAGTGGTACCCTGGTTTCTTGAGGGTTACGACATCGTGTCCTGTCTTGTAAACTGCTTTAGGTGAAGAAGAGTCGCAATATTGAAGTTCTAAAGCGCCGGAAACTTGAGTGACATCGTTGAAGTTGCTATCGTATTCGAAGAGGAGAGAGTCTCCCACGTGGAACTCCTTATAATCCGTGGCCCAATCACGATATGTGTCGGCTTTGACCGTCCATCCATCGGAATCTCCGACTTTGTAGACTGTAGCGGAGCAGCAACTAAAGAGAACCATGAAGGTTGTTATCATCACGAGCATGAAAACGAAGATCCTAGTCGTTGTTGACATGGATACAAACAAGAAAGATCACAAAGATTAATGGAAAGAGAAAGAGTAGCTGATCTTGAAATCGATGTATAAGAGAGAAATATTTGGCTTATTGTTGAAGAATGATGAGAATGTGAATGAGAAAGAAGAGGGTATGTTAACATTCCTTATATAAGGTTTTTTGTCGGTGGGTTTACAATTCTAATCCTTGTTATTTTAGATTTTTGTTTGTTTGGCAGCTACTTTATTTCCTTTTCTTTCTGGATTAATCAAATATGTTATCCTTTTGAAATATGTAATTTTCCATTTTGAAGTTAGATTGAACTCTTATCTGAAGAACAAAAAAAAGAAAAAACTGCATAGATATCTCTAATCTAATCCTTTTCTGAATTGATTATGTATGGGTTTTTAGTATCTATTATTATTTACAATCTTATCCTATTCCTATTTCACAATGAAAATATATTAGTACTCGTTTGTCACTTTTATTATTTCTTCAATTAGTAACACAGACTAATACATAACATTTAACCTATTTTTTTTCACCTTTTCCTCTTTACTTAAATATTTTTTTCTGGCTCTTCTATTTCTTTCTATATGAAAATTAAATTCTTATAAGTTCTTTTTATTCTATTTTCTACACATATAAAATTATATATGTCAATTCAGATAATCTAATGTGTTGAAAAGGGATAATACAATGATTAAATTTTACTCCAATTTAACAAATAGTATTATTATATATTTATATAACATATGACCCTCCCTTAATATTATTTCCGACTCCACCAGACACACATGTTTCTTCAGTTTATGTGTAGTCTTGAAGATTATCGAAATGGATCTTATAGAATGGACAATGGCTTGAATGCGTAATAGTCTCTAAAGATGAGACTGATGAAATAGTCTTGAAACTAATTACTCTCTATGTTTATAAAAAAAAAAAGAAGGAAAAAACTAATTTACTCTCAATGTATGTGTGTCAGTGTATGTTGAACCACGCAAGAAGTGTTGTTATTTTGGGGGTAAAATCGATCTGTTAAGTCCATTGGTTTAACAGATGGTGTCTTGTTGCTCTGTTTCTAACTAACAATGTGATATAGCCGTGATGTCTTGTTGCTCTGTTTCTAAGATAACGAGATAATGTAATTTCTGGTAATGTAATATAAAGTGATAGATAGATATAATCAGTTCCTTTGATGAAAGAAATAAAAGCTCGCTCAATCTAGAGGGTTCTCTTACAATACTTCAGCTATCCTTTTGTAGAGCATACCTCAATTCAAACTAGCGAGAATGATGACGCTAATTCTGATATGGATCCTCAACGCACATGGCTTGCTTAAAATTAATATCTTCATACATGTATAGCCGCTGAATTAGGTATTGTTAATCGTTTACGCTATTGGAAATAACATCTGATGAAAACGCTTGCTCATGCAATGTATTAGAGCGTTCTTTTTATGATAGATCATAGTATATTATAAACTTTCAAGTAACTTTTCTTCTTTATTAATAATAAAATGATTCTAAAACTGTACATCAAAGAAACCAGACTTTATTTAATTACTTAACCAATATCTAGTTGATAAAGCAACAAACTCTTGATTAGCTAATCCCAAACCAAATCGAAAACTAAGGTTGCATAATATGATGCTTGAGTAGTTGATCTGGATGCTTAGTGATGATGAGGTCTCAAAGTGCGTAACCACCTTATGAGACGGTCGATAGGTGACGAATTCGGAGCACTGGGTGTTGATGCGACCACAACTCGAAGCTTAAGACCAGCCTCACAGTGACCCGTCTTTGAGCTTATGAAATAATGCACTCCTGGTTCGGTGAGCGTGACGAGATCGTGGCCAGTCTTGTGTATGGCTACTGGAGAAGTCGGATCGCAAGATTTGAATTCAAGATCACCACTGATTTCCAAAACATCGTTGAGTTCGTTGTCGTATTTGAAAAGGAGATTGTCTCCAACATGAAACTGTTTCTCGTCACTCCACTTGTTGTAGAAGTCACAGTCGTAAACACTCCATGCTTCTGAGTCACCGACCTTGTAGGTTTTTCCAAGAGGAAGGATCTTTCTCGGTAGTGGTGGAGGAATCGGACGTGAAGGGTCATGGACAACAAGAACTTCGAGCCTCTGACCTAATTTGCATTGACTTTTGTTTGAGGTGAGGAAGTGGTGATAACCTGGTTCCTTGAGGGTTACGACATCGTGTCCTGTGTTGTAAACTGCTTTAGGTGAAGAATAGTCGCAAAATTCGAGTTCTAAAGCACCGGAGACTTGAGTGACGTCGTTGAAGTTGTGATCGTATTCGAAGACGAGAGAATCTCCCACGTGGAACTCTTTGCCCTCGACCCAGTTGTAATAGGTGTCTTCCTTGGCCGTCCATCCATCGGAATCTCCGACTTTGTAGACCCTAGCCGAGCAGCAACCCGAGAGAATTGTGAAAATTGTTATCATCACGAGCATGAGGCTGAAGATCTTGGTTGTTGTCGACATGGATACGAACACAAAAGATCACAAAAGATAATGGAAGAAAAAAAAAGATGAACAGATCGTGAAATCGATGTATAAGAGAGAGATAGTATTCTTAAACTAGTGTTAATGAATGATGATTATGTGAATGTTAAAGAAGAGGCTACGCTAACAATTCTTATATAGGGGTTTTTGTCGGTGATTTTTGACACCTAATTCTTTCGTTTTTAGGATTTAATTTTGAACTTTATTTCCTTTTTTGTTTTTGTTTTTAAGGTTACTTTATTTCCAGATTAATGGAAGATGATATATTTTTGAAATATGTATACCGCTTAGTTAGAAATCTCTAATCTATTCCTTTTCAGATTTGGTTTATGTATGATGTTTAGTTTCTATTTTCAGTTAAGTCTTATCCTAGTCATATTTCACAATGAATATACTATATATTACTAGTTCCTAAGTATTTAAAAAAACCTTTTTGCGTAATTATTTTACTTGCATGCTATGAAGCTATGTTTGAGCCGTTTGATGAAATATTGTTAGCTTGAATAAATCCATGTGTAAAACTGAAGTTAGAGTGTGTTTAGCTTTTGTGGTTTGGTTTCCAACTTTGAATCTGACAGCAATGCCATGCTGATCAGTATCCTATATATAAAAAAAAATAACTCAAAATGCTCTTTTCCAGATTCGAGTTCTCAACCTCCTCGAATTTTGATTTGAATACAAGACAAGAATCAGTTGCTTCCACCACACACATGTCAAGATTCTTCAGTTTGTGTGAAGTCTTGAAGATGATCGAAGTGGATCTTTTAAAGTGGAACAATGGCTTGAATACGTAGTCTCTACAAGCCTAAATATAAGATTGATGAAATAGTCTTGGTTCTAATTACTCTCCATATATGTTGAACTATGCAAGAAGTGTTGGTTTTTTTTTTTTTTTTTTGTGTGGGTAGAATCGATCTTTTAAGTCCATTGGTTCAATATATGGTGTCTTGTTGCTCTGTTTATAAGGTACGAGATAATGTAACTTCTGATAATGTAAGAACTGCACGCTCAATTCTAGGGTTCTCTCACAAAAAAAAAAATCAAGGGTAGACACTTCAGCTAGTGAGAAACTAAGAATGATGAAGCTGATACTAATTTGGACCCTCTACTTAATTATATGGCTTGCTTAAAATTAAATATCTTCATGTTTTATCCGCTCAGTTAAGTATTGATAATCGTTTACGCTATTGTATAGTAACATCTGATACGCTAGCTCATGCGCAATATATTAAGGCCTTCTTTTTATGATAAGATCATAGTAAACGATAAACTTTCAAATAACTTTTCTTCTTTATTAATAATAAATTGATTCTAAAACTGTACTTCAAAGAAACTCGACTTTATTTATTTACCTTAACTAATACGTACTTGATAAATCGACAAACTCTTGAATAGCTAGCTAATCTCAAACCAAATCTAAATCAAAGGTTGCATAATATGCTTGAGTAGTTGATCTGAATTCTTAGTGATGATGGGTTCTCAAAGCGAAAACCACCTTATGAGACGGTCCATAGGTGACAAATTCGGTACACTGGGTGTTGATGCTACCACTACTCGAAGCTTAAGACCAGCATCACAATGACCCGTCTTTGAGCTTATGAAATAATGCACTCCTGGTTCGGTGAGCTCGATGAGATCGTTGCCTGTCTTGTGTACGGCTACTGGAGAAGTTGGGTCGCAAGATTTGAATTCAAGATCACCGCTGATTTCCATGACATCGTTGAATTCGTTGTTGTACTTGAAAAGGAGATTGTCTCCAATATGAAACTGTTTCTCTTCACTCCACTTGTTGTAGAAGTCACTGTCGTAAACACTCCATGCTTTAGAGTCACCGACCTTGTAGGTCTTTCCAAGAGGAAGGATCTTTCTCGGTAGTGGTGGAGGAATCGGGCATGACGGGTCATGGACTACGAGAACTTCGAACCTTTGACCTAATAGGCATCGACTATGGTTTGAGCTCATGAAGTAGTGGTACCCTGGTTTCTTGAGGGTTACGACATCGTGTCCTGTCTTGTAAACTGCTTTAGGTGAAGAAGAGTCGCAATATTGAAGTTCTAAAGCGCCGGAAACTTGAGTGACATCGTTGAAGTTGCTATCGTATTCGAAGAGGAGAGAGTCTCCCACGTGGAACTCCTTATAATCCGTGGCCCAATCACGATATGTGTCGGCTTTGACCGTCCATCCATCGGAATCTCCGACTTTGTAGACTGTAGCGGAGCAGCAACTAAAGAGAACCATGAAGGTTGTTATCATCACGAGCATGAAAACGAAGATCCTAGTCGTTGTTGACATGGATACAAACAAGAAAGATCACAAAGATTAATGGAAAGAGAAAGAGTAGCTGATCTTGAAATCGATGTATAAGAGAGAAATATTTGGCTTATTGTTGAAGAATGATGAGAATGTGAATGAGAAAGAAGAGGGTATGTTAACATTCCTTATATAAGGTTTTTTGTCGGTGGGTTTACAATTCTAATCCTTGTTATTTTAGATTTTTGTTTGTTTGGCAGCTACTTTATTTCCTTTTCTTTCTGGATTAATCAAATATGTTATCCTTTTGAAATATGTAATTTTCCATTTTGAAGTTAGATTGAACTCTTATCTGAAGAACAAAAAAAAGAAAAAACTGCATAGATATCTCTAATCTAATCCTTTTCTGAATTGATTATGTATGGGTTTTTAGTATCTATTATTATTTACAATCTTATCCTATTCCTATTTCACAATGAAAATATATTAGTACTCGTTTGTCACTTTTATTATTTCTTCAATTAGTAACACAGACTAATACATAACATTTAACCTATTTTTTTTCACCTTTTCCTCTTTACTTAAATATTTTTTTCTGGCTCTTCTATTTCTTTCTATATGAAAATTAAATTCTTATAAGTTCTTTTTATTCTATTTTCTACACATATAAAATTATATATGTCAATTCAGATAATCTAATGTGTTGAAAAGGGATAATACAATGATTAAATTTTACTCCAATTTAACAAATAGTATTATTATATATTTATATAACATATGACCCTCCCTTAATATTATTTCCGACTCCACCAGACACACATGTTTCTTCAGTTTATGTGTAGTCTTGAAGATTATCGAAATGGATCTTATAGAATGGACAATGGCTTGAATGCGTAATAGTCTCTAAAGATGAGACTGATGAAATAGTCTTGAAACTAATTACTCTCTATGTTTATAAAAAAAAAAAGAAGGAAAAAACTAATTTACTCTCAATGTATGTGTGTCAGTGTATGTTGAACCACGCAAGAAGTGTTGTTATTTTGGGGGTAAAATCGATCTGTTAAGTCCATTGGTTTAACAGATGGTGTCTTGTTGCTCTGTTTCTAACTAACAATGTGATATAGCCGTGATGTCTTGTTGCTCTGTTTCTAAGATAACGAGATAATGTAATTTCTGGTAATGTAATATAAAGTGATAGATAGATATAATCAGTTCCTTTGATGAAAGAAATAAAAGCTCGCTCAATCTAGAGGGTTCTCTTACAATACTTCAGCTATCCTTTTGTAGAGCATACCTCAATTCAAACTAGCGAGAATGATGACGCTAATTCTGATATGGATCCTCAACGCACATGGCTTGCTTAAAATTAATATCTTCATACATGTATAGCCGCTGAATTAGGTATTGTTAATCGTTTACGCTATTGGAAATAACATCTGATGAAAACGCTTGCTCATGCAATGTATTAGAGCGTTCTTTTTATGATAGATCATAGTATATTATAAACTTTCAAGTAACTTTTCTTCTTTATTAATAATAAAATGATTCTAAAACTGTACATCAAAGAAACCAGACTTTATTTAATTACTTAACCAATATCTAGTTGATAAAGCAACAAACTCTTGATTAGCTAATCCCAAACCAAATCGAAAACTAAGGTTGCATAATATGATGCTTGAGTAGTTGATCTGGATGCTTAGTGATGATGAGGTCTCAAAGTGCGTAACCACCTTATGAGACGGTCGATAGGTGACGAATTCGGAGCACTGGGTGTTGATGCGACCACAACTCGAAGCTTAAGACCAGCCTCACAGTGACCCGTCTTTGAGCTTATGAAATAATGCACTCCTGGTTCGGTGAGCGTGACGAGATCGTGGCCAGTCTTGTGTATGGCTACTGGAGAAGTCGGATCGCAAGATTTGAATTCAAGATCACCACTGATTTCCAAAACATCGTTGAGTTCGTTGTCGTATTTGAAAAGGAGATTGT
The DNA here is from genome assembly GCA_963854855.1 of Nasturtium officinale. Classification (NCBI taxonomy): domain Eukaryota; kingdom Viridiplantae; phylum Streptophyta; class Magnoliopsida; order Brassicales; family Brassicaceae; genus Nasturtium; species Nasturtium officinale. The sequence continues at coordinate 3,387,560 of OY978507.1, read as the reverse complement.
CTCCAACATGAAACTGTTTCTCGTCACTCCACTTGTTGTAGAAGTCACAGTCGTAAACACTCCATGCTTCTGAGTCACCGACCTTGTAGGTTTTTCCAAGAGGAAGGATCTTTCTCGGTAGTGGTGGAGGAATCGGACGTGAAGGGTCATGGACAACAAGAACTTCGAGCCTCTGACCTAATTTGCATTGACTTTTGTTTGAGGTGAGGAAGTGGTGATAACCTGGTTCCTTGAGGGTTACGACATCGTGTCCTGTGTTGTAAACTGCTTTAGGTGAAGAATAGTCGCAAAATTCGAGTTCTAAAGCACCGGAGACTTGAGTGACGTCGTTGAAGTTGTGATCGTATTCGAAGACGAGAGAATCTCCCACGTGGAACTCTTTGCCCTCGACCCAGTTGTAATAGGTGTCTTCCTTGGCCGTCCATCCATCGGAATCTCCGACTTTGTAGACCCTAGCCGAGCAGCAACCCGAGAGAATTGTGAAAATTGTTATCATCACGAGCATGAGGCTGAAGATCTTGGTTGTTGTCGACATGGATACGAACACAAAAGATCACAAAAGATAATGGAAGAAAAAAAAAGATGAACAGATCGTGAAATCGATGTATAAGAGAGAGATAGTATTCTTAAACTAGTGTTAATGAATGATGATTATGTGAATGTTAAAGAAGAGGCTACGCTAACAATTCTTATATAGGGGTTTTTGTCGGTGATTTTTGACACCTAATTCTTTCGTTTTTAGGATTTAATTTTGAACTTTATTTCCTTTTTTGTTTTTGTTTTTAAGGTTACTTTATTTCCAGATTAATGGAAGATGATATATTTTTGAAATATGTATACCGCTTAGTTAGAAATCTCTAATCTATTCCTTTTCAGATTTGGTTTATGTATGATGTTTAGTTTCTATTTTCAGTTAAGTCTTATCCTAGTCATATTTCACAATGAATATACTATATATTACTAGTTCCTAAGTATTTAAAAAAACCTTTTTGCGTAATTATTTTACTTGCATGCTATGAAGCTATGTTTGAGCCGTTTGATGAAATATTGTTAGCTTGAATAAATCCATGTGTAAAACTGAAGTTAGAGTGTGTTTAGCTTTTGTGGTTTGGTTTCCAACTTTGAATCTGACAGCAATGCCATGCTGATCAGTATCCTATATATAAAAAAAAATAACTCAAAATGCTCTTTTCCAGATTCGAGTTCTCAACCTCCTCGAATTTTGATTTGAATACAAGACAAGAATCAGTTGCTTCCACCACACACATGTCAAGATTCTTCAGTTTGTGTGAAGTCTTGAAGATGATCGAAGTGGATCTTTTAAAGTGGAACAATGGCTTGAATACGTAGTCTCTACAAGCCTAAATATAAGATTGATGAAATAGTCTTGGTTCTAATTACTCTCCATATATGTTGAACTATGCAAGAAGTGTTGGTTTTTTTTTTTTTTTTTTTGTGTGGGTAGAATCGATCTTTTAAGTCCATTGGTTCAATATATGGTGTCTTGTTGCTCTGTTTATAAGGTACGAGATAATGTAACTTCTGATAATGTAAGAACTGCACGCTCAATTCTAGGGTTCTCTCACAAAAAAAAAAATCAAGGGTAGACACTTCAGCTAGTGAGAAACTAAGAATGATGAAGCTGATACTAATTTGGACCCTCTACTTAATTATATGGCTTGCTTAAAATTAAATATCTTCATGTTTTATCCGCTCAGTTAAGTATTGATAATCGTTTACGCTATTGTATAGTAACATCTGATACGCTAGCTCATGCGCAATATATTAAGGCCTTCTTTTTATGATAAGATCATAGTAAACGATAAACTTTCAAATAACTTTTCTTCTTTATTAATAATAAATTGATTCTAAAACTGTACTTCAAAGAAACTCGACTTTATTTATTTACCTTAACTAATACGTACTTGATAAATCGACAAACTCTTGAATAGCTAGCTAATCTCAAACCAAATCTAAATCAAAGGTTGCATAATATGCTTGAGTAGTTGATCTGAATTCTTAGTGATGATGGGTTCTCAAAGCGAAAACCACCTTATGAGACGGTCCATAGGTGACAAATTCGGTACACTGGGTGTTGATGCTACCACTACTCGAAGCTTAAGACCAGCATCACAATGACCCGTCTTTGAGCTTATGAAATAATGCACTCCTGGTTCGGTGAGCTCGATGAGATCGTTGCCTGTCTTGTGTACGGCTACTGGAGAAGTTGGGTCGCAAGATTTGAATTCAAGATCACCGCTGATTTCCATGACATCGTTGAATTCGTTGTTGTACTTGAAAAGGAGATTGTCTCCAATATGAAACTGTTTCTCTTCACTCCACTTGTTGTAGAAGTCACTGTCGTAAACACTCCATGCTTTAGAGTCACCGACCTTGTAGGTCTTTCCAAGAGGAAGGATCTTTCTCGGTAGTGGTGGAGGAATCGGGCATGACGGGTCATGGACTACGAGAACTTCGAACCTTTGACCTAATAGGCATCGACTATGGTTTGAGCTCATGAAGTAGTGGTACCCTGGTTTCTTGAGGGTTACGACATCGTGTCCTGTCTTGTAAACTGCTTTAGGTGAAGAAGAGTCGCAATATTGAAGTTCTAAAGCGCCGGAAACTTGAGTGACATCGTTGAAGTTGCTATCGTATTCGAAGAGGAGAGAGTCTCCCACGTGGAACTCCTTATAATCCGTGGCCCAATCACGATATGTGTCGGCTTTGACCGTCCATCCATCGGAATCTCCGACTTTGTAGACTGTAGCGGAGCAGCAACTAAAGAGAACCATGAAGGTTGTTATCATCACGAGCATGAAAACGAAGATCCTAGTCGTTGTTGACATGGATACAAACAAGAAAGATCACAAAGATTAATGGAAAGAGAAAGAGTAGCTGATCTTGAAATCGATGTATAAGAGAGAAATATTTGGCTTATTGTTGAAGAATGATGAGAATGTGAATGAGAAAGAAGAGGGTATGTTAACATTCCTTATATAAGGTTTTTTGTCGGTGGGTTTACAATTCTAATCCTTGTTATTTTAGATTTTTGTTTGTTTGGCAGCTACTTTATTTCCTTTTCTTTCTGGATTAATCAAATATGTTATCCTTTTGAAATATGTAATTTTCCATTTTGAAGTTAGATTGAACTCTTATCTGAAGAACAAAAAAAAGAAAAAACTGCATAGATATCTCTAATCTAATCCTTTTCTGAATTGATTATGTATGGGTTTTTAGTATCTATTATTATTTACAATCTTATCCTATTCCTATTTCACAATGAAAATATATTAGTACTCGTTTGTCACTTTTATTATTTCTTCAATTAGTAACACAGACTAATACATAACATTTAACCTATTTTTTTTCACCTTTTCCTCTTTACTTAAATATTTTTTTCTGGCTCTTCTATTTCTTTCTATATGAAAATTAAATTCTTATAAGTTCTTTTTATTCTATTTTCTACACATATAAAATTATATATGTCAATTCAGATAATCTAATGTGTTGAAAAGGGATAATACAATGATTAAATTTTACTCCAATTTAACAAATAGTATTATTATATATTTATATAACATATGACCCTCCCTTAATATTATTTCCGACTCCACCAGACACACATGTTTCTTCAGTTTATGTGTAGTCTTGAAGATTATCGAAATGGATCTTATAGAATGGACAATGGCTTGAATGCGTAATAGTCTCTAAAGATGAGACTGATGAAATAGTCTTGAAACTAATTACTCTCTATGTTTATAAAAAAAAAAAGAAGGAAAAAACTAATTTACTCTCAATGTATGTGTGTCAGTGTATGTTGAACCACGCAAGAAGTGTTGTTATTTTGGGGGTAAAATCGATCTGTTAAGTCCATTGGTTTAACAGATGGTGTCTTGTTGCTCTGTTTCTAACTAACAATGTGATATAGCCGTGATGTCTTGTTGCTCTGTTTCTAAGATAACGAGATAATGTAATTTCTGGTAATGTAATATAAAGTGATAGATAGATATAATCAGTTCCTTTGATGAAAGAAATAAAAGCTCGCTCAATCTAGAGGGTTCTCTTACAATACTTCAGCTATCCTTTTGTAGAGCATACCTCAATTCAAACTAGCGAGAATGATGACGCTAATTCTGATATGGATCCTCAACGCACATGGCTTGCTTAAAATTAATATCTTCATACATGTATAGCCGCTGAATTAGGTATTGTTAATCGTTTACGCTATTGGAAATAACATCTGATGAAAACGCTTGCTCATGCAATGTATTAGAGCGTTCTTTTTATGATAGATCATAGTATATTATAAACTTTCAAGTAACTTTTCTTCTTTATTAATAATAAAATGATTCTAAAACTGTACATCAAAGAAACCAGACTTTATTTAATTACTTAACCAATATCTAGTTGATAAAGCAACAAACTCTTGATTAGCTAATCCCAAACCAAATCGAAAACTAAGGTTGCATAATATGATGCTTGAGTAGTTGATCTGGATGCTTAGTGATGATGAGGTCTCAAAGTGCGTAACCACCTTATGAGACGGTCGATAGGTGACGAATTCGGAGCACTGGGTGTTGATGCGACCACAACTCGAAGCTTAAGACCAGCCTCACAGTGACCCGTCTTTGAGCTTATGAAATAATGCACTCCTGGTTCGGTGAGCGTGACGAGATCGTGGCCAGTCTTGTGTATGGCTACTGGAGAAGTCGGATCGCAAGATTTGAATTCAAGATCACCACTGATTTCCAAAACATCGTTGAGTTCGTTGTCGTATTTGAAAAGGAGATTGTCTCCAACATGAAACTGTTTCTCGTCACTCCACTTGTTGTAGAAGTCACAGTCGTAAACACTCCATGCTTCTGAGTCACCGACCTTGTAGGTTTTTCCAAGAGGAAGGATCTTTCTCGGTAGTGGTGGAGGAATCGGACGTGAAGGGTCATGGACAACAAGAACTTCGAGCCTCTGACCTAATTTGCATTGACTTTTGTTTGAGGTGAGGAAGTGGTGATAACCTGGTTCCTTGAGGGTTACGACATCGTGTCCTGTGTTGTAAACTGCTTTAGGTGAAGAATAGTCGCAAAATTCGAGTTCTAAAGCACCGGAGACTTGAGTGACGTCGTTGAAGTTGTGATCGTATTCGAAGACGAGAGAATCTCCCACGTGGAACTCTTTGCCCTCGACCCAGTTGTAATAGGTGTCTTCCTTGGCCGTCCATCCATCGGAATCTCCGACTTTGTAGACCCTAGCCGAGCAGCAACCCGAGAGAATTGTGAAAATTGTTATCATCACGAGCATGAGGCTGAAGATCTTGGTTGTTGTCGACATGGATACGAACACAAAAGATCACAAAAGATAATGGAAGAAAAAAAAAGATGAACAGATCGTGAAATCGATGTATAAGAGAGAGATAGTATTCTTAAACTAGTGTTAATGAATGATGATTATGTGAATGTTAAAGAAGAGGCTACGCTAACAATTCTTATATAGGGGTTTTTGTCGGTGATTTTTGACACCTAATTCTTTCGTTTTTAGGATTTAATTTTGAACTTTATTTCCTTTTTTGTTTTTGTTTTTAAGGTTACTTTATTTCCAGATTAATGGAAGATGATATATTTTTGAAATATGTATACCGCTTAGTTAGAAATCTCTAATCTATTCCTTTTCAGATTTGGTTTATGTATGATGTTTAGTTTCTATTTTCAGTTAAGTCTTATCCTAGTCATATTTCACAATGAATATACTATATATTACTAGTTCCTAAGTATTTAAAAAAACCTTTTTGCGTAATTATTTTACTTGCATGCTATGAAGCTATGTTTGAGCCGTTTGATGAAATATTGTTAGCTTGAATAAATCCATGTGTAAAACTGAAGTTAGAGTGTGTTTAGCTTTTGTGGTTTGGTTTCCAACTTTGAATCTGACAGCAATGCCATGCTGATCAGTATCCTATATATAAAAAAAAATAACTCAAAATGCTCTTTTCCAGATTCGAGTTCTCAACCTCCTCGAATTTTGATTTGAATACAAGACAAGAATCAGTTGCTTCCACCACACACATGTCAAGATTCTTCAGTTTGTGTGAAGTCTTGAAGATGATCGAAGTGGATCTTTTAAAGTGGAACAATGGCTTGAATACGTAGTCTCTACAAGCCTAAATATAAGATTGATGAAATAGTCTTGGTTCTAATTACTCTCCATATATGTTGAACTATGCAAGAAGTGTTGGTTTTTTTTTTTTTTTTTTTGTGTGGGTAGAATCGATCTTTTAAGTCCATTGGTTCAATATATGGTGTCTTGTTGCTCTGTTTATAAGGTACGAGATAATGTAACTTCTGATAATGTAAGAACTGCACGCTCAATTCTAGGGTTCTCTCACAAAAAAAAAAATCAAGGGTAGACACTTCAGCTAGTGAGAAACTAAGAATGATGAAGCTGATACTAATTTGGACCCTCTACTTAATTATATGGCTTGCTTAAAATTAAATATCTTCATGTTTTATCCGCTCAGTTAAGTATTGATAATCGTTTACGCTATTGTATAGTAACATCTGATACGCTAGCTCATGCGCAATATATTAAGGCCTTCTTTTTATGATAAGATCATAGTAAACGATAAACTTTCAAATAACTTTTCTTCTTTATTAATAATAAATTGATTCTAAAACTGTACTTCAAAGAAACTCGACTTTATTTATTTACCTTAACTAATACGTACTTGATAAATCGACAAACTCTTGAATAGCTAGCTAATCTCAAACCAAATCTAAATCAAAGGTTGCATAATATGCTTGAGTAGTTGATCTGAATTCTTAGTGATGATGGGTTCTCAAAGCGAAAACCACCTTATGAGACGGTCCATAGGTGACAAATTCGGTACACTGGGTGTTGATGCTACCACTACTCGAAGCTTAAGACCAGCATCACAATGACCCGTCTTTGAGCTTATGAAATAATGCACTCCTGGTTCGGTGAGCTCGATGAGATCGTTGCCTGTCTTGTGTACGGCTACTGGAGAAGTTGGGTCGCAAGATTTGAATTCAAGATCACCGCTGATTTCCATGACATCGTTGAATTCGTTGTTGTACTTGAAAAGGAGATTGTCTCCAATATGAAACTGTTTCTCTTCACTCCACTTGTTGTAGAAGTCACTGTCGTAAACACTCCATGCTTTAGAGTCACCGACCTTGTAGGTCTTTCCAAGAGGAAGGATCTTTCTCGGTAGTGGTGGAGGAATCGGGCATGACGGGTCATGGACTACGAGAACTTCGAACCTTTGACCTAATAGGCATCGACTATGGTTTGAGCTCATGAAGTAGTGGTACCCTGGTTTCTTGAGGGTTACGACATCGTGTCCTGTCTTGTAAACTGCTTTAGGTGAAGAAGAGTCGCAATATTGAAGTTCTAAAGCGCCGGAAACTTGAGTGACATCGTTGAAGTTGCTATCGTATTCGAAGAGGAGAGAGTCTCCCACGTGGAACTCCTTATAATCCGTGGCCCAATCACGATATGTGTCGGCTTTGACCGTCCATCCATCGGAATCTCCGA